>OZ020189.1:11379717-11979717 GCA_963971165.1 Philopedon plagiatum | reverse complement strand
CATCGTGAAAATTTTATTCCAAATGCTAGTAGCCGAGTATGTGAGCTTCATTTTACAGAAGATGATTTTATCAGGCAGTATAGTCAGCAAGACACGAGAACCGGTGAGGTCGTTTCTGTAAAGTTAAATATACCAAGATTAAAAGAGCACAGCGTACCTAGTAAATTTCCCAATTGTCCAAAATACTTATCAAAAACTTTAACGCATCGAAAAAGCAGAGAAGAAAAACTTAAAGAACTAGACGAATTACGATTTCAAAAAGGTATTGAAGAAAGCAAGCGTGAAATTTTAATACATAAAGAACTTACAAATTATAAAACTTTTGAAGAATTTAATAATTTGTTTAAAACATTTAGTTTAAATGAAGGGTGGTTTATTATTAATGAAAAAACTTCAAAGACTCTCTTTAAGATTAAGCATATTCCGGGGCCTTCAATTACGTGGGCTGTTAAAATAAATAATAATTTAGAAATAAGTACATACTTGTACGGACAACCAGTAAGTATACAAATTGATAAACTAAAAACGCCCTTTTTGTCAAGTAGTTTGGATGAATTGCGAAATTTACTTGATACCATTGATTGTTCGATGAATATTCTTCCTTTAGATTCCGAACAAGACAATAATAACTCTGAAAATAACTCGAATCCTGACCGCGATCCCGAATATGACTACAGAAAAAATAACATGGATATGTCAAAAATTAATGAAATTTTGAACTTTGTTTCAGATTTGCTAAAAAACTTAAAAGTAGACAATGATATTTTAGCACAAGCTTTGCAATTTATCTCCGAACAAATAAAATTAAGAACTTTGCCAAAAGAACGATACAGATATTCCACTACAACTATGGTATTTTGTTCAATTGTATATACAATCAGTCCTCATGCGTACAGATATTTAAGAAATCACTGGCCAATAATTTTACCCCATCCTGAAACTATCAAAGGCGTCTGTAATAATTTTTTAACTGATCCCCATATTGATGAGAAAAAATTTTTTTTGACTTACGCACAAAATATTTTTAAATATTTAAATGATCAAGACAAAAATGTTTGTCTGCTAATGGATGAAATTCATATTAACCCTTATTTAGACTATAAAGGGGGAAACCTGGTGGGGGCATCAGTAAATAATAACGAATTGTTAGCAACATCTGCATATACTTTCATGATTACAAGTATTTGTTCAGATTTGGAAGAAGTTGTTCACATTGCCCCTATATCTAAAATTAACCATGAATTGCTTTTTCATTTTATCAAAACAATAATAACTCATTTAGAGGCTATCGGTTATATAGTTTTTTGTGTACTCAGTGACAACAATGCCATTAATGGAAAAGCTATGTCAAATTTTTCACCAAAAAAAGAACTTAATATAGTGTTCCCACACCCTGTCGATGCTAAAAGACCTTTATTTTACTTGTTTGATTCTGTCCATCTCTTAAAATGTATATTCAATGCCTGGCTAAACTCAAAACCTGATCAGACATTTACATATCCCGACTTTTTTACTGGCGAAGAAAAAGTTGCATGTTTTGCATCTCTTAAAAAATTGCATGACTTGGAACACAACATGTTACTAAAATTTGGCTTCTCTTTAAATTTAAAAGCTCTGTATCCGTCTAGCATGGAAAGACAAAATGTAAAACTGGCATTAAAAGTTTTTAATCCTTTTGTAATTGAGGGCTTACAAAATTTTGACAAAGATATCCCCAATGCTCAGGACACAGCCGAGTTTTTGAAAATAATAGTAAAGTGGTGGAATATAATAAACGTCAAAACACCATTAAAAGGAAAGCGTTTGCGTGATATTTTCCAGGAACCTATTGTAAAAGGTAAAATAGTAAACGACCCAAAACTTGACTTTTTGAAACAAATGTTGATTTGGTTAGATAACTGGAAATCAGAAATTTTTTTAAAAAAATTAACACGCCAAACTCACACAGCTTTGTCCCATACAATTTATGGTGTGCTGGAAATTGTGAAATATTGTTTTGAGGAATTAAATTTAAATTATATTTTGTTAGGAAAATTGCAAACTGATCCCTTAGAAAATCGCTTTGGAAAGTATAGACAGTTAGCGGGTGGACATTATCACATCTCAATTCGACAACTTTATGAATCTGAAAAACGACTACGAATTCAATCAATATTGACACTAAAATCCCATAATTTTGGAGAGTTAAGAATTGAAAAATTCTACGAATCACCTGATTGTGACGAACAGGACAGTGCTGAAGACTGTTCTAAAGAAATTGACGAAATTCTTAAAAATATTATTATTCAAAAATCTGATATGGACAACTTTAAACCAGAAATGCCTGTGATTACGTATCTGGGGGGATATTGCAGCCATATTGCTTTAAAGAAGCTGAAATGCAATTATTGCAAAAATTCTTTGATATGCAATAAAGAACTTATTGTTGAAGATAATTTTAATCTCATAACTAACTTAAGCAGAGGTGCCCTGCAATATCCTAGAGATCATGTAATTGAAATAGTTATTGTTTCATATATTTTATTCCAGAAAATACTTAGTGACCATGAGAATACATTCTTAAACATTTTTTCTCAAAAATCATTTCTGACTAATCTCGTATTTAAATATATCCTTAAACAAGAATTTTTAATATACTTTGATGGCTGCAATACACACAGCAAAAACAATTATTGATATTTTACTTAGCAGTATTACCAACACTCTGCTCAAAAATTACTGTGCCAAGAAAAATAACCGATTAGGTAAAGGTCATAAAAGGAAATTAAATACATATACAAAATAATTGGACATACATTAACTTTAACTTTAAAGTGGCTAGGTAATCCAATGATGATTTTCAGTAAATTTTTCTCAGTACTTAGTTACTCGTAAATCCTCGAGTACCTAAATTTTTGGAAAATTTTGCTATCTGAGGATACACAATATCTGAGGCAAAATCTTTAGGATTTCTTAGTTTAATAGAAGATATTATTTTTTATAATTGGTATTAATACTCACCTTAAAATATGTACCTAAAAAAACTACAGTAAAACATTTTACACAAAGTAGTTCTTTTTATAATCATTATAGTTTTTATCACTTATACATATTTTAGATCTTATTAACGCATAATTTGCCCAAATGCAAGTTTAAATATTTAAATAATGATGGTCTAAAGTGCAAATTTATAAGTCACACAAAAACATAAATCCAAAAAAAGCATATAATATAATATTGTATTCATTTATTCATATGACCACGGCTGATGACGTCACAGATAAGCATTGTGTCCTTGTATTCAAGTAGTTATTGCATGGGGCCGTCACAGATAACGAAAATTAAATGAAATTCCGCCGCACTGTAAACACTATTTATCATTGTTTAACAGCGAAGTTGTATGTTAATCGGGCCCTATTCATACGGGCTCGGGTGAAATTTGCTAAATGTGCCGACAGTCGACAGCCTCGTCGTTATTATGCAAACACACAGACCGTAAAATGCAAAAAAATGCCGGTCTTTGACCTCAATTTGTCACTATAGAATACCTAGACCCCCTCAGTGGCGCACCGAGAAATTCGACCTAGGGGGGGTTTTACCACCAAAATTCGAGCTAGGGGGGGTTTTAGCACCAAAAATTTTCTTGGCATATAAAGCGCCGTAGGCGACAAATTTTTCTCGTATTTTTTTAATAATAACGGTATTTTTAGTAGGACAAATTATGAATTATGGCAAATTAGTACAGATTTTAATAGAACCGGAAATTCTAAGCTGAGGGCTGAGGAGAATATAAAAAAATTAAATTAACAAGAAACATTTTATTCAAAAATAATAAATACTTAAAAGCAGATTACAGAACAGAATTATGTCTCTGGGGGGGGGGTTTAACCCCCAACCCCCCCCCCCCCCTCGGTGCGCCACTGGACCCCCTTACACATAATTATAATAAATTTCAAGACTGAAATAGGAGTGAACTTTTATTTGTTGTTTCAATAGTATGCATGAAAGGATGCAGCTCTAGTCACTGGAAAATCGCGATATGCACAGTCGCGATTCAAGTTAGAACCGGATACAGTTATACAGTCCTATCCGTAAGAGATTTGAACTGGGTTGCATGCTCAGATTAAGGAAATAGATGAAACAACTCATAAATCGTTCCATTGCCACCCGCCAACATTTAAGAAAACTACGCGAATAGGAGAAAGACAGAGTGATATTGTGGGGATAGTGTTGTAAATGGAAATATTTCCATGGAAATGGAAATCTTGGAAATTTTCGAAGGGACAACGGAAATATAAAGACGGAAGTATAAGTAAATGAAAAATAAAACCGTCAAGTTCTGAAGTTTTTAATTTGAAGAAAATTCCACACTTATAATTTTAAACCAATCAAAATACGTTATTTTGACATATCACCATAGCCACGGATGTATTTTAGTGAAAATTCCACACCTATAATTTTAAACCAATCAAAATACGTTATTTTGACAGATCGCCATAGCAACGGAGGTATTTTAGTGAAAATTTTTTTCTCCTGGGGTACCCAACAGCGAATTATACTGGAAATTTTTTGACGTTTACAATAACTGACCATTTTTGACAAACTCGTTTTTATTTTTTCACATAATATTTAGTTTTGATACATTTTAATAATTACAAAGCTAAGATGTTTTCTATATTCTTCGCACACCCCCTCTCTTCTTAATGGCGAAAATGCAGGACTTTGAATATTTTCAATTAAGTGTCTATGTCTAATAAAATATATATAATATTTAGAAACTAATTTATTCACCTTTTTCCCATTCAACACTTTGAATTTTGCGTAGTTTAGATGCAAATATTCGTGAACAATTCGGAACAAATTTTCTTTCTTGAAATTGGAGCCACAATCCTCTATTAATGCAAGTAAATAAGTCATGGTACGATGATTGATCATTATATCAGACAATTTCACGCATATTTTGCATATAGTATAATTTTCAAATCTATTCATTTTTTAAACAATGAATTTTGTTGGTTTTACTGGCTGTGCAATATTCTTTATTGCAACAAAACGCGAATTTTTTTAATGTTTTGAAATGTCAAAATACAATGATCACAGCCTCCTATGATTGATGCTTGCTGACACTGATTACGAATTCTATACCATTAAAGCGCGCATAACGAACGTTAATGAAAAGGCAAAAAAACAATTTTCTACCACTTGTAGTTACTCAAAACTTATGTAAAATTGAAGAATATACTATTTTCTCTCTTGAAATAGTATTCCCATTCAACTACAATAAGAAGAAGTTACCAATTTGAAGGCCTATATAATTGCTGCCAAAGCTATAACGAGCTTGTGAATCTGTTCATGCAGCTTCCCGAAAAACCTCTAAAATTATACTTGTAGTAAGCTCAAGTAACTATAAAATGAAAGAATATTATTTTTTTTTTGTTCCTAAATGGCACTTTTGAGCTACTACAATCAGTAGAAATCAACAGTTTATAAAAAATAAATAAAAATAAATTTTAAAAATATTTGATTTTCAACCACAATTCGGTGTGGAATTTTCTTACCGAATACCACTCGAGGTCAAATTAAAATCCGGAAAATTTTTTCTCGCTCATGAATATTTTTAGAAAATTTCCCTCGTCTGCGACTCGGGAAATTTTCAAAATATTCATGAGCTCGAAAAAATTTCCGGAAATAATTTGACCTCTAGTGGTATTACTAGTGAAAATTGTTTTCTCCTGGGGTACCCAACAGCGAATTATACTGGAAATTTTTTGACGTTTACAATAACTGACCATTTTTGACAAACTGGTTATAAAAACGCAAAAAAAAACAATTTTATACCACTTGTAGTTACTCAAAACTTATGTAAAATTGAAGAATATACAATTTTCTATCTTGAAATAGTATTCCCATTCAACTACAATAAGAAGAAGTTACCAATTTGAAGGCCTATATATAATTGCTGCCAAAGCTATAACGCGCTTGTGAATCTGTTCATGCAGCTTCCCGAAAAAACCTCTAAAATTATAATTTTCTGCCACTTGTAGTAAGCTCAAGTAACTATAAAATGAAGGAATATTATTTTTTTTGTTCCTAAATGGCACTTTTGAGCTACTACAATCAGTAGAAATCAACAGTTTATAAAAAATAAATAAAACAAATTTTAAAAATATTTGATTTTCAACCACAATTCGGTGTGGAATTTTCTTACCGAATACCACTCGAGGTCAAATTAAAATCCGGAAAATTTTTTCTCGCTCATGAATATTTTTAGAAAATTTCCCTCGTCTGCGACTCGGGAAATTTTCAAAGTATTCATGAGCTCGAAAAAATTTCCGGAAATAATTTGACCTCTAGTGGTATTACTAGTGAAAATTACATTGCCATTGTTGTTGCATAATACAGAATTAACAAAACATACAACAAAGAATCTAAAAATTATAAATTCCAACTAAATGAGAGACGTGTCCACCTTGTACTTCCAAACATGTTCTCATTCTTTTTTGTACAGCATTAAAAACATTGATTGATGATCACTTGGGGGGAGTTGTTAATCTCCTGAAATTTATTTGTAATTCTAGTTCGAAGGTCTTCTAAAGTTTCACAAGGGATTTTGAAAACAGAGTCTTTAATGTGTAGCTATAAAAAAGTCGCACAACGTGAGATCGTAGGACCGTGGTGGCCACCTAACTGGCGTATTACGACTAATGATTCGGTCTCTGAAAAATTCTTCCAAAAAATTTAAATTATCAAGAGTTACACCCTGCTGGAAGTAGCCTTGTCGCATCTCTTCATCGTCTAATGCGTTTACAAAATTTTCTAAAATTTCATTAGGGTATCGCGCCGAATTGAGAATCCCTTCGAAAAAAATCGGTCCAATTAACCTTCTTTTCGATATGGCCGCCCACACGCTAACTTTCTGTGAATGCAGAGGCTTCTCTATAAAGAAATGTGGATTTTCAGAACTCCACATTTTCATTTGTTGAGAATTTACACCACAGAGGGAAAACTATGACTCATCAGTAAAAAAGGTTTTTCAAATACGTTTTCATTATTATGCAAATTACCCATAAACCACTCTGAAAATTCCATTCGCTGCGGCTTGTCGCTTGGTAACAATTCTTGGACTGAGCTTAGACGATAAGCGTGCATATGCAGGTCACATTGTATTGCAGGTTCCGTAGGATACATTTACTTGCTGGCGTAAACGCCGAATAGGGGTTTGTGGACGTTCATTAATAATTTGCCTCAGTTCTTCACTTTTTTTGCAGTGCGAACTTTGGGTGTCACACTCCCTTCCTTTCTATTCACACTTCCTGTTTCTCTAAACAAAGCCGCAGATCTAGTCAAAACTTGGCGAAACTGGTCGAAATCCATGACTATGTGTCCCATGTCGAATAAACCCATTGGCCATCAATCCTTCTACTATTTCTAAGGTAACTTTCGATCATAAAAGCTTTTTGTTCTGCCGTGATTACCATACTATTTAATTTTCTTAAAAATACAATCTTCAGAACTTCACAGTTATATTTTTCATTCACCACCTTTTGATCTTACGTTATTAATTACTATTATACCAGTACATTCACTCACCGTTAACCTCTAATTAACTCTTGCTAAAACATCTGAATTATACAGTTTACCTTCCTTGTCTAAGAGTTTACCTCATAAAGCACGTGCTTATAAAGTAAACACACAGTCGTTAATTTTACACATGTATAGGAACTCTTCAACCTAACAATAATAAAGATTTTATTAATTCCTACCTAAACAATTTAAAACCAGCTGTGTAAACCGACAAAGCTTTTTTAACTAAGGAATTAAGCCAGAAGAGTGAAAAATCTGTAAACATGAGAAAAGCGTGTATAGGCACATTAGCGTTAACAAGCTTGTATATAAATAAAAACCGTAGTCTCAAAATGCACAAAACGAGTTTTATATTAATAACTTTCATATTATAAAATTAGGGCTGCCAGGCGGTTGCGGCAGGGCGAGGACTATTACAGTGTTACATGATCAAATACTCTAACTAACTTTTTGATGTCAATTTCATTAGTGTCAGTCAGTCAGTCGGTCAAAAATATTACCGAAAATAACTTAAAATTAACTGTACAATTTTGAGCAGGGTTCGAAAATATGAATATTTTCATAAATATCATATCAGATAATATATTCGATATACATACATATATCGGATATATACCTATCACTTTGGGACATTTATTTTAAATAAAAAAGAAACAATGTTTTATCCAAAAACTTTAAATAATATAAATCATTATATATTTATGTAAGAAAAACTGACACGGAAAAAACTTATTATAGAAAAAAAAACAAAACTGAATAGAGCTCCTAGTTTTCCATTAAAAAAATAGAACAATACAGTATTTGTTAATTTATCATGGATGATAAAAGGCATATCTTCATCTGATGAATCATTCGTCACATTGACTTCATTTGAATTTAAAGAATATTATTATTCCATGGCCCTCCCAGTTTATATATTTAAAAAGTTATAAAACACGTGTTTATTTTTTAGAGTACTTTTACGTAGTTTCAAGGTAACAGAGCCGTATAACACTATTACAAACTTTGAACCCCTATTTCACCCCCATAGGGGTTAATTTATTAAAAACTGTAAAACACGTGTTTTAACATTTAGAGCCAGATTCTCCAATGCTAGTCCGGTCTAATTTGACAATCAAAAGTTTTAAACTGACAAGTGTAAGAATAAGGCAACTAAGTTTTATTCTATGAACTTATTTCTGAGCTTTTTCGCAAATTTATCACGAAAATGACAATTTTAGTACGTACTTTCAACAATAATAGAACTAACTTCATTACAGCAACTCGTTCCAAGATGAAAATCATTTGGAAACCAAGTAAATCGCTGAAATATCACAAAATCACAATAATTCATAAGTTTTCAATGACAAGGACAGGACAAAAACCTGTCAAAACATAACTGATCAACTATAAGATCTTAATTTAAACCAGTACTAAATCTTCAACTTTCATAGTGAATCTGGACGTTTATTTTTTAGAGTACTTCTATGAAGTTTCGAGTTAATAGGACCATCTAATATTTTTCTCCATACAAAGTTTGATCCCCTGTTTCACCCCCTTAGGGGTTAAATTTTGAAAAACCCCTCCCTAGAGCACACCTACATTATATAAGGAACCTCTGTGAAAAATTTCAACTCTCTAGGCCCAGCGGTGTGAACTGTGCGTTGATATGTTAATCAGCCAGTTTCTTCTTTTATACACAGGGTGTTACAAAAAGATGTTAAGAAATTTTAAGGGTAGTTTCTACATCTAAAAATATGAAATAAGTTTATATAAACATGGGTTCTCAAACGCTTCTTTTTCGAGATACAGGGTGTTTTCTTTTTTAAATGTTTCTTTTTAATTTCTCGAAAATGCGTTAAGATATTGACATGAATTTTGGTACACGCCAGTATGTAATCAAAGGGTACCTTTACGTGTAAAAATTTATTTTCTAAATTGCTTGCATCAGTGGCGTGCGTGCGGGCAAGTCTTTATTTTTAGCGAAAAAAATGGCACGCCACTGTTTTTTTTTGAAAAATTGATTTTGTTTTCTTGAAGCCCAATTAATTCTGCGTGAAAACTGTCTCTTAAGCTTTTTTGTTTTGACGCACCGTTTTCGAGATAAAAATTAATTTATTTCTTACAATAAAAACAAATAATAAAAATGATTTTTATAATATTTTTTGTTCAGGAAACAGTGTATTTTGATTTAAGTTTATAGTAGATGCTGGAAATGGCTTCTCCGTGCTTCAACACATGCTCTAAAATTTCTCCTAACTCTTCGGAATATATGAGATGTGAAAATATTAATTGTATCTCGAAAAAGAAGCGTTTAAGGATCCATGTCCACATAAACTTATTTTCATATTTTTAGATGCAGAATCTGTCCTTAAAATTTCTTAACATATTTTTGTAACACCCTGTATAGAGAAGATTAAATGGTATATAACATTGTTCTTTAAACCTTATCTTATACCACTGTTAGTTATCATCAGACTGTTAAATTGCAATGGTGAATACGGAGGTAAGAGGTAAGTCAATGCCAACTCAAACATACAAAGTTTCTTGTGTGCTTGGTAAATGTGAATACGATTTGGTCTATTAAAAATATTATAAATATGCAATGTTAAAGCACGATAAGTTCAAAAGAAAATATCTGGATGCTATTTCCTACGTGTTAGTTGTCGTTTCTCTGTAAATGCGGTATCTTGACCCAGATTTCCCATATACCTATACTTTATTTCAATCCCAAGTTTAAATATTTCTTCTTATAATGAGAACGAGAACAATCCAAATATATAAATCAATCAATAAATAAGCAGCACGATAAGGCCTTTCCCGCCCATTATTTTCGTACAAGGTTGAGTCTAATTGGTACCCACTGTGCCAATTATATCTACCTATAAAATATTTGTTAACGATTTTTTTTGGAAAGGCCCAATTAGCAAAAACCTTTTGGCACAGCCGTGTTTAGTATTTAAAATTTAATTTCTGTAATGAAATTCAATGATCGTTAATTTGAAAATTTTAATACACATTTAACAGCTCCAAAAGTCGATTATAAAACTTTCTATAAATTTAAATTTAAGTAAGGTAAGTAAATTTTCTATACTCCAACTTAAATAACAAGGCACAATTTATTAATTTTTTTTTGCTTAGGCAAAAAAATACAAAGGACCTTTTTTTCACCAAAATGTTAATGGTTAAATTTAAATTTTTAGTTAAATACACTGCATGTCAACTGAAGTAGAACGCATTCTTCGTCTTCGAGTCTTCAGACCCAGGATTGGTTGAACGCAACTCTCCATCCTTGGCGATTCCGTGCTTTGATTACTTGATCTAAATACCTTAGTTCAGGCCTACCTTTGCCTCTTCCACCCTCTGCCATTCCCTCAACAATCAATAAAATTGTGTTAGACCGCCATGTCTCACAACGCGTCCGATCATTCTGTCCCTTCTTTTTTTGTAATATTCTCCAAATGGTCCTTTCTTTCCTGACTCCCTTTAACATTTCGTCATTTGTGACCCCGTCTACTCAACTTACTTTTATCAATCTTCTGTAGCACCACATCTCGAATGCTTATATGTGCCGTTTTTGTTTTTTCCCTAGTGTCCAAGCTTCACACCCGTTATAAGGCGTCGCTCCACACGAAAGCTTTTAAAAAAGGCTTCCGAATTCCTATTCTTAGTTGTTTGTTAACATATGCCTCCTCCTTGTGAAAGCTTTCCTTGCTTGCGCTGTTCTGCTCTTTATATCATGCTTGCTTCCCAGGTATCGGAATTATCTAACTTCCTCTAGTCTGTTTTCTTCCTTTGACGTATTTCTGACGAAGTGTGGGATATTAGATTGCATTTTTAATGGAAAAAATTTCTATTCGACCACATATTCCATTAGATAAAATAAAATGTCGGTACATAAGTGCTTACAATACCCAAAAATCGAATTATCGCCATGTAGCCAATATAGCCAATTTTGTCCTTCCATATCTCAAAAACTAGCCATAGCGGGGTTTTGGGCTCATAAGGACTTTTGATTAGGAAGTCATAAACCAGGTCATATTAAAATTTCAGCCCATTCGACTGGAATCCATTTTCCGTAAAGTTTGTGCGGGGTCCTTTTCCACAGAGGTTTCTTATATAACGTAGGCATCCCCTAAGGAAGGGGTTTTCAAAATTAAACCACTAAGGGGGTGAAACAGGGGTTCAAACTTTGTATGAAGAAAAAATATATGGTCCTATTAACTCGAAACTTTATAGCAGTGCTCTGAAAAATAACGGTCAGATTCACTAAGAAGGTTTAAGATTTAGTACTGGTTTAAATTAAGATCTTATAGTTGATCAGTTATGTCTTGACAGGTTTTTATCGTGTCATTTTTAATAAGTTGTCATTAAAAACTTGTGAATTATTCTGATATTTCAGCGATTTGCTTGGTTTCCAAATGATTTTCATCTTGGAACGAGTTGCTATAATGAATTTAGTTCCATTATTGTCGAAAGTACGTACTAAAATTGCCATGTTCTTTATAAACTTGCGCAAAAGCTCAGAAATAAGTTCATAGTATAAAACTTAGTTGTCTCATTCTTACACTTGTCAGTTTAAAACTTTTGATTGTCAAATTAGAATTTGAATGAAACAAAGCTTTGTATTAAGTGCAAATAATTGATTTCCAAGGCTAAAATTAAAAAATTTAAAATCGGATTGGACCTAAATATACCTAAAAGAAAACTGGCCATTTTTAATGGTGGTAACCTAAGAAATATTGTATTTTAAACTTCAAAATCGACTTTGCAAATGGGTTATCTCGTGGACCTACAAAAAATACAGAACTATATCTAGCTGCTGTATTATATGTTACAAAAATATTTTCAATTACAAGTCGACTTCGCAATAGCAAGAATGTACTTTTAATTATAAACAGTATAATCGGCAATCAGTGCTGCAAAAGTTTCAAATTGCAGGATTTAAAAACAAACATTATAACCATTATTGCGTTTTATCAATAGTAATATCAAATTTTATTAGTTAAACTATAACTATACCGCCGATACGTGAAACCTACACAAAAATTCCATTAAATTCAACCTTCAAGTACAGTGTAGGAAGTCCACAAATCAAAAGAAACTTTCTTTACATTAAGTTTTCAAGTCAGGTTAAAATGAGCCAAATAAGAACGTTAAAAGATGTTTGGAAAATTTCGAACAGGTGCGGATAATTCATCAATTTCTAAGAAAACTTAGGAAAAATGGAAGATTCAGAAAAATAAGAAAGGCATAATGTGCGATAACAAGGTTATAAAGGCTTTTAAAGCCACGCAGATCGATTTTATACCAGCGGAAAATTCTATTTTAAATTTAAATCTTATTACGATTTAAATATGGCGTTCTTCGAGTGGGTAGTAAAATTCAATAAGTAAAAGAGTAATAGAGCAAAACTACAATGGGTATTATTAGACAAAGAGGAACACAGTTTAATATAAGTGTACAGGGATATCCAAATAAAACTGAACAGGCCTTCTAACTTTTTTATTTTTAAAGATGGGAAAAATGTGAAATATGAAAGTTTTGGGGATTTTTATGGATCATTCATATATTAAAACAAATGAGCATCGAATAAAAAAAAAAGTATAAAACATCGATTTTCTCCCTTTTTTTAAACTGGATGGTATGATTTTTATCATATTTTTGAATTCTAGGACTTCTAGACATATTTTGTATAACATACCCTATGCGGTTTTTCAATCGTTTTTGAAATATTTCAAATTAAAAATATTTCGCGTAAATATACTTTAAACGTAACTATCCAGGTTGCGAACGAAATACCTCAAATACCTGCTACCTTTTTAAATTTTCTTCGTAGGTAAGTCAAAGTTAATGTCAAGGTTGACAATAATACTTTAGTCACCGTGAATTTATAATTTTATGTTTATGCAAAATGAGTTATTCTATTAAACAATAAATGTTGATTTGTATTAGTTATTAACATTTGTAAGCAATAACCAGTGATTATAAACAGTAACAAAGGAATTATAACATAAACAGATAAATGTTAACATTGGCGAATAAATATCAAAAGAAATTTTCAACATGTCCGTCATTTAATTCTTCGCACTTTTCATACATTCTTCTCTGCCTCTGAAGTGTGTATTATAATACTTTCAGCATCATTTTCGTTCAGATTTCTTACTTCATTTCTCACCTTCCTTTGAATTTATTCAATATTTTCATTATGATTGCTGTATACGACATTTTTCGATGTATCGATGTATTTTAAATTTTTTGCATACCTAGGTCGTTAAGCAACAGCAATGTTAGAATGTCAAAAACAACCAAAATACATAGTTCGTTGTTCGCTGAAAACAGCTTTTAACGGAAACGCTTGCAATGGGTCAAAAACAGTCTTGTACCTTGTTATTCTGAACATCAATAAAAATATTTGAATATTATTCAAATAATGAACATACACAAAAAGCAGGAAGTTGATAACCTTTCAACAGATTCATTAAAAGACCATGACACCAACCAAAGTTGCCTAATTTGGTATAATGTATCACCTTATATGTAGGCAGGGCGGTTGCTTAATCACTGCATGAAAAATCCCGTTGCTTTTGTGTATTATGTCACGCTGTGGGCGGAAACCGCAGAAGAAGTAAGTTCAATGTTAGAAAAAGATAATTTTTGTTATTAAGGTCACTGATCTATTATTTTTGTTTTAAGAACAGGCCTATTGCATCAGGACCAAAACAGTTTTCTTCTTTTTCAATTTTTGTAAACCGGATTGCAATAAAATACGGGAAAAATTTGATATCCATAAAATGTCGGGACTAGTCGATTTCATTTTACTTTTTCTTTATAAAAAATTGTTCCCCCCCCCCCCTAAAAAAACTGGGTGTAATCAAAATTTAGAGGGGGAGGGACCCTCTGAATTCTGTTAAAATTTTACATGTCGTGTTAAAATCAGTGACATTCAAGAGGAGACGATACTATGTATTCATAACTACCCCTTTGTTTTGTTTCCTTCATTGTGCGTGTGTAGAACAAAGAAATAGTAGCGAGAGAACGCTAAACATCCAGGTTCGCGCGCCGTCGCTGTGTCTCTCCGAGTCGTCTGTAGTTCACACATTGGACACTGAGGCACCATTTTTTAAAAAGACCAAAAATCACTTAAAATTTTACAACACGTATATTACAACGTCAGAAACGTTACACACAAAATACTACGCATTGGCCACTGTTTAAGCAATAAATGAACGGGATCATGGCACGTGCTACGAAGAAAAAGCGACGTTGCCACTCTCATTCTAAATTTCGTCACTATGCAATGGAAATAAATTATCAAAAATGTATTATGACGAAAAATTTATTTATTTATTCAGATATGTACATTACAGAAAAACTCCAAATAGTACAAACCATAAAAAAGAAATAAAACAATGCAAAAAGTACAAATGCGGTAGAACAAAACATGCGGACCAACAATACAACACATTAAAACGTAATCATTAATATATTTCCACTATTTGCTACCCCATTCCACAAAAGGGATAAGAATGTATATTATAATCATATAGTGAGATTGTCTATAATATTTCTAAATTTATTTTTAAAAGTTACCGCAGAACAGTTAAGATTCAGATTATATGGTAGCATGTTTAAGTACGACATTATTTGGTTAATGTTAATGGTGCTGTTTTTTTTACAATATCAGTGCGACTAGGGTTTATAGAAAATAGTTCTAGTTGCCTTCGTACTCTAAAATTTTTCAAGGCCATGAGGTCCGCGCGGTCTAACCCACGATTCAGCAGCTTGTGGCCAAAGACCAAGGTAAGCTGAATTCTGCGTGTTTCCAGAGTAACCAGGATCAATATATTGAGCTGCTCGTGGTATAGTAATAGAGAACTGTCCATATTTAGTTTAACTACTTCTTTCTTCTACTCTTTTAATATAAGTGTTATTGAAAGGAGCCCATATCATGCAACAATAATCTAGCTGGCTCCGTACCAGTGCGATGGACTTAAGGAACTCGACGCCTTTGAATTCCCAGCACTGAAGCATGACAAAGTCCATCATCTTAAAAGCCTTTGCAGTAACATTGTCAATATTGGCAATAAATGTCAGTTCTCTATCAAAAATGATACCAAGATCATTGACCAGTGTAACCCTTGGTAGGAGAGAGCCATCAATATTATAATCATGATCCACGATATTCCTTTTTCCAAAAAAAAACATATAAAATTTACACTTGGTTGCGTTTAGTGCCATTTTATTATTCTTGCACCATGTAAATAACTTAGTTATACGATCCTGCAATAGCACACAATCACTCGTGTCAGAGACGATGCGGTAAATCTTTAGATCATCGGCGAAACATAGAAAAGAGCAATGATCAAATATATCGCATAGACGAATATCAAGAACAATACAGGACCATGATGAGAGCCCTGGAATACTCCAGAATGAACCAGGATGTCTTTGGATTCGGTTACGGAGAAAACTGTTGATCCAGGATAGTAATGGATCTTCAATACAGCAATGTTCTCATTTTTGTAGTAGAATGTATTGCTCGACTCGGTCAAAAGCTTTCTTAAAGTCAACATAAACTACGTTGACTTGTAAACCAGCATTAAGGGCAACTGCTAAAAAATAATGGTATATTGGTATATCTTATAAATTTAAGATGTTGGTATTCAAATTATGAAATTCGGCTTTAGTGGAAGACCCCGTTGTCAAGAAGAATAAGGGCTTCAAAAAACCTTAGCGTCTAAAGCTTTCTTTTTGATAAAACTGGTCCTACGCAAGTCACTTTGCCTCATATATGTAAGTTTTTCGTTTAAAATATGATTTATTTCAAAAGTAACTTAATTTTAATCATTATTTTTAAATAATTTTAACGTAGGCTGAACAAATTGAATGCACCAAGTAGGTACTCACGCATCTGATACCGTTGCGATGCGATGACGTTATAAAAAGCTTTCGACCTTTTTAATGAACATTATCGTCTGCTATATACGGTAATTGCTCAATTTAAAGCACTACTTGTTTAAAGCAGCCAATAGATAAAGGGAATAAAAATATCTTTTGATATTTTTATGAATATTATTTTAAAAGTGTGTCAATATAATTTAAAAAGTATCAAAAATTTTAGACTTACACCGTATCTGAATTTCATAAAAAGAGATTAATCCATTCCATCTCTACTATTTTTTTACCATTATTGTTACTTGGTTATTTGCTATATAAAAAGCAATGCATTTCCCTGAACACACAAAAAAAGAGAATTTTAAATTAAGCTACAAAATTCTCTAAAAAATCTGCACTAGGTTTGAAATACATACTTCAAACCTGAAGTAACATGAAATAAAAATACCACTATTACTTCTCTTCAACACTTCCAACTTTAAGGCAAAGAATTTATTTGATCAGAAACGTTTTTTAATAAAAGAAAAATATTTAAATGGTTAGGTTACGTGATCCGCTGATCCCTGATAATTTGCCAGCTGACAGAAACGACCGATCTACGTTACGTAGTTAACCAGCGTTACTATTGGTTTACCGCACTATACCGAGTGGTTAACCAGGTTTGACCACGGTACACAGCCTTAAGGCAGCTACACACGTAGCTTGTACAAGTTCTTTGTACATGTTTCGTAAAAACCGCATCGGCTCCACACGGTACAAGTATACATACTTGAACTTGAACAGTTTTTACTGTACAGTTCAAGTACAACGCTTTAGCTGTTTTCGTTTTGATTCTCAAAAAAAAACAACAGCGAAAATCGTAACATGTGGTGTAAAGAATGCCGATAAAAAGAAAAATCTACTCACATATTAACCTTTTGAAGGAATTAAAAATATACCCTCGTGATTGGCACAATTATCTACGAATGGACAAAGAAACCTACCTAAACCTATTATCCCTCGTCACCCCTTAAATTAAAAAGAAAGACACAGTCATGAGAGAGGCTATAATCCCACATGAAAGATTAACAGCAACTTTGCGACTTCTTGCAACAGGAAGAAGCTATGAGGATCTAATGTACTCAACCGTTATTGCACCACTAATTCCTAAAACATGCCAAGCAATCTATAATGTGCTGGCCATATTTATAGTCACATAGAGAAAATAATGTTCGAAATCCCTTTTTTGCTCTAGAAATTTTTATTATAGGTTAACACAAGTCTGTCCAGCGACCATACACACACTCTTGTGCACTTGCGCCAGCCCAACTTGTACAAGTATACAGGATAGAAATTCAAACATTTTCATGTGACTTGTACATGCAAAGACTTGTGCAAGGTTTTTCAGATACACACCTTCATGTATATTTGCACAAAAAACTTGTACAAGCATACTTGTCAAGTATTCAGTTACGTGTGTAGCTGCCTTTAGAATCGCTTCAAGTCAAACAGCATACCGGGCAGGCCAAAAAATATAAAAATCGTTTAAGAGTAAAGTACACTTTTTTCGAAAAATACAGAAACACGTTATTAAGATAAGTTGTTTAAAATTAAAAGATATGAAATTTAATTTTGTATTTTTCCGTTTAAATCGCGCCCCGCAAAAATAATTGAATAAAATAATATTTTTACTTAGGCTGATAACACCGTAATTACATCAAAAACGATCGAATAAGTGGGAATTGGAAAAAGATTTTCCCAATAAATCTAGCCCTTAAGCGACATAAATCTTTTAAAAAGCCTTTTTGCAAACATCTCGACCTCATTTTCCTATGAAAAGAAAATATGCTTTTCACGTACTTATTGGCAGTGTAAAGGTCTTTAAACTTCTTTAAAAAGCGGGATTATGTATAATGTTTCAGTACACTACAGCGTTTTCAAAATTTAAATTTAGGTCAAATTAGCACAAAATAGTATAATTTAATGATTTTTTAATATAATATAAAAAAGACGTATTAAAACATTAACATACCTACATAATCATGCCATAGATTTAGAAACAAGGGCGAGATACCATTATTTATATTTTAGAGCAATCAGAGATTCAAGGGTTACTCTTAATCTACAGCACCCGCCATTCAAGAAAGGTTTTTAAAAGTCCGGGTAAAAAACGGCTAAGACTTTTATCCGTAACGAATATTCCGGTATATAAAGTAATGGAGCTTCGTGATAGTATATGTAATTTTCACATTGTAGGAGGATGTCGGAAATCGTTAGATTTAGATAGGTTATTAAAAATATATTTGTTTGTATCTTTTGTCTATAAAATAAGGGAAAATGTTAGCTATATTATAAAAAAATTGTACCTGTGCCACAGAAAAGGTCACATAAAAATGCATGTACCTGTTCTATTATTTTTTGTACCTGTAATACAATTATGCCTCTATTTTCCCCAAATAAAATAGCTAATTAAATACTAGTGTTCTAGTTTTTTTATTACAATAAATGTAAAAAATCATATTACCAACCAATTAGATTAAAGGGGGTGGATTATTACCTGCGTGTGGCCTAGCTAAATTATGCGGCGCTAACTATATGGTACTCCACCAACTTTTTAAGAACGGCTGTTGCCGGTTTTCAGTTAGGTATGTGGCATATTTTCTTATTGATAAACTGTATCTACAAAAATAACGCAATTACTGGCAGTTAATAGGGACTTAAAGCAGATTATTCGTGTCCGTACCGTATCGTATCGGCTTACGTTGCCGATGGCAAATGCCTTAAAGCATTTTTTAACGTTGTTTTAGCGTATCCGTATCTTGTCCTGTCATATTTTCCAACCTTAAATTTTGGTTTATTAGTATAATTCGAAAATATTTTGTTTTTTATTTTAATTCAAATTCATTTGCTCTAAAATCGAGAATATTGTTAAATTTAAACAAAACAAATATTAAAATCAGTTTTTTTAGGTTATGTTCACTGAAACCGTGACAGTTTTGGCCGGGATACGATCAGTTGCGGCAGCAGTAACGATGCAGAGCTCGTAACGTATCTCGACGCGCGTATGCACATGCGCAGTTTGATACAGATACGAGCGAAATTTACAACACGCTTTAAGTCCCTAATATCTGCAATGGTAAATACCGCAGGAGAAGGCATATGATTTAAGATTATTAAAACATACCATTCTTTTTCGTGAAAATACATTTTCAATTATATTTACTTCCATTGTAAGGTGACGAAATTTATTTAGAGCGCCGCTCTTTATCGGCCGGTTCATTCGTTGCTTTAACAGTGGTCAAGGCGTAGTATTTTGTGTGTAACGTTTTTGACAGGTTGGGTTTAGGTCTGATGTTTAGCGTAGTCTTTCTCCTCTCGCTTTGTCCTATACACGCGCAATGTGTGAAACAAAATAAAAGGCTAGTCATGAATAAATGGTGTCGTCTCTGCCTCTAAAGGTCAATGTGTGTGCCCAAAATCTGTAGAAATAAGTACATAACAGTCCCTCTCAAAGCCTAGGACGTCAAAAGCTCAAAAACCTCAATACAAGAATAACTTTACGTTTCGTTAACATGTAAACTTGTTTAAAATTAAAAAAAAATTACCTGCACTTGAAATATCGTCACAGTATCGTCCAGCATCTGCACACGGATAGCCAACATTTTTCCGCCCCTTTTTGGCGTGGCGGGCGGTGTCCTCGCGCCTCCGTCCACGCCGGCCGGCGTGGACAGCGAGTGGTGCATTGCGTGGCCCGTCACGCTGTCCACGCTACTGGAGAGCGCGCCAGTGGATCCACGCACACTTATGCCGTCCATTTTGGTGTAGGGTGTGTAAATTTATTTCTGCAAAAAAAAATTAAATAAACTTTCGAGGGTCGTGCATTTTTCTTTCAAACACTTCACGGAGTGCCTTAACTAAGTTTAACCTAAAAGTCGTTCCACTTCCATTTTTTTTTTCAGAATTTGTTAAAGTGGTGTGGCCTAAGTAATTTAAGCCAAAAATGAAAATCCTAGATAAATAGTTTGAAAAGAAAACTTGATTTTTCTATTTTTTTTTAGGTTAAGCGGCTTTATTTTATGAAAAATAGTATTAAATTTCTTTAAGGCGTTATAATCTTCTTTCAAGTCCTGGCAACGATATCTTCTTGGTGGAAATATTTAATATTTTGAAATAGCTTGGATAATCCTGAAGAAAGAAAAAAAATAGTTTTTCGTCAGTTTTTGGTACCTATCTCTTAATGAAGAGTCATTATAAAATAATTTATGCCATTTTCAACATTTGTTGTAATGTCTGTTAATACTATTTTGTTACTGTTGTTAAGATTCTGCTGTTATTATTATGTTGTAATTTTTTTCTCTCATTCCCTGTTCATTAAAAGAAATACATTAGGATGTTTTACATATTTTATTCTTAAAAAACTGTCGACTTTTAGAGGAAAACTCAGGAGACAAAAAATGTTCACAATAAGATGGGAAAACTAACCGAGTGATCAAACTGAGTCAGTGGCGTCCCAAAAAAAGTTTGAGGGGGTAAAATGTAACATGGCCCAGGAAAAAGTACCACTCTGTAGATTATTTTACATAAAAAAAATTGTTTTTTGCAAATATTGTAACGTGTACCAAATTTGACTTTGTTACCTTTGAAAACAAGTTAGGTAATTTAAAAAAACTGAAAAAAATAATAAATTTTAACACCCTGTATCTTAAAAATTAAACATTATCCCTTCATATGTTTATATGAACTTTTATGCTTAAAATTAGCTCAAGAATACCCCCTTAAAATTGTTCGCACTATTTGGAAACACCCTGTATAAGACTACCAAGAACTGATACAGAAATAATTTTGTCATCTGCCAACGCTAGCGGTTCACTGCGCCCCGACTAGGGTTATAAAAGCGTTATTGTTTCATAAAACAATGTCGTCATCGCTGATGTCACACGGTGCATTGAAGCGTCGACTAAAATGTAATTTTCGACTATTTATTATGGGGGTAAGTGCAATACGCAATTTTTTGGTATTCATTAAAAATGACAGTTAAAAATAACAGTTAATTTGTCCTATTTGTTCTTATGAATTATTCCTCTTATTAAACGTAAAAAATTACCAACAAATGATTTTATGAGAGGACGAACTATCCCTACCCTATCCCTCCCGTCCCGCCTAGTGTTGCCAACCCTCTCGGTTCATAGGCGGAAGGCTCCCGATTTTCCAATAAATCTCCCGCTTCCCGACTAATATACTAAAACTTTCGTTTTTTATAGTTAATCATATATGTAATATATTTATACTTCTAGCTCAGAAAAATACATAAAATTAAAAAAGTCAAGAAAATAATTGCATTTATATCGCTCTGGCAATCTCGCTTGACTACTTTTAAAAAATAAAATCCTACTTATTAATAGAGCAAAAAATATTTACCAATTTTCTCAAACAATAATTATTTTTACGAAATAGCGAAAGCGACACAAATTATAATATCAGCAACTCACGATTTTTGTTTCCTGAAATCTGGTATATTTGATTAGTTCTGACACAAACCTATGTAATTTTGCAAGTAGAAAAATAATTTATGATTTTTCATAGCGATGCACATACATTTTTTCTCACATATGGTTCAAAATTTCACAATTTTTCTCAATAAAACATGTCGATATCTTATCAATTTGACCCATTTTTCGGTACCATCGTCAACTTTCTTTTTAAATTCCCGCCAAACCGGTGATCACAGGTGTTAAAATAAATTTTTTGGTTGTCACACTTGCAGAAACGAACCCCCAATAGAGCTTTTTTTTTTTAAATATTGATAATAAAAAAATTTCCCACACGTAGCCAACTTTATGGAGGACATTGTAGAAATTTTAATATCGTTTATGAAACGGTATGTCGCAAAAATTCTTTTAATACATTTATTTCTAAATACTTTCAACCATCGATAACCCAATGTCAACGTTTTTTTCTAAGAATAATTTGTCATAATTCATCATGTGGTATGTATATTGTATATGTACGTGTTTATAAAAAAAAACGTTCTAAAAGGTTGCTTGGGTTTAAACATCAATGCATCAGTGAACCGATTTGGTCTTTGTCAGGTCTTTAAGGAGGAAATCCCAGTACAATCTACAGGGTAGCACGGCATCGCTGAGTAGATATACAGTGTTAAATACTCGGTTAAAAAATACTTAGAAAAAAGTATTAAATTTCCGAATTTCTCTCAAAAGCATAAGAATTTTTCTGTTAAATTCGGTAGGGATAATAAGCACCTAAATACACTTTCCCTGATAATAATTAATTATAATTGACCAGTGGCGTTCTTTTCAACACCTGAGTCCACACTAGTTGCATAAAAACAAAAATGGATCGCCAGTATTAAAAGCTCCATTCTTAAAATATATAGATTGCGCAGGAAAATCTATGCCATAGGTACGCATGCGCAATTTTCAGAATTCATCAGTGGATGAATTAATACCCATCGGTAAATGTGCTATCCTTGTTCAGAAAACGTAGGTAAAAAAGGATAGCATGCTAACAGATAAAAACGGGTTCTGGCGCCGGTAAATTCTGAACAACGCAATCTTTAATCTATGCAACACACATTTCGTGATCAGGGCCGGATTAGCAGCCGAAGCCCATTCGTGGTCTTTTATGAAAAAGTGTGATTTGACCGGTTTTAACACTGTATTTTATGGCCTATTTAGTTGTAGTGTTCGTGTTAGCGTTTTGCTTATCATGTTAGTATTTTGTATATATAACAGCGCAGCGCGTCAAACGCAAAAATCTCGTTCTGATGTGTGGTGACAAAACGTGTTAGCAATATTTTGACGTAAACCTAAAATTTACTTCTTTTGAGTCTAGTATAAACAGTAAAAAGATTCTCGTCGGTATTCTGGAGTTTTCTCTATTATGCTCTATTAAGAAATTTGCAAACATTCTTTATTTCGTTTTTCAGTTAATGAATCCATGCAGTTGACTTATACATACAGTTTTAATTTTCGTAGCTGGCAAGTTCGATATTTTTATTAAAATATTAAAAAATATTAAAAAGTTAAAACAAGTATTTCTACACGGATATTTAATATATTAAACTAAAAATTTACTGAAACTTCCATAAACTTGTATTCTACCTCAACTGATATAACACCATATGAAAATTTTAAGACGAGTCCTGTGCAATAATATAGAATGCTTGAAAATTTCAACTGCGCGTGGTCGGATGAGTCATTGGTATATTGGTCCCCTTTTGTTTTTATGTCATTGGTAAATACTTTTCCAGAAAAAAAATGGTACACCACTATATATTAATTTGAATTTTTTTAAACGCCTATTTCATTCGTGATAGAAACCTGAACAAAGCAGGTGTGCTTCCGAATATCAAAATTATCATCAAAATCATCCGAATATTTACATCACTAGTAGCCCGTGGTCATCTTAGCGAAGCGAAGATGAGGGAAAAAAGGACCCTTTCCGCATAGCTTACAGGGTCAGTGAGAAAATTTTGCTTACATAGCTTGAAGAGCGCTGGTGGTCATTTCATAATTTTAAAATTTTCTATTTACATTTCGCTGGAGGTTTTCAGCTAGTTTTTCCAGACATTCCCTAATTTGCCAGCCCACTTCTAAATTCCCTGACTTTCCAGAAAAGTGGAAACCCTGTTTTATAGATGTATGCTTTAAATGTATAGATAAAATTATACGGTCAGATTCACAAACCGGTCTAATTTGACATTCAAAAGTTGGAAAGTGTAAAGGTACTCGCAGACTTGTGCACTTTTGTGTTGCGCAACCTAAAAAAATGGCGCAACCCTTGAATTGCAAGGTGAGAACACCACTGCAATATAAAAAGTTGCGCAAGTTACTAAATGGCGCTACACTTTTCGAATTGCGTACACTTCAAAAATTGCAACGTGTGAACAGTTAAAAATATTGGAGTTGCGCAATATAAATATGGACCGACATGTCGGTTATATAATGTGGCGCAACTTCTGCCTCAGTGCAACTTTGTCGGCTTACGGAGGTTGTTTTTAAGTTTACAATAATTTTTTTTATTATTACGCAAATTTTTTTTTATAGAATTCTTCATCGCCATCCCTTAGTTCTTTTAAGAAATTAGTTACTACTTGGTAACGGTTTCGTTTCTTAATTCATTCTTATTTGTTTGCGATTTTAGCGTCTTCTATTTTGTCGTCTTCGCAGTAAATTACAAGACAGGAAGCGGCTTGTAGTTGTTCACCAGAATACATTTTCGTTTAACTAATTTAACACAATAACGGAGAATGGTAGAACGACAGAAATTTGTGTACTTACTAGGGGTGTCAATCCAGACTGATTTTCTTAATCCCGGGATTTTTGAACTAATAAGTATAAATTTATACTTATTTACAAAAATACCGCAAAACTATTAGGGCGTCCAAAGTTTTGTCTTTCAGGCTAGAATGTATTTTGTTGCAGAAAACTCCCGCAGAAGAAAAACATCTCTCGGGTTCTATGCTGAATGGTTAGTAGGAATTAAAAGGATTTTTGAAGATTACATTAAAGTAAAACGCTCGAGCATATAAAGTAAGCTGCCCAATCACGTCTTGCAATATAATAGAACTTTTAGCTTTTTCCCATGATCATGTTTGATATACTTTTGTAGTATATCATTTTTAGTTGGCGGATTTCTAAATGTTCGAACTATTTGTCTAATTCTATAAACCAATACACAGAGGTCATGATTTATTTGTAACGATTACTTCCAAAAAGTCACTTTTTTCCAAAACTTCCACCTTATCCATAGGTACCTTCAGTGTCTTCTATATCGCTGTCGCTGTCGCTAAAGAACATTTCGAGATTATTCCCGAAAATATTAATCGATCCTGGGGTTTTCGAGTCCGGTTTATACTCCGGAATCTCGGGACACAGGAATTTCGGGATCCCGGGTACACCCCTAGTACCAACTTATACCTTTCGCCCGCAACATCGTCCGCAGTATAAAAATTGTACTTCATTACAAACTTTGAACCCCCATTTCACCGATTTATTAAAAACTTTAATAAAACATGACGTGTTTAAATATTTTCAGAGTACCTCTATGAATTTTTCCATACAAAATTTGAACCCTGTTTCACTCGCTTCGGGGTTGAATTTTGAAAAACTCTTTCTTAGTGCATGCCTATACGTTATATAAGAAACCTCTCTGCAATATTTCAAGTTTCTAGTACAGCGGTGTGGGGTACGTCAGTCAATCAGTCAGTTTCTTCTGACTATCGTTTTTAATTCTTTTTATTCTGAATATCGTTTTTAAACGTGTATAAACTTGCAGCATAAGTTGCGCAATAATAAGTGGCGCATAGCGTGTGAACAGCCTGTCAACTTTTAAAAATGTCTTCAACATTTTTAAGTTGCGCAACTCATTTATGTCGCAATTTTTGACATTTTATTGCTGCTGTGTGAACATAACGAGCAATTTTATAATTGCGCAATACAAACTTGCGCCACAAAAGTGTACCAGTCTGCGAGTACCTTAAGAATAAGACAACACAAGTTTATTATATTATGAATTTATTACTCAGTCTCTCTGCAAATTTATAATAAAAAGGATACTTTAAATATATTTTTTCCACAATAGTATAATAGGACTAAATACATTTTAGCAACAGGTTTCAAGATAAAAAAAAATTAAAATCAAGCAAATCGCTGAAATATTAGATTAACTCGTTTAAAGTTTTTAATGATGACTTATTAACGATGACTGGACAAAAATAGAATATCTCAGTTTAAACCAGTACTGAATATTAAACCTTTTTAGTGAATCACGGTGATAATTCTTAGTGAAGAGACTCCTGCAGGACTGCAATAATGAAAATGTAACAAATAATAATACAAGGGGTGTGAAAAATTGTTTTTTAAAAAATAAGTGCATTTTTTTTTGGGGTATTCTTTTCAACCTTTCCGGCGACTCCAGACAACAGTTTAACGTGGGTATCAGAAAGTTAAAGCGAATTTAAAATGTCTTTTGAAGACAACATATCTTTTTGGGAGAAATTTATCCTATATCCAAAAAAAATGCATGCCTATGGGACATCAAAAGTAAGTATTACCGCAACAAGCAGACGAAAAATGATGCTTATAAGAATTTAATTGACAAATGCAAAGAACTGTTTCCAAATGCAAACAAGGAATTTGTTATAAAAAAGGAAGTGAGTCCGCAGCCGGCGCCGCGCCGGTTCCCAAAATGTTGATGAATGGAGCATGGATACCGGCACCGGCACCCGGGTACAATTTCTCGGATGCCGGCGCCGGTTCAGATACGGCCAAAACGGAATGCCGGCAGTTCTAACCTAAAATAATTATAGATACGTATTTTAAATGATATGTAAACATTGTGTTGTTTAAATTTTGCGTAAAAACTATAAAATATGAGTGTGTAATAAAATTTCTTCGTAATGACCATTTTAATTATGTTTTGGTGGAAGACAAGAAAGCCACAAACAATGAGTTTTGGTTGCGTGATAGCAGAAATACTATTATCTGCGGTTAGCCTGTGTTAAAGGTGGAAGACCATTCAAGACAAAAAAATAAAAAGTCAACAAGGACGTGTTCCACGTGTAAGAAAGGCTGCCAGGCTAGCATTTTCTTGAAAGTAAGTGAGTGTAAACAATTTCTATGCATTCTGAGGATTGAATGAAATCACAATCTTACTTCATCCAAAGCTTATTTCAATTTTCTAGCAAAACAGAGACACAGAGTTACAGATCCCTATGCCCTGCTAGTTATTTCTACCTCAAAAATGGCAGTATGTCCATAGCAGACAAAAATTCCAATCAAATTGATATCAGACAAATTGAACAGTCTTATTGAAGGTATATTATAATATGGGTTTATTTTACGTATACATATTAAGCTAGCTCACCATGGTCACGTCGCGCATTTCTAACCTAATGGATATTTAGTTGCTAATTAGTTACTAATTAGTGACGCTAATCCCGATTTAGTTGCTATTCATCCCTCCAAGATACACGCGGTGAGCTAACTTAAATATTAATCTAGCAGACCAGTTACTATAACTCGGGTTCTGATCAACTTATCGACTTCGTTCAACCGCCATATTTAGTTGCTAATTAGTTGCTGGAAGATAGCGTAGTTTATTTTACCCCCCGTCAACCCCTAACTTCAGGATCGGCACCCCTAAAGGCATGAATTTCAATATGGCTCTGTAGGTAATTATAAATGGTTCTATATTTAGTTGCTAATTAGTTGCTGACGTTTTATGATTTTTATTTTTTTTCCCTCCCCATTATACCCGAAAACTGCGGTGGAGCTAGAATAATTGTTTGTCTATTCAACCCTTCCGCGCAACTTTTAATCAATGAGAGATATCGACTTCGTTCATCCGCCATATTTAGTTGCTAATTAGTTGCTGGAAGATAGCGTAGTTTATTTTATCCCCCGTCAACCCCTAACTCCAGGATCGGCACCCCTAAAGGGATGAATTTCAATATGGCTCTGTAGGTAATTATAAATGGTTCTATATTTAGTTGCTAATTAGTTGCTGACGTTTTATGATTTTTATTTTTTTTCCCTCCCCATTATAACCGAAAACTACGATGGTGCTAAAATAACTGTTTGAAAAAAAAATAAAAATCATAAAACGTCAGCAACTAATTAGTAACTAAATATAGAACCATTTATAATTACCTACAGAGCCATATTGAAATTCATGCCTTTAGGGGTGCCGATCCTGGAGTTAGGGGTTGACGGGGGGTAAAATAAACTACGCTATCTTCCAGCAACTAATTAGCAACTAAATATGGCGGTTGAACGAAGTCGATAAGTTGATCAGAACCCGAGTTATAGAAATTGGTCTGCTAGATTAATATTTAAGTTAGCTCACCGCGTGTATCTTGGAGGGATGAATAGCAACTAAATCGGGATTAGCGTAACTAATTAGCAACTAAATATCCATTAGGTTAGAAATGCGCGACGTGACCATGGTGAGCTAGCTTAATATACGTGTTTATTTTTCTTATTTCTACCCTTAATTCGCAGAATAATAACAATTGTTATATTTTTGTAGGAAGATTTAAGTTTCGTTAAAGTTTACACTATAATAAATTATTATTTTTTCATTGAATTAAGGTATTTCGAGTCTCATCTTATTTTGACACTAATTTTCTAATGCTGCCGGCATCCATGATGGCTGCCGGCTGCCGGCTGCCGGTGCAAAAAGAAGTGGGGTAGGAGCATGATTGGATACAATCCAATAAATGAGTAAATTGTTCTCTCTTTTGCAACCACTCTGTAACCCAAACACGTTTTCTGTTTTTTTCGTTTTCACATAACATGATTGCACCAACAGCCTTGCCTTTTTGGAAAATACGGGAGACATAATGTGTATCTAGGGATCACCACGTTCAGTGTACGAATGAGCTTTTTTGCAGGGTTCGTGGCATGTCCGTGTAATGTGTTGACAAAAGTGGATGAGTCGCATGTCGGGTCTCGGTTGAGAGTCGGATCTGGGCTCGTATGGTTAATGGGGGGCTTAGCTTGAAGTCTACGTAATGGGCTGCTCCAGATAAAAAAAATTAGCCAATTAACTTAATCTTAAGACTCTGAGATTTACCTATGTCAAGTTTTATCTCTATACTTCTAATAGAACAGAATCTAACACAAATTTAAAAATTTAACAAGTGATACCCTACGGTACGCTTAAAAAAATGCACCGTATACTTGGTGTCAAAGAAACTTGGAACATATGCAAATAACATTTTAAGGGTGGAAAAAACGATAATATTCAAGGTGAGTAGGTACCAAGTGTGGTCATCTTTTTTGCTGTAAATAAAACTCCCTGTATATTCTGGACAGTCAGTTGCATTGCAGTGTTTCGCTTTTTCTTTCTTATATTACTCACTTAAATATAATTTCGTCGATTATTTCACTCATGTGTTAAAAGTCCCGTAAGATGAGTGAAGTTTTTTAAAATTACACCGATAATTTTTTCCTGTCATTTTCTTGGTTGTCATATTAATTTGTGTTTTCATTCGTGAAATAATCTCCTAAATACCACTCGAGCTTTAAAATTACTGATAATTTTTCACTCTTACGTGTTTTCTTTGCAAATTTCACTCGTCCTGCGGACTCGTGAAATTATAGAAAACACGCAATCGTGAAAAATTATCGGTAATTTTTAAGCTCTCGTGGTATTATCCCCGATAATTTCTATGTAATGAAAAATTTCAAATAGTCCAGCGATAAAACCAGAATATCCGCTAGGAACTTCTCATTTTCCAAATTTTTTTATGGTATAAGTATAGGCTTATGAGAAATTAATACGTCACATATATCTCATGAACTTGTTTATAGTGAAGAAACCACGATACTCGTCAACACCAGCATTATCGCAGACATTTATCTATCTACTTCACAGGTGAAAGGTGCCAAAATAAACAAAATTGTACAAATATCAAGAGGCAATTCCTAAAAGTTAATCTTTACTCCGAGCTTTACTCTAAAACAACAAATTTTTCAAGTTAATTGATGAAGTTACAAAATATTATTTAGTTTTGTAATGATAGATGTACTTAGTAATTTGTTGTGTTACATATTTGATGATTTGACATAATTAACATACTCCTTTAGTGTTCCTTGCTAAAATTAACAAAACGCTTATGGAATCACTTCGGTGTCCGTCCGTCCGTCTGTCACAGGCGATTTTCTCTGAAACTTTTCGACGTAAAAATTTGAAATTTAGCACAAAGATAGAGTGTGGTGGCCTAATTATAAAAAGTTGAATTTTGATTCTGGGGGTTAATTTTAGGGGGTCAATTGGAAAATGGAAAAAAATTAAGGGCATCGTGTAGGGTGTGAAATGAAAGCTTACTGAAGCACGAATGTATTTTTGATGCATTTTTTCTTTAATTTTGCGAAAAATGCTTAAAAATTGCTGTCCCCCACCCTCATCACCAAAAGCATCGCTCAGATGAAAATCTGAAAAAAGAACATGAACATTGAAAAACCGTGTAGACTGAGGCAAAATTATCAGGATTGAAAAATTCTAGCGCGATCAAATGTTATAAGCAATGTAATTGTTTATTTTCTTATAACTGCAGAACCATTGGTTTTAGAGAAAAAGTATTTCGACAAAAAATATTTTTCACGATGTAAGGAACAACTTTTGTCCTTGCACGTTTTTCAAAATTTTTAATTTGGCTCGGTCGAAACGCTCCCCACTCGGCTCGGCGCGGCAGATGGGCTGTGATTGGGCGACCGAGGTTTGCTCAGGTTAAGTGGTGGGCTAATGGCACGGAACACTAATTGTGCAAGTATAGCTTGCACCTGACCGAATTTTTTTATTTAAGCTCAAATTAAAATTAAATTTCGACGTTTCGCGTGCGATAACCGGAGACATTTTCATTCTTAAAAAATGCTGAAATTGGTGCTGTTGCTGAATTAGGGGAGACCGGTGACAATTGTAACAAAAAACACATGTGATTTTTTACAACCTTACCTGTCAGTTCTAATTTATTGATTTTTTTTTGAGGATGTCCCCGAGCTTTGTAAGTAGCCTAATAAATTTAGAATGTAGAAAAAATATCTAGTTTCTTGTTTAGAACATATAATTCAAGTCAATGACAAGTGTTTCAATTGACACCCGACTGGTGGCAATTGTAACGGACACAGGTGTCAGTAGTAACAGTACGTACAAACATATTATATTTTATTTTAAATATCCTATTTGAATACAAATAATGACATTAAAAAATAAACAAAGAGTTACACAAATAAAAAAGTAGTTTTTTTCTGTTGTTAAAGTCGACAAAAATATACCAAAAAAAAAACACGACAAATTCGTAACAATCTGTATTAGTAACTTCTATTAAAATATAAATATCAATATTTGAAAATACACAAATGCAAAGTAAAATATTCTTTTAAAATGAAAAATGTTAGATAAGAAACGTGGGTATGTTAACATTACTAAAATACCTTATTCTTCACCTGAGTTAAATATATCGTTCGCGCGGAAGAAGACTGTTTTAACTCAAAGTTTTTGGCTTAGACTCTTATGGGAAAAATTTACAAATTATTAATTTTAAGTTAATATAAGAGTATTTTTTCTTCCGTATGCACGGTATGAGGTCTCCACAAATGTTTGGTTTCATATTGTAAAGCGTTCTATAAAGAAATACATTATGATGATACACACTTTTTACAATGGTTTCAGTTGTAACATGTTACAATCGTCACCTTTATTCATGTTACAATTGACACCAAAGGACATATATGATTTGTTTACATTATTAAACTATGTAATCTAATTCCTAAAGTGTTCTTATTATAAGATTATATAGTCAATATTATCCATATTTCAGTGGTATATTTTAAATATGTATTGAAAATATGGTTACGAAATTATTTACAAAAGAAAATAAAAATAAATACTTACTTTTCGTGTTGAAAGTCACGTTTCAGCTCGTAACAACAGTATTCATCAGAATTCTTAAAGCAACTAACACTCTAAAGAAAGATCTGTCAACAACCGTTGATCATGTGTAACTCGGTTCGCGATAATCCAGCGGAGGGCGGAGGTATACTGAATGTTACAATTGACACTTGTTACAATTGTCACCGGTCTCCCCTACTTAATAGGACCATGTAATATTTTTTCTCCATATAAAGTTTGAAACCCTGTTTCACCCCCTTAGGGGTTGAATTTTGAAAAACCCTTCCTTGGTAGAAGCCTACGTTACATAAGAAACCTCTGTACAAAATTTCAAGTTTCTAGACCCAGCGGTGTGGGCTGTGCGTGTGCGTTGATATGTCAGTCAGTCAGCTTTTTATATATACATATATAGAGATGACAAGAACTAAATTTTAAATGTACGAACGGGCATTGACATTAGTGAAAATCCAGATAGTTAGTAGTAATAATAACGGGCCCTTTTCATGATAAAATTATATAGAAATCGGCAGATCTATAAAAAAAATTCGCAATGTCGCCAACACCCAGTCCGGAACTTTACTTTAGCAAGGCCGTTCGAAAACCTTGAGAAACTTAATTGCTGAATACCTCCTATTACACATACAACACTAAACTATTATAGATGGAATAATAATAATTTCTAAACGACAACAAATACTTTTAGTTCGAACGTTATACCTGCCTTAAATGAAGCAAGAGGTCGGCGGTAATGATCGTGGTGTACTTTGAAGGTCTTGTAACTAACTAGTTTTTGTATTTAATTTGCTCATAAAAGGAAACTAATGAAATATTAATGTTTATTATACTCCGGCTACAGGACATACTCAAAAAGGTGGATATGGGCCCCGACAGGCCGAATAGTCGATTGAAAACACGTTAACTAGTCGGCTGTGCCGACTATTGGCGGCTCAAATTAAGGAAACCACCTGCAATCAGCTGATTTTTAACGGGGAAGAAGGGAGCACTTGCCGAAAAAGTGACAAAGATGCCAAATAACACGATAATGAAAACAAAGACGAAACGAAAACATTCGCAAAGTTCTTAATTTGAGTTGTCAATTATTTTTTACGCCCTAGTATTTTAAAGGTTTTTAATAGACCACGTGACATGCTACTGCCAATGTTCTGCTATTCGCCTCCAAGAGTTTGAGGCGGCATTTTCCGCGTGGCGTACATGCTGGTCAATTTAATTTTATTTTGACATGGTTTTTCGGCTTTAAAATTTTTAACAATAACATTATAAGTATGTGTATTAAGTATATCTTCATATTCTATAGGTATTTTTTAACGTCCAAATAAAAGTTTCAAGATATTTTATGATTTATTTTAGGAAAACAATATTTACAACGAATATTGAGGTCCTAGTTAGGGATGTAACGGGTAGCGCTTTTTAGGATCCGGCCAAACCGGGTACCCGGTCAATTAAGACCAGGCAAAACCCGGTACCCGGCCGGGTACCCGGTCCCGGGTACCCGGTCTTGCGGAATATTACTATTGGCAATATCTTCTTTTACTTCTAATCAGTGGGTCATAGCAGAAAAGTTGCTGGAGCTGCTACAACCATTTGAACAAACAACTAAACATTTCAGCAGTACACACTGTACTATATCGGAAGTAATTCCTACAGTTTTTTCGCTAAAGAGGTTTTTAAGAGAAACACAAGTTCCAGGCTTAGGATCCATGCAAGAAAATCTTATGGAAGGATTAAGTGGAAGGTTTTCGAATATCGACACGAACAATAATTATCTGGTTGCATTTTTTACTGACACAGATAATTTGAAGGAAAAAGTAATAAAATATATCCTTGAAGCAAATTTGTTAATCCAAAATAATGAAGTTAATTTGTCATCCAATTCAGATTCAGATGACAATGTTCCTCTTAGTTTGTATACAGATAATCCATCCTCATCAAAAAGACCTAGAGAAGATAAACGCTCAGTTTGGGATGTGTTTACCAGTATTGCAAACACGCGAGATACAAATAAAAAATCATCTGCTAAAGCACCAAACATACAACAGGACGTGGAGGATGAAATAAGTTCATATTTGGCGTTGCCGTTAATTGATAGACAGTCAAGCCCATTTTCGTGGTGGCAAATAAATTCGCAGAGATTTCCTAATCTAGCAAAGCTTGCTAAAAAGTTTCTTTCAGCACCTGCCTCAACAATATTTAGTGAACGGTTGTTTTCAGAAGCGGGTAATATTTATGAAGAAACCCGAAACCGACTATCCTCTGAGAATGGTGAAATTTTAGTTTATCTTCATCACAATTTGCCATTAATTGATTTTAGTTATTAAATGTTTTAACAAAGTTTATTATTATAACCTTTTAAAATCTGTTTTTTATGTATTTTTTATCATCACAAAAATACACCGTTTCAGTTCTTTTATGTTTTATTTTATCAAAAATAGAAAACATAATAAAAAAACCGGGTACCCGACCGGGTAACACCTGAACCCGGCAAAACCGGGTATCCGGCCTTCCCGGCCGGGTACCCGGTTTTGGCCGGGTAGACCGAGTACCCGTTACATCCCTAGTCCTAGTGACAGAAAAAATGTCACCAGAGATCTTTTAACATACTAATCTTCTGAATGAAATCATTATACACGTTGAAACTTTAAATAATTGACTGAAAATTGCTTATAGTATATGAAACTATACTTAATATACTATAATGTTATTGTTAGAAATTTTAAAGCCGAAAAACCATGTCAAAATGAAATTAAATTGGCCAACATGGACGCCACGTCAAAAATGCCGCCTTAAATAACTTTAATGACAGGCGCCATCAGGTGTTTCATTTCGATTTGAGGTTAAAAGAAAAACAGTTTCTTCCTGCTTTAAAACTGTTGTTAAAGAACGTTTCAGAACTGAAGCAGATAAAATTGAAATGTCACTCGTCATAACCAATAATTTTGTGCCTGCTTGTCATTAAAATCAACCATAATACGTTTATCGACGACTAACCGAATTCCTGTAAAGTCGCGTGATCTATTGAAACCCAAACAAATGTGACTAATTAAAATGAGAATGATTTAAAACAAGTATTTTTTGCTGTCTGCTGTAATATATCAATTTTATATTAATAATATTAAATCGAGTATTAAATTTAGATGCCGACTAATCGACTTAATTGCCGCCTAGTCGGCACATCCCTATTTTCTTAGGTCAGGGGTCGGCAAGGAATTTCTAGTGGGGTCCGGATATTTTTGAAAAATTTTATCGAGGCCCAGAGAAAAAAAAAAGAATAACTTCAAATGGACCGCAGGTATATATTAGTTTTTATTTTTAATTTTTACTCTTAAAAATAATATACCAAAGATAGATGGGTATTTGTTCTTACAAATTAATTTAGATTTTTTTGGGGGTCGAGTTTTCAACCTTCCGGGGTACGAATCCGGACCGCGGTCCGCCCGTCCGTTGCCGACAGTTGATTCAGTTAGGTATTTGACAAGTTTTGGTTCTGTGACAATGATAGGACTCTCGTCATTGGCAATAGTCGTCATCAGAAATTGATAAGTTATTGTATGAATTCCGAGGTTTGACTGGTTTCCGAATGTCTTTTTGTTGGGGTTCGTCTTCAAAATGAATTTAGTTCTATTCTCGGATACTCGGATCAATTATTGTGGAAAATATGTAAGGTCGCGGCCAAAATGTTTCATTTTGCATAAGAAACGCATTGAAAATTGAACTTTATTTGGCCACGACTGTATTACATATGTACAAAAGTATCCTTTTCTTTATAATTTGCGAAATTCAGGAGCAAATTCTTAGTTCAAAACTTAGTGGTTTTATTCTTCCATAATTTTCAGGGTCTCCGGTGGCCGAGTTGGTACGGCGCACAGACGTTCGTATTAAAAATCTAGCTTGACAAAAGGTAAAATTTCTTGAACTTTAAAACAACATATATTTTATCTTATTATGGTCATAAATAGTTGTGTATCTATAAAGTACAACCCGTTTTAGAAATAACATAATAGAGTCTACGCAAAATCAAGCAGAAGTCTCTGTTACCGTGATCCTTTGTATCCCGATGGCACCCGTCTTCATTTATGTTCGGAACTACAGTCACTGTATGGGTAAAATTTTATCTAATAAATAAGTGAGTTTGGCAGAGTAAATTACAGGTATTTCCCTTGGTTTTAATATATTTTTTTGTATTTTATTATTATTGTTGTCTTCTTTGGTTGACGTAATTAAAGGGCCAAATTTCTTTAAATTGTTCGATTTCTAATTGAAATAGCAGGCCCGCAATTGCAAAGGCCGCCGAAGGCCGTTGTAACGTTATTTTCAGAGGTTAGTTTACCTCTTTGGGTGTTTAATTTTAACTATTTTATAACCATGTTCAACCATATTTTTTTTTTAAATAAATTTTTCAGTGATCTTGGAATTCCGAGAAGAAAAGTGTTTGAGGTTTGGCGAAATGCCCCTAACATTTCAAGAAGACTAGAGTGTGTGTGTATGATTATAATATAATGACTAAAAGTGGTGTGAAGGACCCTGATGGAAACATTCGCGAGCTAGTGCGAAAAAAAAGTGTCAAACTTTGAAAAAAAAAATCGTTTGCACTAAATATTAATGAGGAAATATACAAATAGCAGCCATTTTTTATTGTTATTTTCCCAGAAAAAACATAGAAATAATTTTGTCAAGTCAGATTAGTTATCGGAACCACTGTGCGGCGCCAGCTTTGCAACCGAGAGGCGCGGGTTCGAATCCCGCTTCGACCATGGATATTTTGTGATTGTTCTTGGAAGGTGGTAGAGGAATTATTCTTCCTCGACCGAGGTGGTACCACCCCACACATTCCCTTAAAGGGCTGGTGAAATCCCTACGGATGTTTCCAGCTCTGGATGTGCGAGTCGATTCCCCAGTACACCCGCGGTACATAGTACTTAGACTTCGGTCTTCGTGGGCTGTCAGGAGATAAAAAAAAAAAATTTCAAATTGTACTGGACTAAGTAATAGAGAATTTGGCCGACCAATTTTAATTCACCATTTAGAAAATGGTATGGATTAATAAATGTCAAACTGTCCACCCATTGATGAATAGATGACAACAAAGTGTTACTTCTAAAAATTTTAAGAAAATGGGAAAAAATACATTACCTACTTACTTACTTATTTATACACTATTTTTTAGAATTATTATCAAATGTTTCTGCCTACGTAGTAACACAAATTACCATAAAAATTCTATCAAAACTGTAATAATATGTCGACAATAAGACGTAGGTCCCCAGGTCTTAATAGACATCAAAAAGTTTCCATCATCATCTATTTAAGTGTTATTTTTAGATTTCCGTGCATTATTTAAAAAAACAAAATGGAAATTGTTTACTATTTGTTGGATCGATATTATCTATTATCTATTGCATTGTTGTATGCGTTGTTTTTCATTTTTATGGGATCAAGGTTTAGGTATTGGTGTAGCAGTGTAGAGTGTAGCGTACAATAATATTCTTTGCCAATGTTAAACACAGTGCAGACACATTTACCCTCCTCCATGTGACATAAATTGAAATACCTATCAAAGCAATATTTTTATGTACTTAGGTACTTACGAGTAATCCATGTTTTCAGTAAATTATCTTAACTTAAGAAAATTCTCAAGAAGCACCCGTAGACATAAAATGACATGAGTAATTCAAAACAAAGATGGTGTAAATCGAGGTGTAAATAATAAAAGCTATTTTTATTTTATGACTGTAATTAATATTTTAAATTTAGTCAAGTGTATTTTGCACATTGGCCAACCGCGCATAGGAAAAACACACGAGGTTTTAGGTATTGTAAATCTATAATAATACGAAGTATGTAGGTATTAGGTATAAATTATTATACAGTATATTCTTTTTAAAACGGACATAGGGTTTTCCACGTCAAATTTTTAATCCCATGCTACCTATTAGCAGTATAGAGATAGGTAAATTTCAGTGTCTTAAAACTATGTTAGTTTGCCAAATACATCAAAAAAGCTCCAAAAAATATCTAAAAATGCATTTATTTCATACTGTCTGGAAAATTCATGTCATTTTTTATGATGCTTGTCCTTACTAACTACTGTTGAATTAGTTGAATGGATGTCATTCTAACCCCGGCTCGACACATTCGTGTTTGTAAACGAATATTCGGCATTCGAGATATATGTGCCGTTTTGCATGGACATAGTTGTATGCGCAATAGAAATGAAAATATTTTGGAAGCTAAACTTTCGCATACGAACATGAATGTGTGGAGCCAGGGTTACAATATCGATACCCGTTAAAATTTAAAATAATCAACGAATATGTCGGAATATGTAAGACAAAACCTCAAAAAAATAAAATAAAAAAAGATTTACCTATAATTTTAATAAGACAGTATGAAATAAAATTTTATACTACACGTCCGTTAGGTCTGTAAGCGACCTACCAGAAGATAACTTAATTATTACTAAAATTGTGACAATAAAGTACTTAAATGTCAAAAAATGTGTATCACCCTTCACTTGGAGGTAAAAAACAATAAGTGTGAAAAATGAATGTGTTTCAGAAAATAAACGCATTTTTATGTATTTTATGTTATGTTATAACAATTTTCATTATAAATAGCATTTTAGATTAAATTTTCTAAAGCCATTGCAGACCAAGTCCCAGACACAGGTATGTACCAAAATGATAGTTTATAAGTTTTTAAAAGCTGCATTTAAGTATTCCGAAAAATAAGGTTTCTACAGGAAAACAGAAAGAGAGGGTCAAGCTTGATATCAATTTACATTTTAATAAAGTTACAAAAGTAATTTAAGTAAGTATTATTTTGTAGAGAAGAGATTGAGAAATTAAAAAAAAATCAGAATAAACCGAAAATCTTACAGTGGTTTTTCCAAAGGTTTTTCTTTCAAAAAAAAAATAATTGTAAGTCTACTGCGGTCTTCAATTAACACCTCCCCCCCCCCCCATTCTGTAGGGCGGCTGTATGTACAAACTTAGAGGTAAAATGAGGGGTAGGATTAGGGCTCCTGGGTACCTACAACTTAGAACAACAAAGAAGTTTGTCACAATATAATAACTTTAATAAGCTTAAGTTAAATTGATAAAATCCACCCTAAATAAGACGGCAATACAACATTCTTCTTATAATAAAATCTGATTACAAACTCCAAAACTTGCAGGATAGGTGTTAACATTGGGGCCTGCGGCCATGCAATATCTCGGGTAAGTTAATGAAAGAAACCCCTCATTAAAGTAAATATGCCGACTGTGCCATTTATCACAAAATTATAAAACATAATTAAAAGGGCCGCTTCCTAATTAACGTAACGACGTAATATAGAAATGTCAATAAGCGTAGACTTTTGCGACTCATCTCAGATTTCATTAATTTTCATGAATTAAATCAGAATACAACAGGAAGACCTGCATTTTAATCAAATACAAAAAAACGCATTCAGGCCAAAATGACAACAAATCAGACGCGAAGCCAACTTTCATTCATAGGAGCGCCTATGATACGAAAAAGGACAAAAAATAGGTCTTACGTCTAAGCCCGTCAGCAAAGTTGAATCGTAAACCCACCCAATGGTCATTGATCTTATGTTTTGCCGTATTATAACTTTGAGAATGGAAAATACGCACAAGTTTTTAAATAAAATTAAAGAAAACTTACCATTTTATTATATTTTAACTTAATAATCCGTGTAAAAGGGGCGTAAACAGTATTTTTTCAAGCACAAATATTAATCGAGTCACAACAACACACCCAAATGTTTCACGTATGTCGCTTTCTTACGCCGCAGTCGGAGGAGAACTGGCAATACCGAACGAAAGTTGCCGACACAATACTCGGCTACACTGTACCGATCCTATACAGGGCGATGTGAATATTATTTTATGATATTTATTTAAGTAAGTACATCTTTAAAAATCAAAGATTAATAGAACGAAACGTTAATATTTTTTTATTAATAATATTACTACCTACTAAGTTGTTGTGTTCTTAAGTCTTATGAGTTTTCAAAAAAAAAAAATTGGGAGAAAAAATTTTTCAGTAAATTCAACTTAGAACTGGAATGTTATTGTTTTATTAGGAAAAGTGGAACTTTTTACGAAGATGTAGAGCGATATTACAGTAAAGTGGCTGCAAAAACACAGCTTACAGCAATAAAGAAATGCAATTTTAAAGTTAACAGTTCCTCCACCAGTGCCTATTTTTGGTTATAGGGGGCCCTAAGTCCGTTACGCAATCCGGGGCCCCTCAGAACTGCAAAAATTATTTCTTCCTTAATAGTTACGCAACACTAAGTTATTGTGCTTTAATGATATCATAAAGTAAATATATTATAGTTACTACAAATACAATATAGTTATTAACAGTCTAGAAAACAGTAAACAGTCTTAAAATAGGTATAGAAACCCAACCGGATTTAGGGGTTAGGCGCAGGGGGCGCGTGCCCCCTCTAGAGCCTTGTACAAAAAAGATTTCAGTGGCGAATTTTATAAAAATAAATATTGTAACATAATCATTAACCATTTCTTCATTCATATTCTATAAAATATTATAAACAAGAACAAACATTTTGCCGCCTGTGTAAGGTCTTTGAAATGAATTATACCAAAAAAAAATATGAATAATAGTTCAATACTAATATGTAATTACTAATATAAATAATGGAAGCTTTTTTGGCATTTTTGATTTACCAGCTCTTAGATTGTTTATTTATTAGGAAACCTCTCCGCCCACACTAGCGCAGCTTCTCTGTAGTTTTTTCTGTACTCCCCCAAAATTAACAGCATATCAACTTGCACATTAAAATTCGCTTCAAAATTCTCAACTGACTTAAGAAAAACTAACGCATTTCCATGGAAACGAATAATAATTCTGAAATAAGTGAACCTGATTTATTGGTAAAATTTATTTATTCTTTAAATTCAATCAAAATTTAGTTAAGCATAATTCCGTAACCTCAACGTAAGCAAATAAAAAAAAAATTTTACACATATATACACATACGTAGTTTTTACGTAGATTAGAATTTTGTAAAAAAAGTACATCATCCCATTTAAAATTCCAAAGTATGTTTAAATATATGTCCCCATCTGTAACGACGCCTGACCACTGCCAGGGATTGTATCTTACTGTTTCAGACTTTTTTTAAAAAGATTATGCAATTTTGACAACTATTGTTTATTACTATATTATTGACAAACAACAACTTCAATTATTTTCTACTTTAGCAAACTTATATTATTTAACAATGAAAAAACAAGTAACATCACCGGTGATAACCGGTATGTACATTCTCGCCCCTTGTACAACGAAGTTTACGATTTCACGTCGAGGACGCATAACTTCACCACAGGTCTTCGGAATGTACCAGTCTTCGTCTTCACTTCTACCGCACGGACTTGCTCATCTGCACCGGGGTATGTCTTTGTAACCAAACCTTTGGCCAGCTATTTCTTGGTAAATCGGAGTCGACAATCACCACTATATCGCCAACTTTTACAGTTCTGTTATCATTGTAGAACCATTTTGTTCTTCTAGTAAGAGAGGGGAGGTACTCTCTTATCCATCGCTTCCAGCACATGTCAGCAAAATACTGTGCTCGTCGCCAGTGATTTCTTGAACTCAAATCGTAGAAACTTTGTTTTACCATCTCACTTAAACTGTAGTCATGCCTATCAATATGTAAAACAAATTCTTTGTCACATCTTCCACTAAATGGGGTTATGTTTCCCTTAATTACCCACCTTAACTTTGTACGAGATAGAACTGGCACATTTTTTGACGAATCAATAACTTCTCTACCCCACTGTATTTTTAGTTGAGGTGTAAGTTTCATTATAACCTGTTGTAATAGTTGGGGATTTGTCATGTATGACTGACATTTCAGATTTGACAATATCACGGTTAGATTTTGAATAAATGTTGAAAAATCAAGAATGGTTTCGAAATTTTCATCGCTTATTTGGGGAAATCTCTTAACCTTTTCTATTAAATTATTAATTATATGCTCTGCCTTGCCAAATCTTTGTTCCATTATATTTATAACTTTATTTACGTCGCATGTAAAATTTAGCAAAGCCTCTTCAGATTCTCGAGCTTTCCCTGTTAGGCATTTTTGAAGGCTGACTGTGTTTTCTCTGTCGCTAAAGCCACACACCTGTGTAGTTTCATCAAATTCTTTTTTAAAATGTAACCATTCAGCAGGATCTCCAGAAAAACGTGGAAGTTCTTTATTTATAGACTGCCTTGCCAAAAATTACTTTCTAGCTTACCGCTACCACTACTGACTTCAGCTTTATCTTGTTCTGTAACCTGTACGTTTCCTTGATCCGTTTCTGCTTCGCTATAAGCTTCATGGTCTTCTTCTATGGGTACTAAAATTGACGATGAACTCTTTCCAAGTACAGACTGTTGTTTGTCGGGCCTAGAACTTTTATTGGTGTTATAAAAATTAATTATATCTACAGTTTTTTCGACCCAATTCTCAACAGATAAATTTCTAGAGGACCTATTATCAATTTCCTCTAAATTTTCTATTTCATCTAAAATTTCGATCTGTTTTAATTCCAACTCTTTTTCAATTATTCTTTTATCAATTTCCGCTTTTTTCTTCTCTTTTTCAATTATTCTTTTATCAATTTCCGCTTTTTTCTTCTCCGCCTCTAGTTCAGCTTGAACTTGTTTATATCTTAAAGATTTATTTGATACCGATGATCGTATACTTTTAGAATTATTTATAACTGGCTTACTCTGGGAATCCTGTGAGGTTTGTTTTTTATTTTGCGTTAATCTTACTGTACTTTCACCCAAGACTTGCATCTGTTCTTCAGATAAATATCTTCTTCGTGGAATCCCCTTTGTAATCCTTGAACTTTTTCTTAATCCTTCTAAATTACTTTTAATGGACATCTCTTCTATCTAACGACGCCTGACCACTGCCAGGGATTATATTTTACTATCGTGTAACAACGCCTGACCACTGCCGGGGATTATATCTTACTATCCTGCCGAAGGACTATGTAACGACGCCTGACCACTGCCAGGGATTATATTTTACTATCGTGTAACAACGCCTGACCACTGCCAGGGATTATATCTTACTATCCTGCCGAAGGACTATGTAACGACGCCTGACCACTGCCAGGGATTATATTTTACTATCGTGTAACAACGCCTGACCACTGCCAGGGATTATATCTTACTATCCTGCCGAAGGACTATGTAACGACGCCTGACCACTGCCAGGGATTGTATCTTACTGTTTCAGACTTTTTTTAAAAAGATTATGCAATTTTGACAACTATTGTTTATTACTATATTATTGACAATCAACAACTTCAATTATTTTCTACTTTAGCAAACTTATATTATTTAACAATGAAAAAACAAGTAACATCACCGGTGATAACCGGTATGTACACCATCTCACTATTAACTCACCAAAATTTCATAAAAATATTTTAAACCGCTTTCGAGATATCGCTTTGTACCACTTTAAAAAGCTCACTCTGCATAATATAATTGGCCGCGGCATCGTCCGCGTGGACAATTTTTTAATGATCTAAGGGAGGACTGAGAATCTATCGAAACAAAATAGAAAAGGCATCCAAAACCGATGCTCTTCTCGGATCCGAACATTCGTTTTTTATATTAGCTTTGTTCGCGGTAAGGATTCAGAACGGATTCGGGACTATTCGCATGCGCAGTTGAAATAATGACGTTCGCGGATCACAAATTCCGAATTTCTAGTTACAGTTCCGTGTTCGCGGAGAAGCAACATTCGGTTCGAGATCTATTCTGAACCGATTCTATCGGTTCTAGGGATTTAACAAGAACCGTAAGTTCGGACACGCCCCCTATCAAATTTATATGAGCTTTGTTCGCGGAAGACATTCCGAACCGATTCAGAACGAGATCAGAACTGATTCAGGTTTGTCGTAGTGCGCATGCTTAATTATTAACCGATTCAGGATTTGTTTTTACCGCGAACGATTTCGGAACATCGGAACTAGAATTATTTGGGATTGTCTACTGTCAATGTATTTTTTTGGTTTTGGCGGCAATAGGGCATGGGCATAGGGCAGTTACAATAAAATCCAAATCACCTTATGCAAAAAATCTGTTTCAGTATAAACTTTGGATTCCTATATTCCTAATTCCTAACCAAACAAACACAATCGTGAAATCATATAAATTTGATAGGGGGCGTGTCCGAACTTACGGTTCTTGTTAAATCCCTAGAACCGATAGAATCAGTTCAGAATGGATCTCGAACCGAATGTTGCTTCTCCGCGAACACGGAACTGTAACTAGAAATCCGGAATTTTGTGATCCGCGAACGTCATTATTTCAACTGCGCATGCGAATAGTCCCGAATCCGTTCTGAATCCTTACCGCGAACAAAGCTATGATTTCACGATTGTGTTTGTTTGGTTAGGAATCCAAAGTTTATACTGAAACAGATTTTTTGCATAAGGTGATTTGGATTTCATTGTAACTGCCCTATGCCCATGCCCTATTGCCGCCAAAACCAAAAAAATACATTGACAGTAGACAATCCCAAATAATTCTAGTTCCGATGTTCCGAAATCGTTCGCGGTAAAAACAAATCCTGAATCGGTTAATAATTAAGCATGCGCACTACGACAAACCTGAATCAGTTCTGATCTCGTTCTGAATCGGTTCGGAATGTCTTCCGCGAACAAAGCTATTATTAAAACCGAAGTGTTTTAGTGCAACCTGGCGGCTACTATTGTAACTGCTGTACTGGCCTGGACGCGGCATTGCACCTAAGAATTAAATGCTTTCGTATAACTACTTTAGATGGCGGTGTGTTTCACTTTTTAGTGGCGGAACATAAGTGTGCAATTTTATATTGAAAAACTTTTGAATGGTATGGTTTAATTAAATTATGCATCTAGTCACATGCAACATGCAAATTTCTTGGCGACCTTTTTTAAGTTTTTATAAGTAGAGGTTTTAAGGGAAAAGGAAGCTTGCTTGAGCCCCCAGAGCGCTTGACCCGAGAAGCAAAGAAAATAAAAGGGTTTGATTGAGTCCGAGAAGAGCAGACACTAGTACCAGCGTTGTTACTAACCTAATTTTCATAGTGTAGATTTCTGTAGTGAAATTGTGTAGCATTGTGCACCTGTAAAAGTTGCAACGAAAATGGCCGATAGATGGCTTTACAGTGTCAATACAGTACAAGTTTGATTTAAAAAAAAGAGCGAACGTACTCGAGTTCGAGTTGGAATAAACCAAAAACTTAACAAATCATAAATTTATTATTATATAAGCAAGTAGGCGAATAACGAATGGAAAAAAAGAAACGTAAAAAAAGCATAATACCAAAAAGGTATCTATAACTAAAATCCTGTTATTAATTTTATACGAACAAGAAAACATAAATATTTGTTATTTGTTATAAAATAAAAAAACTCAAACACAAGGACAACAAAAATAACGAAAAACTAATTCTACCTCTATCTTTTCTAAAGTACCTACTGGAATTATAGTTAAATAACTTATGATTTGGTTTAAAACGTTTGGCACCGTTTTGGGTGTATTTCATCTTATCCTTTACTATTATAACAGATCCATATAATGGATCTGTGCTATTATTTAGTCTATGCCTTTACATGTAAAATTGCCTCCACCGTGTAGTCCTATCAAAACTCGACGCTTGCGACATCTCTTGCCTAATTGAGTAAGCATATATTTTGCGCTGCACGTTACGGACGTGGTTAAATACTGACTATTATAATATTAAAAGGATTGCAAGAACCCAACCAAGTCAGGCTTGCCGCTGTAAGTCCGTAATTAAAGGAAAAAAAAAAGGTTTTTGAAATGATGAATGACTGATGATTAATATTTTCCATGGTCAGTGCCTTGTGGTGTAACTTTTTGTGCAGTTGATTATGAAAGTGTAGCAATACGGCAAAATTTACCATTGGGGTGTAGCTGTGTAGTTGCTTGTTGAAATGTGTAGCTTTCTACACAATTGTGTAGCTTGTAACAACACTGACTAGTACAGTGGAATTCCAGACCATAGATTAGTTCCAGACTACTCAAGCCCGAGAAGAGCAAACCAGTGAGAAGCGACATAATCGGGTCCGGCCGAAAACATTTAGGTGGGGGATAACCCGGCCAACTGTCATAAACATGTGCTCGCGCTCGCCGGCATTTTTAGTCCGATAGTCGATGAGTTTGTTTTGTGTTTGGAAAACTATTTTTGATGCTAAGTTTTAAGTTTAATTTGTTGCCGTGATTTATAAAAATTCTTAAATTATGCTTGATAATACCTGCACGTTTCGTGGGTGCCATTCAAAAGAGGGACAAGGATTTAGCATGTTTACGTTTCCAAAGGATCCTGAACGGTAAGTACATATTATACACCTCTATATTACATCAAATTATACTTACCAACTGTCTATTATTTAGACTCGAGGTCACAAAATTTTATACCTACCCCCAAGATCAAAGGTGCCGACGTATTTTGTCGCTTCTCTCTGGTTTGCTCTTCTCGGGCTTGACTACGCCAGTAGTCTGGAATTCCACTGTCTGGAGTACAACAATAATTTAATTCCATAATCGTGCTATAAGGTTATCGGGTATCTAAGCAAATAAAACAGGTCAACGCAACGCGAAGTACCACAGAAATTCTGTGCGAAGTACCTACATATTTGTTCGGAAACGAACATAAATTATTTCATGTCATAAATAGAAAAAAAGCGTTCTTCACAGATTTGACAGACGTCGATTATTCGTCGTTATAATTCGTGTTTTTCGAAGCTAAAGCAATTGAACAATTTTCAAAGTTTGTATTTATTCGTCGTTACGTCGATAACACATTTTTCAGTAAGCAAGTTTTGGCGGCAGCGTATTGTATTGTGTTTTTTATATTAGTTGCCGTCATCAGCATTGAGTGAATGTGGCTTAGGAAAAGCGGTTTAATACGCGCCTGTTGGTGTCAAAAAATTTTAAATACAATGAATAATGAATGGCTCACAACGTGATATCTTTAGTATGTAATAAAAAAAACTTCTCTGTTGGAAGAGGCAGATGTGCACTCGCTAAACAGGACCTTTACCGCATTCTTTTCGACGATATTTATGATGAGCGTATAAAATACGAATTAAAACAGTCCACAAACAACCGTTGCGTCACTTTGGGAAAAAACGTTGCGAATGAGCCAAGGTATATATTTCGAGATATATTTCCCGTGTGCGCAAAAGAATTGACAGCATTAATGCTCAAATCATTATTGCTCTAAGCAACAATATAAAAATAATGTTTAATCGAGCATATACGGTTATACGGATTTATATATTCACTGGGTTATACTATCATGTAAATTATAAATTATTCTAACACAGTTGGCTGTTAATAAAATCAACGCCCATGGAATGAAACCGTAGTGGCGCGCCTTAACCAATAATGTATTATTGTGACTAATAACCACCGATACACAAAAAAACAGTAAATATATGTTTTATTTATCAACTAAACAAATAGTAAAATATAAATTGTATAAACTATAGATAATTAAAGTCTGGAATAAAAGGATTCGTGAACCACACAGCTGGGTTTGATATCTCGCACACTGGCACAACCTAAAAGAAAAAATCACTATTTATTAAAATCAAACATGAGCGCAACAACTTGAAGATATACTAGGCAATCGCGATCAATGACGTCCATAATCGCGATGCTGTAACGATACAGACGCACTTGGGGAGTCTATATTCTAACCACAAACAATATAATATAACTTTTTAGTTATGTTGTTTGTGGTTTTACGAATAATACAAGAAATTGGTCATCACGCTATCAGCGATGAGAACCCAGGATAAACAAAATAAAATCCATATCACAACGAGTCGAGTCGGGTGCTGATGGTGGTGGGTGACTAATTCATTGTTGTATTAATGGCTGTTGTTTCAAGTCTCAATATAAACGAAACTCCAAAACCAATGTTACAAATGGAATCGAGCAAGACACGGTTTGCTCTTCCTTTGCTCAGGTTTGTTAATTAACAATTTTTTATCTAATTGTAAGACAGCCCATGTAGACTTGAAGCTTAAGTACTAACGTACCGTACCGTACCGTACGGAAATGGGGGGAAACACGAGATTTAAAGGATTGGAGGTTGGGAGGGGAAAACACTGTAGGCAATTTGCTCCATAATCCATACCCTACGTATGAATAAACGAGAGAAGTGGCATGTTCTAGACTTTCGTAGCTGGACAGTAAAGGGATGCATACGCAACGCGCCTCTTGTTGTTCTGTTAGGGACAGTCAGGGGGGAATTATAGCGGCTAGTTTTTCAGAGCAAAATCCGCGAAAGTATCGGTAGAATCCCCAACAGCGCGGCGATGAGCAAGGAAGGAGTTGTCTAGTGAGGACTGGGTCATTAAGGAGTCGAATGGCTCGCTTTTCAATAGAATCAAGGATGTTAAGAAGTGTCGAAGATGATGCCGCTCCCCAGATGTGGGCACAGACTCTCGAGGATATGCCGTATTTGGGAAATATAGAGAGTGTGTAAGTTGGAAGGGGGAAGTATTTTCTGGCTCGAAAGAGAAAACCAAGCTTTTTGGCTGCTGATGTGGCTATTGAGGTAATGTGTCGAAAGCGATGCCAACAAGATCGAACTTTTTATTGTTCTGTAGGGCTTGGCCATCATGCGGATGGGGTAAGCGTTACCGGATTTTTTACGTGACAGGGAGCAAGACTGGGTTTTGGAGGCTTTGAACTGAACAAGGTTTTTGGCACACCGTCTAAGATTAATTAGAGATTTTGCGAAAGGAAGAGGTGCATAAATCTGCGTCTATTATTCAGCTCTTGAAAATTAACCCTTTATCAGAAATTGTGAAAGTCAAGTTGTAGCATACAGGGGAGAAAAGAAATATGAAAATCTGTATCTGTAGCCTTATTTTTAAAAATATGGCAATACTTTTGGACCATACTGTAGTTGCGCGAAGGGGTCCGTCCGCTAGTTCTTAGGCCCCAGGTCTTCGGAAAGTTAAACACCCTGTAACTTTTTTTGGTCATAACCATCTTAGAGATAATCCCAATAGCACCACAATAAAAACAAATACTGTATAACCTGATATCGCCAAAGCATATTCAAATTCCGTCTTGAGAATCGTTAAAATTTTCTTTACGCCTTCTTCGCCACCACAGGCTAGACCCCATAAAGCTGGCCGCCCAATAAATACCATTTTGGCACCCATAGCTAACGCTTTGAGAATATCAGTACCATCAGTTATTCCTCCGTCCATGTACACTTCAAGTCTGTGACCTACTGCTTTGACGATTTCGGGCAGAGCCTCAATCTAAAAATTTCAATAGCATTAGTCTAAGAGCATCTCCCTTGGTTCTTGGTTAACTGAAGCTTGTGATCAATTATTATCGAAGGCATTTTCCTTTTTACGCGGGAGGCAATTTTTAAGTCATAAAACAGACACTGAGCTCTAGCAGACCAAGCGACTTGGTGAGGCCAAGGAAGTTGGAGCAACTTCCTTGGTCTACCTATTACGCTTTCCAGGTGTTTACATACCGATGCTGGCCATCCATCCACTTGTCTTGCTCCATGATTGGATACCAATATTCCTTCCGCACCAGCTTCAGCAGCTAAAATTGCATCTTCAGCTGTTAAGATTCCCTTGAGAATAATCGGTAATTTCGTTATTGTTTTCAGCCAGGCGACATCTTTCCATTCCAATGAAGCACTTAATAGGTCGCCCAAATTATTAAGGGCAGAACCTGTATGCTTCCCCTTTGTCTTTGTCACATCAGCGTAGGAGCCTTCAAAATTTGCAAGCCTAAAATCGTAAAAAGTAAATGTACATTATAGATATTGATACTTTCTGCTTTTTATCTGGGACAACCCAGATACTACAGAATCATGGGCGTCTCATGAGGAGGGAAATATTAACGAAATCTAAGGAATTTGAGATTATATAGATTAGAAGAAGGAAAACCCCCTGCAGGCAACTTGTTCCATAATGTGGAGACCCTGGTATAAAACAGTGATGTGGTACACACCTGAAGTTATAAACAAGCTTTCTAGCAGCTCATGTGATCGATAACAATAATAAAATCTTTCTTCTGAAGAGAGTTGGTACAGAGCATTTTCTAATAAGGGGTAATTTAAACCAGAGAATATACTTACTTTAGGTGAGAGGGCAAGTTAAACTTGTTTCTCATATCTGCCAGTCTTAAACCAAACATGGGTGTATCTACTGTTACCACCAGTGCTTTAAACCCTGCATTTTCGGCTCTTTTGACTAGACTTTTGGTTATATCTCTATAAAAAAGACAGTATTTTATAGCCCTAATAAATATATTATTTTTGAATGGTACCCACCTATTATTATAAATATATAGCTGGAACCACTTGATGGCTTGCGGTGCGGCCTCAGCTACTTCCTCTATACTACTAGTGGCTATAGTACTTAATGTATATATTGTTCCCATGCCCTGTACAGCTAAAAGAAGATAATTATAAAATATCATTCTCGAAAAACCAAATTTGAATTCAAGTTAACAAACATTAAGCAGAAAAAGATTCTGAGCAAAAAATATTTGGGCAACGTAGCCGTCTTTAACTCTCGAGCCATGAACCACAAATTGCAACGCCGCAGACAGCGCCGCACGTGAGCTGATTTTATTTCGTTAAGTTGCTGAGTAATAAATCCGAGGCCCACTTTCGTGACATTTGGTGAAAACGCTAGGTTTCATCCCGGATTGTATATCCTGGAGGAACTACCTATATTTTCTGTGACGTAAGCTTCCTCTATGTCAAACTTTGTCGCAACCCGGTTCTTCGTTGAGACATGACTGCATAACAAACAAACATATTTTCCCATTTATAATGTAGGTAAGGAGCACTGTCACAATAGGGCATAAAATCCAAATAAGTTCTTGTGTATTTAATTGCCATTTTTGATGTTGCATTTTCATGTACACATCTTGATTCTAGAAAGTCACGCAATAAAAAGTAACGTAATAACACCGAAAGTGTACAAGTACTCGTACGATGACCACCACTACCTCCTATACTTTATCTTTGCTTTTAGACACGTGAAAAACTCACCTCGGACATTGGCACACTCTCCCTCTGGATGAGCCATTCTTTGCATGGCTGTTGGTGATATTCCCACTGGTATCGCAACTTTTTCTCCAAGAACCGTTGTTGACAGATCCCTTGTGGCAACGTTTCTTAAACATCTTGGTCGAATCTTGTATCTAAAAGCAAAAAGGAGGTAGATAGGAGTATTATTTGAGACGCTTAGTGCCGTTGTGATCACGATAAATAAAAGTAGTTTTAACAAAAGACCATTTTAAAATTTCGTAGATACCACAGACTAAAGCAGGTGACTAAGAATTAATAAAATATACCATTATCTTTCGTGCCAACAAATTTTTAATAATTTATTTACACTGCATGGTGACAAAATTTAGAGCGAGTCTGGTTCATTGATGAATCGTGATTTACAGGCGTAATTTTGTGTGTGTACATTCCAGGCGTGTGTGGTGAAATCTTAAGTGATGTGACTTGACGCGGCCTATAAGCATTTATTTAATAAGTTATTAGGGTATAAAGCAGTCTAAACAAATGAAGGAAGGTACATTTTGAAAAATATTTAAAAGGGAATAATATTTATAAATATGAAAATAAATTTATAAATATAATTTTGCAATACCTACCAAAAGGAAGGGATTAAAAATAAAGTACGTTCGGATGCAAAGAATTTTTAAATATTTAAATAATAAATATTTACAATTTCACCAAGATCCGCGAAAACTCCCGTAACGGACCAAATAACAACTGACTACCGCTTTCGAATTTCGACCAAATATTTCAATAATCAGGAGCAAACTATCCTTTTGGATTGATACCAATGGGGAAAAGCTCCCCCGTTCGAAAAGAAACTCCCAATTGACTACTAAGAAAAAATACAAACTACACAATATAAGTAAACCTGTTAGCAAACTACACAGACATCATGCTGTCATGTATTGACACTTACCATTTTTGTTGATAATAAAAAAAATATTGCTAATATAGGCAAAATATGATTATTATCATAAAGCCATCAATATTTAATTTTTAACTAAATCAGCAGCTCCATTTAATTGATAAGGCGAGGACTGAATTCTTGGTGGTCGGTATTTATCTTCTAACACGGCTAGAAAACAGTTGAAAGATACTCACCGATGTAAGGTGTTACGCTGCCCGATTGCGAACCGATATTCTGTCTACGTAAAAGTCCAAAAGTCTGGATTCAATAAGTAAGCTATATAGTCGAAAGGCTTGGAGCTCGTCGTAATTTCTTGACAAATTACGTGCAAAAAAGGGAAAAAGTAAGGGCGTTAGAAACTCAAGCAATTGTCTAGGATTATTGGAAAATCTGTAAAAATTAATAAATTGTGAAAAAGTGTATTTTGGGCCGCTTCCATACGTAATCTGTAAAAATAAAGTGTAGATAGTTGATCCAGAAATTTGTGTTTTTCTATTAGGGAACAGGGAAATATAGAAAAATAGTTTAAATATATAAATATCAGTCAAAATTCATAGAGAATTGGAGTTAGCGCCTAACCTTGGCAGTAAGTATCATACTGTTAGAAAGTCAATTGCACGGCTAGGAAGGGTTTTAGGTAAAGTGGTGGTTTAATAGCAGTTGATGCAGGAATCTTCCGACTCCACGCAAAAATGTGTCTTGTTACCGGCAGCGGTATTTCTAGTTAACCGCGACGGTCAACTAGAACAGGTAAAGAAAGAGCAAGGAGTCAGTAGTGGGTGTTATAATGGAAATATTTTATTACAGCATGGATCCCGATTTTTCAATCATTGACATAAAAGTTCATTAACTTTAACGATTGTAAAATGCAAACTACTTAATGCACTCTCTTAAAACTTTAAAGGTATTGGCGACTTAAATCAAGAACGTACCGTCCTCTTTAGCCCATTTGCTAACTTCTATAGTAGGGAATGTTTTCGTTTCGTCTTGTCTTTATTATCGTGTTATTGGACACCATTGTCAATTTTGTCATCTAGTGAGCCCTTCTTCCCCGTTAAAAATCAGCTAAATTGCGCCCTCTTTGGGCCAGACTGAAAGCTTTTCATCCCAGCCTTGTAAAGGTGAATCGGAGCAGCTTTACTCAGATTTAAAGTTTTTATAAATAACAATAAACTATAAAGCACAAATAAATCTTATGTACAGAAATAATAAAATTTAACTGATATATACCAATTTAATTATTTCAATATAGGTTTATGAAGGTTAAGGTCATAAGGTCTGTTAAAATAGTATGGAGAAGGTAAAAAATGATTTTCATACAAATCTTATATAGACACTAAGTTTCGCCCGCTAACTTCGTCCGTGGTATAACAATTTTACTCCATTACAAACTTTGAACCCCCATTTTACCCACTTAGGGGTTGATTTATTAAAAATTGAAATTGTAAAACACGTGTTTAATTACGTTCAAATTCACTAAGAAGGTTTAAGATTTAGTACTGGTTTAAATTAAGATCTTATAGTTGATCAGTTATGTTTTGACTTGACAGGTTTTTGTACTGTCATTGTTAATAAGTCGCCATTAAAAAATTATGGATTATTCTGATATTTCAGCGATTTGCTTGGTTTCCAAAAGTTCATCTTGGAAGTTGCTGTAATGAATTTAGTTCTATTATTGTCGAAAGTAGGTACGTACTAAAATTGCCCTTTTCTTTATAAATTTGCAAAAAAGCTCAGAAATAAATTCAAAGTATAAAACTTAGTTGTCTTATTCTTACACTTGTCGGTTTAAAACTTTTGGTTATCAAACTAGACCGGACTAGCGTTGGAGAATCGGGGTGTTATTTTTTAGAGTACTTTTATGAAGTTTCAAGTTAAAGCGACCATCTAATATTTTTTCTCCATGCAAAGTTTGAACTCCTGTTTCACCCCCTTAGGGGTTGAATTTTGAAAACCCTTTCTTAGTAGGTGCCTACCATATGTAAGAAGGAAACTCTGTGCAAAATTTTAAGTTTCTAGATCCTGCGGTGTGGGCTGTGCGTTGATATGTCAGTCAGTCAGTTTCTTCTTTTATATAGAGGCATGTCTTTAACCAACTATATAGAAAAATATCAATTAGACAAATATTCTTTCGTGGAAATTATAGTCGAAAAATGACCCTTATTTACCCACCTCCTTTAATAAATACCTTATGTCTGTGTCCTCTACAGCCTATGTTTTTTTCGTTAGAGCTGTCTCTTTTTTTTATGTTCTCATCGTATAGAATTTTCTAATTTAGTTTTGACTATTCGCTTTGTTAATACAACACTATACAGATAAAACTTACTTGATAAAAACTTAAATAGTTTTGGACTAACGCAAGCTCGTAGTAATTAATAAGCATTTTTTGATGCATAATTATCTTTTAAATTAATGCATTATTCAGACCAGATTTAATTTTATGTTCATCGATTTTTGAACTATCATAAATATGAACTTGAACTTTTAGGGTAAATAATTTTGCTTTCGACTTTTATAAAATTAGATTGGCATGTTTATAAGAAAAGTGTCTCAATCAGTGTTTGGGAGAGATAATTTTTCTATATTTTAGGCACCTTCCCGAATGTTTTTATTTTAAGAATATTTGTATACAAATTGAGAACATGTTCTCAAGAATATCATTCATGTCATGGGGCAGCGGTCCAAGGAAAAATGAAAAATGTGCGTTATATTTTTTATATAGGACGGCTTAACTAGAGTTTTCTGAAAAATATCCTGTCGCTGCTTGGGTGTGATGTGATTGTATTCAAGACGTCAAGGGCTTTCAAAATTTGTAGCGCCCTGTATATGCCTACATACCTGCGTCTAAGTTGTCATTTATCAACAAAACTTATTTTCACTTTATATTTTCTTATTGGACTGATGCACTAAATGGTACGTACTGACTAAAGTTTCTTCGCCGATATGCATTAAATACCCCAGTTTATCAGAGATCAGAGTTATAACTTTCTGTGAAAAACCGCCTTATTATTTTTGTTCACCAATGAATCACTATCTGGGTGACAATAACAAATGAATAATTTAAACTTCAAACTACCAGTAATGCTTAATTAGAATTTTTTTTTTCATTAAAAACATGGACCCACAAATAGATCAGTTTATGAGTCATTATTTCTGCGATTTGCTTGGTTTCCAAATAACGTTTGTCTTGTTGACTTTTAGCTAAAATGAATTTAGTGTTACCATTGTGGAAAATACACAATTTAATTACACTTTTTTTGGGTCCTGGGGGAGTACAAATAGGAACAGTGTCGTTGAGGTACAATGTACACCCAGAAATAAACTACAGATGGGTCACGATCATAAATTGTATATATGTAAATATGTATATAAACAATAATCTTAAGCTGGTGATTTCGGTGTGAAGTAGTAGTCCTCTCTCATTCTCTCGGGTCGTCGGTACCCATTTCTCCAGGCAAAGTTCTGTTCTTGGGTCACAGAACCCCCATTTCTCCAGGCAACGTCCTGTTCTCTTTCGAGCCACGAGCGCTCGAACAATATTTCGGCCAAGTGCCAATATAAGAAGTAAAATCTCACAACTACCGTGTTATGAAAAACAAACTTTCTTCTTGTAACTGTCAGACTCAAGAGTTGTGTTATGTAAATAACTGTAAATATACTTACATAGCGTTTAGTGAAATTGATGTATTTTAATGTCTACAAGCCGCAGCTTCCAGAGATTGCGCAACCAGATGAACATGAACCAGCAACTTACGGAAACAGTTTACAGTATTAGTAAGGTGGAGGTAAGGTTTTGGTAAGAGCCCCGTATTCACCCACCAACCATCTTCGGATCCAGCACGTAAAATAGTAATTCTTTTTCCCTTCTTCGATGGGACTTTAGTTTGGCATTTTCCTGATGGATCTACGCAACCTTTGGCTGGGGTGTCATGTTTATTAAACCATGTTTCATCTAGGTAGATAATGGAACGATTTTCTAACCTATACTTTATTTTATAGATATTAAATAATCAAAGTACCACTGTCGTAATCATTGTGATTCCATTAATATCTGTATTTTATGTCCGATATGTAAAACCCATTTGAGATAATACTCTTCAGAGGGTTGTCCTGCTGCAAGAAATGTTTGTTTCATATTTCATTAGTCGCTGTTTTAATGAATCCAGCGTAGGCACAACTTGCTTTTCGTACATAGCATCAACGATATATGTACATATATCGTTGATAGCATACATTTTTATACGAATTAAGTCTTTATCGCTTTCGTCAAAAAACCTTTCTATTACCTGCATCACTACGTAATTTTTTGTCCTTAATTTGCTGTCACAATATCTTTAACTGTAGATAAAGAAGTTTTCGTTAATGAAGACGTTTCTGCTGCAGCTGCATTTACATTAAACCCCCTGTTCAATAAAGAAACATACCCATTTTTAACAATTTACTTGGCATCGGGAGATATTACTTGGCATCGGGAGATATTTTCTTTTTAAATTAGCACTACCGATACCGGTGGCAGTGGTGGCACTGTGATCAACGTCTTTCCAAGGACGCCACATGTTTTAGCACGTTCGGAATAACAAAAAATACGACCCAAATCATATAACAACTGCACGGTTTGCCAAAGGGATAGGAACTAAAGTAAAATATTTCGAAATTATTAAACCAGGTAAAAAATACTTTATTCATACCCGTAACTGATTATATTAAAATTATCTTTAGGTACCTGTTATTTTATTCGGGCCTGCTCTGTTTACAGTTCTTGCAAATTTACTGGGTTTTATAACAGCTGGTGTCGATAATAGTTTATTGCAGGAAATAGGCCAACGAAAGAGCTTGAAACGAGCACATCCAAATCATTATTGTCAAAATTAGAATCTCCAGTTAGACCAAATTCGTTTTTCTTTGACCCTGCCTTTGCCCAACTTTATATGGGGTCGACTTTTCTGGTCAATCCTGGGATTGGTTTGATGCAAATCTCCATCTTTGGTCATTCTGTGCTAAATACTTCATTTGCCTCTAGCTAACCTTACTTATGTACTTTACAATTGTATCCAAAGAAAGCTTGGCCTAGACCTACCTTTGCCTTGTCTTAACGTTGTTATTCCCTCCACAGTCCATTGTGTTAGACCACCTAGTCTTGGAACGTGTCAAACGTGAACGTACAAATTTGGCTGCTAACTTAACTTTTTACAATTTCTCGAAAACTAGACATATAAACAGATTAATATTTACAAGGTAAGTTTAAGACCTACTAGCACTATAGTTTCTATCCGAGTTGTTCACTTGCAAGCCGTTTCAGTTTTTTACAAATTTGGCTGCTAACCTAAATTTTTACAATTTCTCGAAAACTAGACATATAAACAGATTAATATTTACAAGGTAAGTTTAAGACCTACTAGCACTATAGTTTCTATCCGAGTTGTTCACTTGCAAGCCGTTTCAGTTTTTTACAAATTTGGCTGCTAACCTAAATTTTTACAATTTCTCGAAAACTAGACATATAAACAGATTAATATTTACAAGGTAAGTTAAGGCCTACTAGCATTATAGTTTGTATCCAGAGTCATTCACTTGCAAGCCGTTTCAGTTTTTTACAAATTTGGCTGCTAACTTAAATTTTTACAATTTCTCGAAAACTAGACATATAAACAGATTAATATTTACAAGGTAAGTTAAGGCCTACTAGCACTATAACTAGACATATAAACAGATTAATATTTACAAGGTAAGTTAAGGCCTACTAGCACTATAGTTTGTATCCACAGTCATTCACTTGCAAGCCGTTTCAGTTTTTTACAAAGTTGGCTGCTAACTGAAATTTTTACAATTTCTTGAAAACTAGACATATAAACAGACTAATATTTGCAAGGTTAGTTAAGGCCTACTAGCACTATAGTTTTTACAATTTCTCGAAAACTAGACATATAAACAGATTAATATTTACAAGGTAAGTTAAGGCCTACTAGCACTATAACTAGACATATAAACAGATTAATATTTACAAGGTAAGTTAAGGCCTACTAGCACTATAGTTTGTATCCACAGTCATTCACTTGCAAGCCGTTTCAGTTTTTTACAAAGTTGGCTGCTAACTGAAATTTTTACAATTTCTTGAAAACTAGACATATAAACAGACTAATATTTGCAAGGTTAGTTAAGGCCTACTAGCACTATAGTTTCTACAATTTCTCGAAAACTAGACATATAAACAGATTAATATTTACAAGGTAAGTTAAGGCCTACTAGAACTATAGTTTCTATCCAGAGTTGTTCACAGTTTTTTACAAATTTGGCTGCTAACTTAAAATTTTACAATCTCTTGAAAACTAGACATATAAACAGATTAATATTTTCAAGGTGAGTTAATGCCTACTAGCACTATAGTTTCTATCTAGAGTCGTTCACTTGCAAGCCGTTTCAGTTTTTTACAAATTTGGCTGCTAACTTTAATTTTTACAATTTCTCGAAAACTAGACATATAAACAGATTAATATTTCCAAGGTAACTTAAGGCCTACTAGCACTATAATTTCTATCCAGAGTTGTTCACTTGCAAGCCGTTTCAGTTTTTTACAAATTTGGCTGCTAACTTAAATTTTGACACTTTCTCGAAAACTAGACATATAAACAGATTAATATTTACAAGGTAAGTTAAGGCCTAGTAGCACTATAGTTTCAATCCATAGTTGTTCACTTGCAAGCAGTTTCAGTATTTTACAAATTTGGCTGCTAACTTAAATTTTTACAATTTCTCGAAAACTAGACATATAAACAGATTAATATTTACAAGGTAAGTTAAGGCCTACTAGCACTATAGATTCTATCCAGAGTTGTTCACTTGCAAGCCGTTTCAGTTTTTTTACAAATTTTTGATTCATTTTACAATTTTGGCTGCTAACTTAAATATTTACAATTTCTCGAAAACTAGACATATAAACAGATTAATATTTACAAGGAAAGTTAAGGCCTAGTAGCACTATAACTAGACATATAAATAGATTAATATTTACAAGCTAAGTTAAGGCCTACTAGCACTATAGTTTGTACCCAAAGTCATTCACTTGCAAGCCGTTTCAGTTTTTTACAAATTTGCTAACTTAAATTTTTACAATTTACTAGACATATAAACAGATTAATATTTAAAGGTAAGTTAAGGCCTACTAGCACTATAGTTTGTATCCAGAGTCGTCCACTTGCAAGCCGTTTCAGTTTTTTTACAAATTTGGCAGCAAACTTAAATTTTTACAATTTCTCGAAATCTAGACATATAAACAGATTAATATTTGCAAGGTAAGTTAAGGCATACTAGCACTATGGTTTCTATCCAGAGCTGTTCACTTGCAAGCCGTTTCCGATTTTTACAAATTTTGCTGCTAACTTAAATTTTTACAATTTCTCGAAAACTAGACATATAAACAGATTAATATTTACAAGGTAAGTTAAGGCCTACTAGCACTATAGCTTCTATCCAGAGTCGTTCACTTGCAGGCCGTAAATTTTTGCAATTTCTCGAAAACTAGTCTCTTCCTTTCTGCAACGTTCTCTAAATTGTCCTTTCGTCCGTGAATAGATTCAGTATTTCCTTATTTGTGACCCTGTCTACCCAACTTCCGTTCATCATTCTTCTGTAGCACCACGTCTCGAATTCTTCTATGTGCCCTTTTTCTTCTTCCCTAGAGTCCAAACTTCATATCCATACAAGGCAACGCTAGACACGACGTATACATGCTTCGAAGAAACGCTTCCTAATTCCTAGTCTATACAAATGTCTAAAGTAACGTTTTATAAATAAATAGCACCCGAACCTTGGAAGTAATAACCACAATCACACAAAAACCACACTGAAGATCCCAACTTTACCAAATAACGGTAAACAAAAACGACCGCTGGCCGGTTCTGGTCATGTTCCATGATACAAATAAAAGAAGGTATCATACCAAACCGTGTCAAATTCATCCGGGTTCGCGCATGACGTCACGCTGTGTCCTATTTTTGAAATTTATAACGCGCAATATAGAGGTTACATTAGTTATAGGCGATTTTATATTAATTCTATTGGCAATATACTTTGCCTCCTGCTTATAATATAAATTTTATAGTATATGATTTAAAATAATCATATAAATAAAGGGATAAATACATACATTGATTACATTGATTGATTGATTGCTACATCACAACCATACACAGCACATCTCATTTTTACTTTTAAAGTCCTAAAAGTAATATAAAAACACCAAAAAATAGTTGAAAACACAACGCGATCTTAAAAAAGATGTTTCGTTTACAAAATATCGCGGAATTGGTCACGGCGTGACGTAAATGGCCACGCCTACCTGCGCCGTATCATATCTTCTTTAATTTGTATCATGGTCATGTTCTATTTACTTTCGTGGCGATCGACAAGATTTCCACTCTACTGCGCAAACTCCACCGGGCCGCTTCAAATCGCTTGTTGGGGATATTTTTGCATTGAGCGGCTATAGTTTGCATTGGCAATATATTGGTTATATTATTATATGTGGATTTTTGCAATAGGCATATTTTTATATTTCTTACAAATTTCCATACATTTTATCAGTGGCGCAACCAGGGGGGGGGCTGGGAGACTGCAAAGAAAAGCGGTACTTTGCATCGCGACAGGGCGCGGTACTGTGGTGTCGCGTTAGTAGTACCGGTAGCACCAACCCTTCAGGCCGATTTAGTTACCCCCGTAGCTGCCCCTATGTCAACCTATGCAAGGCCGGCCTTAGCCTACTGGGTGCCCTGGTGCGACTTTTTGAAAAGCGCCCTCTATGCCTTGTAAAAATTACCAAAAAATCCAATATGAGGGTAAAATTTAGGCGTCGGCGCCCTATATTCACGGCGCCCCGGTCCGGGGCACCGCCGCCTCGCGCCACCCTAAGGCCGCAGCTGAACCTGTGTAGTAAAAAGAATGTGATTGTACCAGAGAAAAATAAGATAGAGAGAATAATATCTCGTACGGAGTTCATTCATAAATACGATTTGCTTTCTATGACCTCCAAACCGACGTCGAAATAAGCTGCCATGGGCGTGCACTGCAGATTTTGGGTAATGTCGGGTTGTCTTGTGAGAATTCTACGCGCCAATCTCGGGATGCTGCCGTTTGAAGGCCATAGCGTGGTCGAGCTGGCGGGAAGAAGAGATATTATTCTCTCTGTCTTATTTTTCTCTGATTGTACTGTGTACCTGTTTAAAATGTAACGTTCAGATTCACTAAGAAGGTTTAAGATTTAGTACTGGTTTAAATTAGGATCTTCTAGTTGATCAGTTATGCTTTGACAGGTTTGTTTGTCATTGTTAATAGGTCGTTATTAAAACCTTATGAATTATGCTGATATTTCAGCGATTTGCTTGGTTTCCAAATGATTTTCATCTTGGAACGGGTTGCTAGAATGAATTTAGTTCTATTATTGTCGAAAGTACGTACTAAAATTGCTTTTTTATTTACAAATTTGCGGAAAAACTCAGAAACAAATTCACAGTATAAAACTAGTGCCTTATTCTTACACTTGTTGGTTTAAAACTTTTGGTTGCCAAATTAGACCGGACTAGCGTTGAAGAATCTGGCCGTAAGTGTTTTGGTAAACTTTCCGATATTTCATCAACCCCTACGACTCACTAAGTGATAATATCTCTGCGAAATCTACTTAAAAGTCTGTGCAAGAAGCATGTAGTAATATTTTTTTTGCAAAAAAAAACGTTCACTTACTTCGAAAAAGCCGTCCTGTTATTCTCCAAAGTCTCCTGCCTCCCGGCACCGCTTCGATAGTAATCCAAAGCGTTCCTAGGCAAAACTTTATAAGCGTGATCTTCAAAGTCCTTAACGCACACTAAGTCGTTCATTTTTCAAAAATAACCTCGCGAATATCGAAGACTCCAGAGATATATGGTCAAAAAATGGTCGACCTACTCGTCGGTCAGCAATAGTTAATGTTAATAAGAGCGATAAGAGCTTTCTTTCTGACTTTATTATTTTTCCACGATAATGATATCAGGGCTGGCTTAGAGCAATCAGTGTTGCGTGATAGACGAAGAAAAAAAGTATCCACTTGTGCGCAAACATGCTACATCGAACATTACATTTGTGATCACGTCACGGCAAAAAATGGAGATATAGTAAACTTTTTCTTAGATCTCGCAATATGGTGGTCAAATCACTTGCCATCATTTATTAGTCTGGTTTATTTTACATTTAGAGATTGGCTAAAAAGACAGGACCGGACCTTATTTATTTATTTATTTTATTTCCAACGGTTTACACCATTTTTACAATAAGTTATGTCATCTGTGATTGTCAAATGTCGAAACGCTGAGTTTTATCATAAATTAAAACGTTATTTTCAACAGATCCATAATAGGCATATATTATTGACGACGTCCAACCATGGATTTATTATATAAAAGGATACGGGATGATGTAACATTCTTTGAAGCCAAAACAAACCATTCTAAGCGACACTGTAAACACAATTTGTAAACATTGGCCACATCTTATTTTACCTTGTATTTGTGTACAAAAAATACGTTAGAAGCATTACAAGATTTGCTAAAAGTAATAAAAGGCCTAAATTACTTTATTTTCTGCTAAATAATAATAAATTTAAGTTAAAAAGGTTTTATTATTTATACGTTATGTTATTTCTAAAGGTGTTTATTTAAAGTCGCTCCGAGTCATTTATAAATCTATATAAATCTATACGTCGCACTTTTTTTTTCTAGTTCATTAGACAAAGACGTACGTGTAACCGAGTGTTCAGACCGAGGTTCAGCCGTTTTCCTAAACAACCAGCACAGACAGCAACACTTCTGAGCTCCAACACTCCATGCTATTTTATCTCTTTCTACTACCATTCTTGATTCAATTACGTGGTAATTCGTAGTCTTGTCTATGTTCGTAGTTCGTAAACTGATCCCCCAAGAGAATAACAAACAACAAAATATAAGGCTTCACGTTCGATACGCTCACAGTATACGGATATCGAATCCTTTTATATAATAAATCCATGCGTCCAACACATCAGTTTGTTTTTTTGTTTTATCCAAGATCTATAAACCCATGGGGAAAGGCTGGGGATCTTTAGTATATTTGCGCATGTAGATATCATAATCTAAGTTTGTAATCTGAATACGAAGAAAATAAAGTCGGACCCTGCAGATGTGTAGTACAGAAGCTAATGTAAACAATATTTAAGGAGCGTTTTAAAGACGTCCACAAAGATTTGTCCCGAATTAGAGTTGACATCTCTTTTTACAAGCTTTTATTTAACTTCACATGTTAGTATGTATGTTTGTAAGTATGTTTGTGTGCATGGTTGTATGTATGTTTGTATGTCTAGGTCAAATATTGCAATAAAAATTTCGACTAGTTGTAATTAAGCTAGAGCTTTGAAATTTTGTACACGTGTATAAGTCTGGTAACAATGCAATATAGTATATTTAATATTGTTCTAAATCCAATATGGCTGACGCCCCTAAATGGCGGATTACCATTTTTTTTTTCACAACCCCCATGACATGGATATCAAATGAAAGGGTTTGACGAGTAGAATACAATAAGCTATGTGACGTCATTCTAAAATCACTATGGCGGACGCTACAAGAAGGCGGATTACCTTTTTCTTCACAATTCCCTTGATATGGGCATCAAATGGGTTTGACGAGTAAAATACGATAATCTATCTCACATCATTCTAAACCCAATATGGCGGACGCCACAAGATGGCGGATTACCTTTTTCTTCACAACCCCCTTGACATTTGTATCAAATGAAAGGGTTTGACGAGTAGAATACGATAAGCTGTGTGACGTCATTCTAAACCCAATATGGCGGACGCCACAAGATGGCGGATGCCCCTTGATACGGGTATTAAATGAAAGGGTTTGACGAGTAGGATACAATAACAGGTAAAATGTAATAGTGATGCATTATCAGAAATGCATAGGTTAGGACGTAACTGAAAATTTAAAAATAAAATCTTGTAAAAAATACTTTTTAGAAACAAGCTTTTGTTATTTAAATGTACTAAAACGAAAAAAATACATATAGTTTTTTCATTGTGGCAATGCTAAATGCTGTTTATAAGTGGACGTAGTTCGCGTGGGTGGATCCTAATAAAAGTAGTATCAAAGTTATCACTGAAACAGATATAATATATTATGTTAATAATATGTTATAATTAGAATTAATAAAATATACCAATACTAAATTATATCATTATTTTTCGTGATAATAAATTTTTTGAAATTTTTTGCATTGCATGGTGACGAAATTTAGAGTGAGAGTGGTTTAACCATAAACTTTGCAGAATGATACGTCAGTGCCAACTGTGTTCAAAAATTGATTCTTTTTATCCGAAACTGTCTTTTCAGAGGTTTGCTTGGTGGAGTCCAGACGGTCTGAAAAGCCATTACGGTCAGCACGACATGATTTAGCAACTGAGCATTGTAATATACTTCATAAAGCGGTCCCTAGACGGCCAATCATCCAAACTTTCCGTTCCTCAAAATCATATTCGCAAATAATAATTTGTACATACATAGACCCTCTTGACTATACTATTATGTTTATTAATTAATCTGGATAACAACGTAAATCACTAAAATTAATTTACCATTTAAATACGCTTAATGTCTCAATAAATAATGGCAATGGCGTGTTCAAAATATGTTGTTTTAGATAAGGATAATTCATTATCTGTTACTTAATATATTTTTATTGCCTGCATAAAAATAAATATTTCGAATTAATTTTAACATGATTCCATGTACATCAAAATCTCCCTTAACGGACAACATTCAAAAAAGGAAATATGTCTTAAATAGGCGCAACCCTTTGTAGTTCGGGATATTGCAGAAGTTGGGGTAAATTAGTTGTAAGCCATTGATTCTGAATCAAGTATAGATACCATGGATTTATTAAGAATGGATACGGGATGATTTAACGTTTTTTGAAGCCAAAACAAACCATTCTAAGCGACACTGTAAACACAATTTGTAAACATTGGCCACATCTTATGTTACCTTGTATTTTTGTACAAAAAATACGTTAGAAGCATCACAAGATTTACTAAAAGTAATAAAAGGCCTAAAATATTTTATTTTTCTGCTAAATAATAATGAATTTAAGTTAAAAAGGGTTTATTATTTATAGGTTATATTATTTCTAAAGGTTTATTTAAAGTCGCTCCGAGTCATTTATAAATATATAAGTCGCACTTTTTCTTTTCTAGTTCATTAGACAGACGTACGTGTAACAGAGTGTTCAGACGTATTTCTTAAGCAACCAGCAGAGACAGCAACACTTCTGAGCTCCAACACTCCAATGCTATTTTATCTCTTTCTACTACCATTCTTGATTCAATTACGTATTTCCTTAAAGTTCGTAAACTAGACCTCTAAGGTAAATGTTTTCATAACAACAACAAATAAACAGGCTTCACGTTCGAAACGCTCACAGTATACGGAACACCGAATAACGAAACGTCGAGCTAACCAAGAGTATATACCAAAAAGATCGGACAAAATCCCGTGCGACATTATTTTTTTGGGTTCTAAGAAATGTACACTAATGGACGAAATATCTAAACACTCTTGCGAAAACAGAACAGTTTGTCATGTTAACTTATCAAAATTCCAGCATTTTTGATATTTATACCTTCTGTGCATTTGGACTGATATATATGAACATTTTTCGAAAACATATTTTTTGAAAGCACGATTTTTTTTTCGAAAATATATTTTTCTACTAGCGTGCGCAATTCACCGTTTTCCCGCACTCATTTTGTCTCTGAAAGACTAAGTTTCCCGCACCGTGCGGGAAAATTTTTCCCGCACCGTGCGGGAAAATTTTTCCCGCACTGAGTGCGGGAAAATATTTTTTAATGTTTTATATTGAAATAAAATTTTGGTGATGTATGAATAATATTATTATGAAGTCTTAGAGTCATTTCCAATAAAATCAAGTGAGATATATCAGCGAAACACTAATTTTTCACTGTTTGTTGCAAAAATAGTACATTTAAACTACAGAAATGGAAAATGCACTACCCAGTGTGTTGGTATCAATACCATAGGGAAAATGCCCTCTAACATCGCGGCTTATATAGGACATAAAAATCCTGAATTGTACACCGGTCACAGCTTTAGGCGCTCATCGGCCACTCTACTGGCCAATTCTGGTGAAGGAATAACGAATATTAAACGCCTAGGGGGATGGAAATCCACGTCTGTTGCCGAAGGCTACCTAGAGGAGTCCATCAAACAGAAAAAAGATATGTCCAACAAAATTCTCAATATCAGTCAAGCTATTCCAACGACTTCCAGTTGCATCTTAGAAACATCCACGTCCCTAGATATTGCACCGGGTCCCAGTAGCGTCCATGAAAGTTCAACACCTCTGTCTCTTCAAACTTCCACTATGCAGAATCAGTCAACTTCAACCTCTCTAGCTTCAGCAATTAATTTACACAGTGCATCCAATTGTACTTTTACGATAAATATATATAATAAGTAATAAGTAAACATTATATACCTGTTATTTTTTGTTTATTAAAAAATAATAAACTTTGTAAAAATGATGTTGGTTTTTTTAACGCTAGTAGAAAAAAATTTGATCCTAACTCATGCGGAAAGGCACTTTCCCGCACTCGACTGCTTACCCGAACTCCGCTTCGCGTCGTTCGGGTAACGGCAGTCGCTTGCGGGAAAGTGACTCTTTCCGCACTTGTTAGGATAATAACTATTTCGGAATAGTTATTCGAAAGCTAGGGATGTTTTCAAAACTTTTTTTTGAAAACCAACTTTTCCAATTTTTTTTAACCACTTTTCGAAATTACATGTTTTTAGAAAATAGGGGAAAGTGGGGCGAGTTGAAACACGATGGAGGTCGAAACAATTCAAATTTCGCGGGTTCTTAAGCAAATGTTTATTTGCAATACTGAAGCTGAATTGGCCGATCCTCAAACTAATTACTTTGCGTAACTTTCGATGTCAATGCAGTTTTATTTATTGCGTAGTGCGCATTACCGTATTTTAAGGCAAGAAAAGTAAATTTTTTGTCTTTAAATATCACAGTCATTGTATGGTCATATGACTTTGATTGTTTAAACTGTTTTCCCTAATTATTATGGGTCACATATGGCATTAAACTGTGAACATACTATTAGGATAAGTAAAATCCCGTCAGAGTAAAATCCGTAAAAAATAATTGTTAAAAAAAATTACTGTTTCAACGTACCCCTATCATGGGGGCAGGTGGGCAGGATGAAACAAAAATATTCTTTTCCAACCCATTAAAATTTTACTATGTACATTTACACCTAATGGGTTTTCGAAAAAATGTATTTTCAGAAAATGTACCTATTTTGTTAAAATTATTTTTTAGACATTTTTGAAAAAATGTTCTTTCGAAATACGTGTTTTCGAGAAAATATTTTATAAATTCGTTTTCAAAAAAGCATCTTTGAAACAGCTGTCAGGAAATTTTTGAAAAAATGTATGTACAAGGCTCTTCTTTTCCCCCCTAATTTGCCCCCCAAATCATTGTCCCCGTCCCGCCTCTAAAGGCACGACACGCCACTGTTTAGCCTGTGACATTTAGGATTGCATAAATAATTTCATGGCAAGTTGGGAACAATAAAAATGTCATTCTTATAAAAAATAAAGATTTATTCACATGGAAAAATCTGTACAAAATATGTCACTGAAACCAGCAATGACTCTCAAGAGATCTTAAAAATCATTGATTTTTATTAATGTATTTATAGGTTTTAACTGCAGAAAAATGCAAAACACTGAAATTGAAGAAATACAGTAATTTGTAAGTCTTGCTTATTAACAATACAGAACTGAACCTAAGCACTGATAATAAGTAGGTACGAATTAAATTAGTTTATGATGAATCTATTTTAACACAATCCAATGAGAAAAGGGAGCAATAATTTTACTTAGTAAAAGCTAATCAATTTATTTAAATTTAGAATTTACCTATTTCCATGAACCAAATGGTTCAATTGTAATAAAATTATTTTAGTTTGATTCGTTTATTTCAACGAACCGAAAAAATTATTTAAGTTTAAGATTTCTTTATTTAAACAGTTCTTTTTAACTGTTCGCTAATGGCGTCCAAGAAATCTTGAGTATTCATAAACATGCCGTCTTTAACTTTGTCGAAACCTCCTGCTATTGACGCGGCGAGATCCTTAGTGTACTTGCCGGATTCCACAGTTTCTACGCAGGCCTTTTCTAGATTTTGTGCGAATTTAACTACGTCAGGAGTGCCATCTAGCTTACCACGATGTTCGATTCCTCTTGTCCAGGCGAAGATTGAAGCTATGGGATTGGTGGAGGTTGGTTGTCCTTTCTGGTGCATTCTGAAATAGAACAAAAAGTGTTTTAAAGAATACGTCTCAAATGGTAACGAAAAGGTCAAAAATGTAAAAAATAGTTCGCAGGAAAAAGAAATGAATGACACATAACTGAAAGCCTGGCAACAGCCAATAGGGAATATGCATATAACCCAAATAAATCTGAAATATTTTTTTTATATTCTCTACATAAATTAAATGTTCATGGCGGTTGCTGTTATCCATTTATTTTGGTCTTTATTAACAAAAAAAGAATTTAAAACTGCAAATTTTCGCGCGAATTTCTAAACTTGTAAAACGTGATCCCATTGGCTGTATCGTCAAATCTGAACTTATGACTCATCCTGAGTACATGGTGAATTCCAGTGTTGTAGAGTCATCGAAAACTCAATAAAAATGGCATTTAATGCGTGACTCATCCAATGAAATATCCCTGCACTTCAAGTAGAAGGTTCCTAAAATCTTATTCATGTATACTTTAAGCCGAAATCGGTCCAGGAACCTTTCAATTTTGCAACGAACATTGGCATTTTTGACATATCATCTTAATAATTTCAAGTAAATAAACTGCAATTCTTTATTTTCATGGCAATCTTGGAAAATTCAAAAATTTTCAAATTTTAGATGTCCCCGATGCAAATAAACCTTTTTATTTATAAGTTTACCGAAAAAATAAGCGATTTAAATTACTGGGAGGTATTCTTAGATAATTAATGGATAAAATAAACCCAAAAAGAATCACTGAATAGGGTAAAAAGTGTGGAATAATGTCGGTTAAAAATAGGATTTGTCGGAAAAAATCAAGAAAATTCGATTTTTGCCCCCTAAATACGCTCCTGGATGACCAGATGATCCGTTTTTCGATCTGACGTTTTGTTTTCGAGTTATTAGGTACCAAGGAGGGGTCTGGAAATGGAATTTCTCGACCTAAAAAAATTCAAAAGAATTACTTGCCATTTTCTGATCCTCACCAGTTTCAGTGGAGTTCTGAAGCTCCGGGTTCCCTACCTGTACCCGATTTCAACGGATCGGAAATCGAGGAAATTTCGACTTTGACGTTTAATAGCTCCGAAACGAAACATAACTGAATTTTTTACCGAAGCTAGTTGAACTATTCCTCTATCAACCCAAAAAATTCGATTTCTCTCCCTCTGACTGTTTTCGAGAAAATCAAACTTATTCGACTTTGGGTTAAGCTTTACATTAACATGTAGATTTTTGCTGATCTCCTGACGTCACTTTTCAAGGACAAATGCGGCTGCTTTTTAAATTGTAATAAATTATACCGAAAAGTAAACATTTTTTGTAGCTCAATTAGCCTAGTAATTTTCTTCAAAATATTTTTTTTGGGTTTGTAATGACTTCCTTAAACGATTTATGCAATAAAAAAAATGTGTGCACATTCCTTCTTTCAAGAAGCAGGTGGGGTACCATTTCATTGGCCAGATTATAAGTAGCCTCTGATAGCTTCGCTCAGCGACGGACATTCATATATAGACACAAAGAGATAGATATTTTTTTCCAAAATCCCATTTTTGGTATCTGGGAATAGTAAAGAACCAAAATCCGTTGAAAATTTTGAAGGTGAATGTATAGACTATCACGATACTTTTAGTGTCGCTCGAATGTAAAAATATTTTATTTTTTTTACTCCCGATTAACACATTTTGAATCCGAGATAAAAATAGTGGTATTATGGAGCTTCCTTACCTGAATGTATTTTAGCATTATTATTATTACTATTATTGGTAACTCCCAGTTGGTTCGCATTTCCTAGAAAATTTCTAAAAGAGTATTATATTACTTAAGTAGCAAACTTCCGTACCTATTTCTTCGAAAATATGGAGTTTTATTAGTTTAGGAACGAATTTCCTGAAAATAGTCGTAAAAGCCGTGATTGTCATTGTAAAGATAGAGTTGGAGTATAAAATAAGAAAACTGAAATGATTTTACAGTCAGTCGAAAACATTTGATTTTTATTGGTGAACTGTGCTAAAAGTGTCTATACTTAACAATATCATAATGTCTACTCGGTGTAACATTAATCCCGATAACTTTTGTTATATTTGTGGTATGTTTACTCCCTTGGATAAGGAAAAGGTATTTCTCAGAATCTTTGTGAAATATATCAACTATATAATTCGTTACGACATTAAGACATTCCACATGTATTTTGTAGAACTTGTGCTAAATACTTACGTGCGTGGGGAGCGTATCAGCGACACGGTTTGCATATTGGTGTACCAATGATATGGACAGACCAAGCAGATCATGACAATAATTGCTATTTTTGTAAAAGTAAAGCACAAGGACTAAATGTGGGTAAAAGAAGGACTATTAAATATGTGGAGACACCAGCAACACGAAGGCCTCGACCACACTATGAAAATCATCCCGTCCTTCAGATCTCACCAACCTCGTCTGACCAATATATAGAAAGTGATAGTCCAGAAAGCCCTAGTGATACCGCTGAAAACCCTGAATTTTGCAATCTACGTCCACGGAGCCCCACTTACTTAAGCAGGACGAATTAAATGACTTGAGGGATTTACATTTATCAAAGTGCCAAACAGAATTACTCGCATCGCGTCCACAACAGTAGAATCTTTCGGAAAGGAAAACAAAAGTTACTGTACGATTTTGTGGATTTTTATAGCATGCATTCTAATTTAGTGTACTATAATAACATTATAGGTGTTTCTACATCTCTGGGAATAGAATAGAAGTCAATTCACAGCATTGGAGACTATTTATCGACTCCGCTAAAACAAGTCTTAAGGCTGAGCTTCTACACAACGATAACGCTTATCCATCTATTCAGGTGGGTCATGCCGCATTGATGAGAGAAACGTATGAAAATCTGAGTACACTATGCAAAAAATTAACTACAATCAGTATTTGTGAAGCAATTGTGCTGATTTTAAAACAACAACAACAAACAATTACTTATTTCGGGAAACCAGAAGAAAAAATTTTAAAAAATTATCAATCAAAAAAAAACAAATAATTCACTAGGAAAATTTCTGAAAAATTCAAAAAGGAAAACCAAAAAAAAATCAGGTGTATATCAGTTACCATGTGGATCATGTCCGAAAAGATACGTAGGCCAAACAGGCAGATCATTTTTAACGCATAACAGAACATAAAAGAAGTTTTATTAATAATAAAAATAATTCTACATATTCAAACCATCTTTTACAGAATCGACATACATTTTATAACAATTTTAAAATACTACATTTAGAAAATAAAGGTAAAAAATTGAATTTACTTGAAAGTCTTGAGATAAATCGGTTGAAAATTTCCGACGTATTACTTAATAATGATCAATTAGAATTAAATACCTCACCCTTGTTAAACTTATTTACCTAACAGAAATGAAGCCCAGTGGGAATTCCCCATAGTAAATTAGTATAATAATAAAGCCTAAATTTTATTTATCTACCTAGATTGTTGTATTTTATGACACCCATGTGAACTTTTAGTTTAAGATTTAGCCTGTAACAAACATCCAATGAAACTATAATGTAGCGAAACGCGTCATGTTATAAAGTATTAAATAAATTGGAAATTTGGCTAAAATTGTCTATCATTATGTTTAACAAACTTTATTCTAATACAGTCAGAAATTTACCTATAATGCCTTGTGACAGTTCCATGAGCAGCCTCTGATTCAATTGTTTTACCATCTGGGCACATGAGTACAGAAGACATCATACCAAGGGAACCATAACCTTGGGCTACAATATCAGACTGAACGTCACCGTCATAGTTCTTGCAGGCCCATACGAAACCACCTGAAATCACCATAATATGTTAGTCTTTTTGCGAAAAATAAATTAAAATGACCAGAATCCTTCTTAACAGACGGGAACGTCCTAACCTATGCATTTCTGATAATGCATCATTATTAAAAAGCATTTTACCTGATATCGTATTTTATTCGGCAAACCCTTTCATTTGATACCCATATCAAGGGGATTGTAAATAAAAAGATAATCCGCCATCTTGTGGCGCCCGCCATATTGGGTCCCATAGCTTATCGCATTCTTCTCGTCAAACCCTTTCATTTGATATCCATATCAAGGGGATTGTGAAGAAAAAGGTAATCCGCCATCTTGTGGCGTCCACCATATTGGGTTTAAAATGACGTCACATAGCTTATCCTATTCTACTTGCCAAAACCTTTCATTTGATATCCATATCAAGGGGATTGTAAAGAAAAAGGTAATCCGCCATCTTGTGACACCCGTCATATTGGGTCCCATAGCTTATCGTATTCTTCTCGTCAAACCCTTTCATTTGATATCCATATCAAGGGGATTGTGAAGAAAAAGGTAATCCGCCATCTTGTGGCGTCCACCATATTGGGTTTAAAATGACGTCACACAGCTTATCATATTCTACTCGGCAAACCCTTTTACTTGAAACCCATACCAGAGGGGTTGTGAAGAAAAAGGTAATCCGCCATCTTGTGTGGGTTTAGAATGACGTCACAGCTTATCGTATTCTACTTGTCAAACCCTTCCATTTGATATCCATGTCAAGGGGGTTGTGAAGAAAAAGGTAATCCGCCATCTTGTGGCGTCCTCCCTATTGGGTTTAGAATGACGTCACACAGCTTATCGTATTCTACTCGGCAAACCTTTTTACTTGAAAACCATGCCAGAGGGGTTGTGAAGAAAAAGGTAATCCGCCATCTTGTGGCGTCCGCCACATTGGGTTTAGAATGACGTCACAGCTTATCGTATTCTACTTGTCAAACCCTTCCATTTGATATCCATGTCAAGGGGGTTGTGAAGAAAGGTAATCCGCCATCTTGTGGCGTCCTCCCTATTGGGTTTAGAATGACGTCACACAGCTTATCGTATTCTACTCGGCAAACCTTTTTACTTGAAAACCATGCCAGAGGGGTTGTGAAGAAAAAGGTAATCCGCCATCTTGTGGCGTCCGCCACATTGGGTTTAGAATGACGTCACAGCTTATCGTATTCTACTCGTCAAACCCTTCCATTTGATACCCATATCAAAGGGATTGTGAAGAAAAAGGTAATCCGCCATCTTGGGGCGTCCGCCATATTCGATTTAGAACAATATAAGGTATACTATATTGCATTGTCACCGGATTTATACACGTGTGCAAAATTTCAAAGCTCTAGCTTAATTAGAACTAGTCGAAATTTTGATTACAATATTTGACCTAAACATACCAACAAACTAACAGGTGAAGTTAAATAAAAGCCTGTATAAAAAGAAACTGTGTTGTATTTCATAAAATGTGATTGTTGTTTATTTTGGTAATAGGTTATTTTAAAAACATAGATGTAAAAGGTACATTATAATATCAGAGAAAAACCAAGACTGAGAGAAGAATATCTCTTCTTCCCGCCTGCTCGACAACGCCATTGCCTTCAAACGGCAACACCCCGAGATTGGCGCGTGGGATTCTCACAATATACCCCGTCATAGCCAGTGCGGTAGCAGCACGGCAAGCAGAGAAAGTTTTCTACGGCGCGGCGCGTCTCAATACTCACTCTCACAGTGCTTTATACCGTTTATACGGACGGGCTATTTTGTTTTTAACGCGTGGCTACATTTTTGAAGAATCTTTTAAACTCTTGATTGTTGATTTTCATATGTTCTTTTTATTTTGCAGCATTGTTTTTACAATAACCCAATCATCTGCAATGCACGCCCGTGGCAGCTTTATTTAAACGTCGGTAGTCGAGTGCGTCAGGCCGCTTTGGAGGTCATAGAAAGCAAATCGTATTTATGAATGAAATCAGCACGAGATATTCTTCTGTTTGTCTTGGTTTTTCTCCGATAATATTATGAATGACCAAGATATTTTGTCAAATTTTATATTCGATCACTTTTCAGTTCTGGACGACATCGACACTTTCTTACGTTATTGTACTTTGCGATTAAAATTAAAACTAGTTTTCCTTCTACGGCATTTATCGTTTTTAATTTTTTTGACACCCCGTATATGCTATAACTTTCTTTCGTAAAGGCAAAAATAAAAAAGGTCCCCATTTGTTAAGATGAGTTCTGGACACGCTATACTTACTATATTAATTAAGAAATAGAGTATAATCCTTAGATTACGTAGTGAAGAATAGATAACATTTATTCATAAATCATATCGCCACGCAAATATGGTGATATGGTGGGGATGACAAATGTTACTATCATCGTCTACATGGCGCATATCCAGTACAATGTCAATGCGGAGTTGCCAAACGTCAATATTAGAAAAAGCTATGATGAGAGAAATTTTGCACATTTTGGCAACGCTTCTATTAAATATTTATTTAAAACACGTCACTGCTTGCAACAACTGCGAGGTATTGTTGGCGGCAAAACAGATGTAATAAATATATCTGTTTCTCGCTATATAATCTAAGGTATCATCCCTTACCTGACGATTTTAATGCTTGTGCTACTTGGTCATCAATTAATCTATGTTCGTACCAGATCTTTTTGGCCTCAAACTGCGATTTGTACTCTCTAAAACAAAAATTATTTTAAAACCCTTTTTTTATACCTTAAGGATAATGCTAAATCTTAGATGTATATTAGATTTCCATCATCCCATGTATTTAAATACCAAAACGTCAGCTATTGATGTTGACACATTTGTTTGGAATTATTTTTCTATTTTCCTTTTTTTTTCTTTCACATTTTTTTTCATAAATAATTTTAATACAACTGACGATTAGTACTTACTTTTCATAGATCTCCTCGAAAATATCTTTAAACCTGCCGTCGTACTTCTTTAAAATAGTGTTCTTGGTACTCAAATAAAGTGGATAATTCTTCGTCAGAGCCAGCTGGAATGAAGAATGAGCAAATCCTCTAATACTTTCATCTGTATTGTACATGGCCAGGGCAATTCCAGGGCCTTTGTATTTGAATACTTCTACTGCTATTTTCTCACCGTCATCGGCTGTGTAGACAAGTTCAACCTAAAAATAGATTATTAAATTAACTGGTGAGGGACCTACTAGTAAAACTGCAACGTTGTCAAATCCGTAACTTCTCTTTCCAGTAAGAAGGACCGTGTTAATCATGGGTCTCAGTGGGGCTTTTTAAATAGGGGCATAGGACTATTTACAGAAAACGTTTATACTTTCCATCCAGTAGGATTTGCAAAATAAAGGTAGACTTAAACGTACTTCCGAGAAGCTGGTTCTAAACAAAAATTTTTCCTTTTACTCCACTCCCCCATAAACTTAGTGCATTCAGTACGCACCAGTAAATGGGGTTGAGGGTGTTTTACAACTATGGGGACTTCAGCTCTCTAAACATAGTGCTTTAGATCCACTTCTCTGAACTAGAGATCGGAGGCGCTTTACACTTTTGAGCGCCGGGGAAACCCCAACACAGCCTTGGCACTAAGTGGTTTAACTCTTTACACGTAAGTACCGGAAAAATATGCCTACTACCCTTAAATCCTTAAATAAACAAGTTTTTTACCTTTCCAGGCTTGGTAATCACCATATCCTGGGCCTTATACTGATCACCGTGAGCATGACGTCCAATAATGATGGGATTCTCCCATCCAGGTACTAATTTTGGAATGTTTTTACAGAGGATGGGCTCCCTAAATACTGTACCGCCAAGGATATTTCTTATGGTTCCGTTGGGTGAGAGCCACATTTTTTTTAGATTGAATTCTAAAAACACAGCAATGAAAATGGTTTTGTGTGACAAATACAGGTAGGTATAGTAAGGATCAAGCAACAAAAAACCACGGCGTCATTATCTAAAGAAAAAAAGAAAGTCGAAAATTATATTTTTCCTTGCCCTATACAATCAAATTCAAAATTTAATAAGAGCCCTTTTTTTAAATTTTGATAAATAAGCAAGAACTGTTTGACTAAAACTTGGTGTCATATATCTTGCTTAAAAGCTTTATCATTCTTTTCAAAAAGTGACGACGATAATATTGTGGATTAGGTTATGCGAAAACGACCAATAAAGATAGATCATATACCTTTAACTCTGGCTTCATCAGGGGTAATAGTGGCACACTTGATGCCGACGCTATGTTTCAAAATTGCATGAGCTGCATCTATGGTTACTTGATCATTAGTTTGGTCCCTAAAAATAATTTTAGAAGAGTTATGTTTATATACGTTTTAAAAACTAATTTTATCCAGTGGCTTGACTGCCTTGAATTGTCGATAAATAATGTATAAATCAAAAATGATTTTGGCATATGACCAAAGTATATGTGTAATTTGCTTTTAAAAGAAATTTATTAAAGTAAATATTTGCCAATGAAAAATAATTTCCTTTACTTACATACACACGTAATTGAATTAAACCAATTGAATTGGGTATGGGTCTAAGAAGAAATATTTATAATATCCCTGATTTCTGACAACTGCATTAATAGAAATTTTTATTAAGAGCTTAGTATTGACGTAAGAAACCACTAAAGCAAATTAGAAATCTGAGTAAATTCTTTGTACGTAAGTTCTTACATTAAATATAAATGGATTTTGCACGCTAACTTGATTATTGTTGATTGGTACAAAAATAACTTATACTCCCACTGTAAAGGAAGAAAAAGATAAGATCAAAGATTTTTCTCTACGAGAGTGAGGAAAGTAACTAATTTCCGCACTTACATGCGTGCTGAAAGTTGCACTTTCCCGCACTAGTGTATCAACAATCACATACCTATATCGCCACTTAATTAGACTTCGTGTGGTAATTAACGTCACTGGACCTGGACCGAAAACGTCCAATATATTTTGTAAACTATTGGTGGGAAATATCCAAAAAATAACCATCCAAAAATTATAAATCCACCGAATAATTACTGGGCCTTTCTGCGCACATCGTTGCCATGTAATTAAGTTTGTGTTATTTACCTATTTGTTGATTGTCAGGATAGACGTCAAAGTGAAAATACAAAGGTTTTTGTTACCAACCAGACTTTTATCCAACTTGTGAGTAGAAAATGGAGATCGAGGAAGAAATTGAGGAGAATATGATTGGTGGAGTACCGGAAGACATTCTTGAAGAAGCCAATACTGTGAACGTCGAACTGTTACCAGAAAAATCGAAATACCCATGGATTTATTAAGAAAGGATTCGATGTCCATATACTGTGAGCGTATCGAACGTGAAGCCTTATATTTGTTATTTGTTATGAAAACATTTCCCCCAGGAGATTAGTTTAAGAACTACGTAATTGAATCAAGAATGGTAGTAGAAAGAGATAAAATAGCATTGGAGTGTTGGAGCTCAGAAGTGTTGATGTCTGTGCTGGTTGCTTAGGAAAGCGGCTGAACCTCGGTCTGAACACTCGGTTACACGTACGTCTTTGTCTAATGAACTAGGAAAGAAAAAGTGCGCCTTTAAATAAACACCTTTAAAATAACATAACCTATAAATAATAATAATACCTTTTTAACTTAAATTTATTATTATTTAGCAGAAAAATAAAATATTTTAGGGCTTTTATTACTTGTAGTAAATCTTGTGATGCTTCTAACGTATTTTTTGTACAAAAAGACAAGGTAAAATAAGATGTGGCCAATGTTTACAAATTGTGTTTACAGTGTCGTTTAGAATGGTTTGTTTTGGCTTCAAAGAATGTTAAATCATCCCGTATCCATTCTTAATATATCCATGGAAATACCATTATGCCAAAGAATTGGAATTTAAAAAAAAATACCAAAACGAGATTATTTTCCCCACGCTCGTGTAGAAAACACTGTCTCTTCCTTTGGTCGACTGCAGTCGCGTGCGGAAAAGTATCGCTTTCCGCACTTGTTAGTGCTAAATAGCTATTTCATTACACTTCTCTGAAAACCCCATTTTTCATGGCTGTTTAGAGTAGAGAAAGTCCACTTATCCCGTGCGCTAACTTTAGGCGCCACAATAGTACCTAATGCAGTTTGGAAATAAGCATAATATTCAACAAGAAGACAGAATAAATTCAAATAATATCACACTATGTTGCATTTCTTTATTCATTAAATTGTTAAAGTTATAACGCTAGCGTAAAATAAAAAAAAATGTTAAAAGTCAGCGTAAACACTACAAATAAGTCAATGTTATGTGTGTCTGTCGCAAGCGATTCTCTCTGAAACTATTCGATGTAAAAATTTGAAATTTAGCACAGAGATAGAGTGTGGATATAGTGGTAAAGTATAAAAACTTGAATTTTGATTCTGGGGGTTAATTTCAGAGGGTAAACTGAGAAATGGAAAAATTTATTTCAAGGGCATCGTGTAGGTCAAATGAAAGCTTATTGCTTATTTAAAAAAATAATAGAATAACTTAAGAATGACAGAACAAAAACTTGATAAAATCTGACAACTAGAAAAACTAAATTTACCAGTCTTAGATCTTTTTAGTAAAGTACAGGTTTTTTATTTTTAATTGATGCTTGGGACACGAAAAAATGTTTTTCAAAAATCTAATTGCAGCAAATTCTACTTACATTCAAGATTGCTACTTACGTCCGTGGGTGTATGTATTTATTTTTACGAATCACCATTAGAGTAGATTTTATGACTAAGATCATTCTTTAATTTATTTATTTTGTAAAGTGCTGGAACTTGTAAAAATGAAGCGTTTCTTTTTAGATAATACCGTTGCTTATTTGGCTTTAGCTGACGACGAAAAATTAGTTTTAATATTTAAGAAAATTTGTAAATATACACGAGCTTTTTTTAAAATTAATATTTTGGTAACTTAAACATGCCTAAAAGAAACTAATGAATATTTTTCTTTTTTACAGTTCATATTTGCTTTACCTGTACGGTAATCCCAAATCGTAATAAAGACATTCAATTTTCAGGTAAGGGAAAATCAGTGATTCCTTGATTTTTTCCCAAATGATTCTGGTCATCTCATCACCGTCCATTTCAACCACTGGGTTTTTGACGAGAATTCTTTTTGCATCTGAGTCTATAACAAAAAATATAAAAGTTTAATTTTAGAGTCTAACGTTATTTTTTTAGTTTTGTAAATGCATTCCAAGCACCACGCACAGTGGTTCCGATAACTAATCTGACTTGACAAAATTATTTCTATGTTTTTTCTGGGACAATAAAAATAAAAAATGGCTTCTATTTGTATATTTCCTCATAAATAATAGTGCAAACGATTATTTGTTTTTTACAAAATTCGACACTTTTTTTTCGCACTCGCTCGCGAATGTTTCCATCAGGATCCTCCACACCACTTTTAGTCATTATATTATAATCATACACACACACCCTAGTCTTCTTGAAATGTTAGGGGCATTTCGCCAAACCTCAAACAATTTTCTTCTTGGAATTCCAAGATTACTGAAAAAATTATTACAAAAAAAATATGGTTCAACACGGTTATAAAATAGTTAAAATTAAGCACCCAAAGAGGTAAACTAAACGCTGAATATAAAGTTACAACGGCCTTCGGCGGCCTTTGGAATTGCGGGCCTGCTATTTCAATTAGAAATCGAACAATTTAAAGAAATTTGGCCCTATAATTACGTCAACCAAAGAAGACAACAATAATAATAAAATATAAAAAAAGTATATTAAAACCAAGGGAAATACCTGTAATTTACTCTGCCAAACTCACTTATTTATTAGATAAAATTTTACTCGTACAGAGACTGTAGTTCCGAACATAAATGAAGACTGGTGCCAACGGGATACAAAGGATCACGGTAACAGAGACTTCTGCCTGATTTTGCGTAGACTCTATTATGTTATTTCTAAAACGGGTTGTACTTTATAGATACACAACTCTTTATGACCATAATACGATAAAATATATGTTGTTTTAAAGTTCAAGAAATTTTACCTTTTGTCAAGCTAGATTTTTAATACGTCTGTGAGACGGCGTCGTACTTTTAACACTGTTGCTAAAGTTCTCAAAGTGAAATTAAATAGATTAAAAAATGATACAAAAGTTACGCAAAATATTAACATTCGCTGTAAGTACTTAAACGGCTAATGGGGCGCATGGCGGTGTTGTCGTATCCCTAGTTTGATTCGTCAAATTGCCTACTACGTTCAATTGTTTTTCGTAGGATGACGTCAAGCGGGAAACTAAATGTTTTGAATTCGGTCAAATTTTAAACCTTAACGTTCACGAAGGTTTAAGATTTATTACTGGTTTAAATTAAGATCTTCTAGCTGACCAGTTATGTTTTGACAGGTGTTTGTCCTGTCATTAAAAATTTATGAATTATTCTCATATTTCAGCGATTTGCTTGGTTTCCAAATGATTTTCATCTTGGAACGGGTTGCTAGAATGAATTTAATACTATTACTGTTGAAAGTACGTACTAAAATTGCCTTTTGTTACAAATTTGCGAAAAACCTAATAAACAAATTCGCAGTATAAAACTTAGTTGTCTTATTCTTTCACTTTTCAGTTTAAAACTTTTGGTTGTCTAATTAGACCGGACTAGCATTGGATTGAATGTGCAGTAATGTAAACATTTATTTAAAACGTGAAACAACAAATGCGCCAAATTTTACACCAAAATTGTTTTCCTGGCAACCATGATGTTTTTCAGGTTTTTTAGGAAAATAATACCAATAACGGAGTTGTACAAAAACTTTTTCTCTAAAGCCAATGGTTTAGCAGTTATAAGGAAATAAACAAATAAATTATTTATAACAATTGATCGCGCTTCAATTTTTCAATCCAGATTATTTTGGCTCATTCTACACCTAATTCCCAATGTTCATGATTTTTTAAAAAAATTTCTGAGCCATCCTTTTGGTGACACTATATCTCTGTGCCAAATTTCAAATTTTTACGTCGAATAGTTTCAGAGAAAATCGCCTGTGACGACGGACGGGCAGACACCGAAGTGATTCCATAAGTGTTCCGTTTTGCTAATTTTAGCACCGAACACCATGGGCGCCCTCAGGGGATGCCAGGGGGGCCGCGGCTCCCCCTCAGATCGTGAGATTGTCATACTTTTTAATTATTAGTATCTAATAAAATCTTTAAAAATATATTACTTTCCTATTTTGCCCCCCCTGAGAAAAAAGTCTGCGGGCGCTCATGCCGAACACTAAAAATAATAATCGAGCGCTGACTACTGCTCTTAAGCTTATTAAATGGACAGAAAACTATCTTTTCTGAAAAAAAAAACTGCGATATCTACCTTTCCTTCGAATATCTGTCGCATCTTCAACACAGAAAAGAAAATTTAAATTTGAATTCCTTTAGCCAATTCAATTTCTAACCGAGTGCATTTTTGGCGACCCGGTCCATGTGCTACTGCTAAACAAGCTTAGTAGGTAATCATAAAATCGATATGTTAATTTGATGGGCCAATCTTATTAAAAGATCGATACACTATGGTCATCACTAGTCCAATTAAATATATTTTTGGAAAATCTTTCAACATTTTCACCTAAAGTTACTGTACTAAATGAGGGCAATTTAACTGTTATTAGAAAAGGGATGCGTAGCTGGATCTCAAGGACGTAGGAGAACCCCCTCCAACTTCCTCGTTGGATCCGGAATCCGTGCATTTTCCAGGCTTGTTTTGAATGAGTGGAAAACACAATGCATGCTGGGTGAATGTTCTATCGATTTTATTTTGTTGTGGTCGGTTATCCCGCGTTTTGCTCCTGACGCAAATGATACACTGACGTAGGCGCAGAAAGGGTGCCCTTTAAATCTTAATGCAAATTCTCCCCAATGATTTTGTTGAAAATTCACTTTTTCTTTCACCCTAAACTTTTCGTATTTTTGTCAATAAATACCACGTAAGTACTGGCGGTATTACTGATGATCACTGATCACTAAACCCTACTTTGGAATTACTGGCAGTTGTTTGCAGGCGCAGCCCGTGAGTTTTTTTACAGGTGGGTCAAAATTTTGTGGGCAACTAGTGATACCACAACAAGCAAAATACACTTTTTTAATTAAGGAAGGTTTTGATTTGAATAATGTGCCTAGTTTCGCCAAGAAATTACCTACAAATAAACACCGCAAAAATCATAAAATAGGTACTGTAGTATCTATATTGAACACTGCTACTCTAGATGTGTATGACTATTAATATTTTCTATGTGTTTTAGGTTAAAATTGTTGGCGGCTTTCCGTTTTGATACATCTGCGTCTCCTCAATAGAGGTCGCGCCTTGTACTAAAAGTATGATACAGGCTGCTAGCTGTAGTAGAAATGAGATTCACTAGCTTAGACTACCTCTGGACCACGTTGCTGTGAGAAAATCCGTGCCGATGCCCTTATATTCGATGACTAACCTTGGCGTGGCTGAGAAATCGTATTTCTATGTTTAGCCGCTAATTAATAATACATTAATACAATGCGCATATTAGGTACCTAATTAGATTTTCTTTGTCCAACCTAAATGCTTTAAAGAGTATATTTGCTTATATTGCTTAAAAGAGTATATTTCACGGGGCGGTTCGAGTGTATTTCCATAGTGGGAGTGGCGCGATATTATTGGTGGGCCGTCGACAAATTTTGTCACTTTCTAAAGTGAGTATGTCTGTTTCTCTCTTAGCTTTAATGAATTTATATCGTTTATGTAAACCTATAAGGCCAATTTAAAATACCACCCAGTCCGGAGCAAGATGGAGATATTTCGACAATGGCTTGGCCTGATTCTTTCTTGGGAGTTTTCGTATGGAACTTGCACTTTTTTGAAAGAAAAGTTTGGTTTTAAAAAATAAATTATGTGGTGGATCATTGAAAATAAATTTTGGCGGGTTATTGACCAAATGATCTTATGCGCCTGGATGTTTGACCTGTGAATGTCATCACATCACTTTTCAAATCCCACGACGGAGCTGAAAGTTATGATGCAACGTCGTGCACTCGCCGCTCACGAACGCATGAAAATTATCGTAGAAACGCCGCGCCGTTTTCTTGTTTTGACAAATGTTCTAAATACATGTATGTATATGTTATGGACAAGGATGTAAATTGACCAATGACGACATTAGCCGGACATTGACGTCCCTATTTTCCGGGCACTGACAAGATAACATCTTTGTTCGGTCATCGATATTGTTTACAAGCGACTGCACAATGCTGTGGTCGTATTACGGGCAAAGCTTGCAGGGTAAACAGAATCGGCACTGTCCGGGCAATGACCACTTTGTCCAGGTTTGTTTAGGTTAGCTCAATATCTTTTTCTGCAAAAAAAACACAAAACGATCCTGAGCAAATCTAAACAAACATGAGCAAATCTAAACAAATATGAGCAAACCTAAAGAAACATGAAACATGAGCAAACCTAATTTTTATGTATGTTATCGTCGTCTGCTCTCTCATCTCATGGGCCCTATTGATATGGCCCAGACAATGTCGTAAAACCAGTTAATTAACACTTCAATCAATAACGCCCAATTTACATTGGTAATCAAGTCGGTCATTAACGATAATGCCTAACTTGGGGGGGACTTGGCAATCAAGCCGGTTAGTAGGTTATTATCGACATTGGCCGTTCAAATCCCTTTTATTATGACGTAACGTGTGAGTTCAATGGATTCGCGCTGTATGCATCAACTTCTGCAAAGGTCAAAGGACTGCCAAAAATTGTATTAGGTTATTAAATATTTCTCGCTGACTCGCTGCTCGCGAACGCCAAAATCCAGTAAATTTATAATAGGGAGATAGCAACTGAAGATTAGAACTCCATTTTGCTGTTTTGAATAATGTTCCAAATATACAATGTATATGATAATATGTTACGAGTAAGGATGCAAATTAACCAATGACGACATTGACGTCGCTATTTCCCGGGCACTGACGAGATAACATCTTTGTTCTTATAACGTAACGTGTGAGTTCAATGTATTCGCGCTGTATGCATCAACTTCTGCAAAGGTCAAAGAACTGCCAAAAATTGTATTAGGTTTTTAAATATTTCTCGCTGACTCGCCGCTCACGGACGCCAAAATCCAGTAAATTTATAATAGGGAGATAGCAACTGAAAATTAGAACTCCATTTTCCTGTTTTGAATGGTTCTAATATACAGTGTATATGATAATATGTTACGAGTAAGGATGTAAATTAACCAATGACGACACTGACGTCGCTATTTCCCGGACACTGACGAGATAACATCTTTGTTCTTATGATGTAACGTGTGAGTTCAATGGATTCGCGCTGTATGCATCAACTTCTGCAAAGGTCAAAGAACTGCCAAAAATTGTATTAGGTTTTTAAATATTTCTCGCTGACTTGACTCGCTGCTCACGAACGCCAAAATCCAGTAAATTTATAATAGCGAGATAGCAACTGAAAATTAGAACTCCATTTTCCTGTTGTGAATAATGTTCTAAATATACAACATATGATAATTAGTTACGAATAAGGATGTAAATTAACCAATGACGACACTGACGTCGCTATTTCCCGGGCACTGATGAGATAACATCTTTGGTCGGTCATTAACGTTAGTGTTTAAAAGCGACTGCACAATGTTGATGTTATATTATAGGTAAAGCTGGCAGGGTAGGCAGAATTGGCACTGTCCTGGCAATGTGAGCATAGCTTGATTAGGTATTCCCACGATCTTTTCCTGTCAAAAAAAAAAACACAGAAAAAGGAACAAACATGATTAAACCTAATTCTCATTTATGTATATGATAATCGTCTGCTCTATAATGGGCAGTATCGGCATTACATAAATAATACATATTATTATACGACATAAATACAAATTATTAAATTATATTACATTTTTATACGCATACTTTTAATAAATCTGTTTTGCACGGGCTTGGAACCATCATGATCATGAATCATGATTTGGTTCTTCAAGGTTAAGAAAAGTCAATAAACTCTAAATGCTGCTGTAACGGGTTTCTTATCATAAGAGCAATTTTAACCCTACTAATTTATGTATAGATATTATTATTCAATTTTAAATAAACAAATGTACCTTTCCATAAATTATTTTTAACAGAATATCAATATTACCGCTACCCTGTAAAACTTTTAAATATTTGCACATATTTTAGATACTAATATTTAAATATATTTATTTTATAATTAACCATTTCATATTCAAATCGCACAAATGTTCATCACAGCTCATCAAATCCTATCATAACATAAAATCGCTATTAGAATGTGCCCATTGCTGTTCATAAAGGATAAAACGTTTATATAAACAATAACTAAACATTTTCGTCGGTCCATATCCCGTTGGAAGAACCAATACAGTTGTTAAGATTACTTTCTAAAATGTATATTTTTAAAATATCTTTGCATATTCAGGTGTCTAAGTGTCTATTATTAAGAACTTTTTGTAAATATATTTTTCCCCTTCTGGGACCACAAACATAAATGGCTCTAAAACATCTCTTCGGATGGAGCCGGAATCTACAGTCACACATTTTTATTCTTCCTCCAGTGCTAACAACCGCCCCCACCAGCCCCTGGTTGCTTCTTCCTAGTGAATACCCACTTTTTGTAAATATTGTACTAGAAAATCACATATAATTGTAAATAGAAAGAATGAAATGTAAATAATATTATGTAACTAATAAACTAATAAAGATGTTTGAAATGAATGGTTTTCTAAGTATTTCTTAAAACATCTTGTCCAAATGTCGTCCACATATCTGCAATGGCATTATTCTCCCTAATATTCTTAACAATAGAAAAGTACCCGCTCCATGTCTGGCAAAACCTTTTGGCCAAGGTCTCTGACATATTTTTGAAAAAGAGGATTTTTAACTTTTACCGCCTAATTTATTATTATCTATAGGGCTAGCAAATGCTTCTAATTTAATAAATCAAAAATATGAATCACTTTTTGCGTTTTTCTGTAATTAATGACAAATATCAGTAATGCTAGATCAATAGGATAAGAAGCATTTTAAATATATGATATCTAAGAAACTACTGAACCGATTTAAAAAGTCTCTTTTTGGTGGATAGTTTAGACCATTGACCTTCAGTAAGAGGAGACGATACCATTCATTTATAACCAGCCTTTTGTTTTGTTTTATGCATTTTGCGTGTGTATAGGACAAAGAGGAAAGAGAGAAATTCCAAATTATTTAAAATTTTATTTGGAAACAATCTTTTTTTGTATTTTTAGTGCTCCGTGACACGGAATATCTATGGAATCCGGTCGGTGTCCGTCCATGTGTGTCACAGGCGATTTTCTCTGAAACTATTCAACGTAAAAATTTGAAATTTAGCACAGAGATAGAGTGTGGTGGCCCAATTATAGACGTAAAGTATAAAGAGCTGAATTTTGATTCTGGGGGTTAATTTCAGGGGGAAATGGGAAAAAAATTAAGGGCATCGTGTAAGGTGTCAAATGAGAGTTTATTGAAGCACGAAATAAACAATATATATTATTTATATTTTTGTTCATTTTCTTTTTAGGAAAAAACGCTTAAAAATTGCTGTCCCCCACCCTTATCACCAAAAGGATCGCTCAGAAAAATCTGAAAAAATCATGAATATTGAGAATTAGGTGTAGATTGAGGGAAAATTATCAAAAAGTTGTATTTTGATTCTGGGGGTTAATTTCAGGGGGTAAATTGGGAAAAAAAAAGTTTTTTCAAGGGCATCGTGACAAATGAAAGCTTATTGATGCACGAATTCAACAATATATGATGTCTTTTTTTATGCACTTTTTAAACATTTTTTGGGGAAAACGCTTAAAAATTGTTGTCCCCCACCCATATTACTAAAAGGATCGCGCAGAGAAATCTGAAAAAAATCATGAACATTGAGAATTAAGTCTAGATTGAGCCAAAATTATCAGAATTGAAAAATTCTAGCGCAATCAATTGTTATAAACAATTTAATTGTTTATTTCCTTCCGAAACTGCTCAATACTTCCCACAATGTAAGGAAGAACTCTAATAATGACTCACCTAGTCCGCCAGTAAATTAGTTATTTAATTTTTTGAAAAATGGTAACGAATTAACAAAAAATAAAAAACTCGTTTCACTATTTTTTGATAATCCACCCATTAGACTAAGAAAATGGGAAAAAAATGTCAACTATTATAATATAACGAACACGAGTGAAAAGCTTCACTGTAATTAATAATCTTAAATTAAGATATTTTCGTGACAGTGCAAAATCTTACATAAAAGTACAATAAATAACAGAAATAATTTATATCATATTATTAACTGATAAAATGTATTTTTAAAAATATCCATACGTGTGTGTCCCTGTTAAACATATAATATTATGTCCCTAATCATTCGTATTTACCTTAAATATAATATGTATTTGCCTACGTGTTTTGATAAAAACCTATTTCTAGCTGTTATATAAGGCTGTTATTTGGTTATAATTATAAAGCAAACAAATTATAATTTAAGATAGTAACTGGGTAAAATGCTTACCATCAATGAGCGTATTAAATCATGAGTGGAAATTTCGCCTTGCTTTCATTTGCTGACCACGCCTAACTATTGCAAATTTACCTTTACTGAGTTTTGTTTGTTTTAATTCCCCTTTTTGCATTAACATTGCAATAATCGATTAATTTCGCGATGTTTGAATTGATCACGGTTAACAATTAGGTAAATAAACCCCGATGGAACCGCCAATCAGAAATGTAGATTTGGCAATTTATTGTCTTGCTTTTTAACCTTGTTTTTATCTCTATTGTATGGTGAGTGAGAGTGGCAATTTCACTTCACGTGGCGCGTCATCTGGTTCATTGATAAATGTGATGAATCCGAAAGGCGTAAATTTGTGTGTTCGTTTCAGGCAGGCCGGTATACAGGGTGAGTTTTTTTAAAGTGTTACAAAGCGATATCTCGAAAACGGTTTAAAATATTTTCATGAAATTTTGGTGAGTTAATCGAGAGATAGAAGGGCATATTTAAACATATTTTTGACATTTACCCCCTCTCTCTATTTTGAGGGGTGAGGGTAACATTAGAATTTTAAATCGAATGATGTACTTTTGTTTATAGAATTTGAATCTACGTAAAAAACCACGTATGTATGTGTACAGGGTCTTTGAATATATTTACGTGGCTTCTGGAGCCGTTATTTTTGAAGATAGAAAAAAATGTTTTATATAAAAATTGTAGTTTTTTTTCCATATTATCTTTTGAAATTATCAGTAAGAAAATATCGCATTAAAAAGATGGAAAAATATAGGCAACTTCAATTTTTTTAAATGGAACACCCTGTATATTATGCTCTACAACGAAAGATATTTTTTTTCTGATTTCAAATATATATATGTTGATGATATTTGGGTGAACCATTTTTGAGATATTTTAGCTTAAACTATAAATAAATTGAAAAAAAATTTCATATTGGTATCAAGAAAGCCATGGAAACAATCAAATTGTAGAAAATAACTAAACTATAAATTTATAAGATATAACAATTTTATTGTTTCCATGGCTTTCTTGATACCAATATGAAATTTTTTTTCAATTTATTTATAGTTTAAGCTAAAATATCTCAAAAATGGTTCACCCAAATATCATCAACATATACATATATATTTGAAATCAGAAAAAAAGATCTTTCGTTGTAGAGCATAATATACAGGGTGTTCCATTTAATGCGATATTTTCTTACTGATAATTTCAAAAGATAATATGGAAAAGAAACTACAATTTTTATATAAAACATTTTTTTCTATCTTCAAAAATAACGGCTCCAGATATAATCAAAGACCCTGTACAATTTTTTTTTTGATTTGCTCTTTCGTTTACGGAATTATGATTTATTAGCTTTCAAAATAAAAAATCCCTTTGCCTGCACCAGCCCCCTCCGCCCCCAAACCCACGACACGCCACTGTCTAAGACCAAACTATGGCTCTCTTCTTGAAACAAAATACAAGTTCCCACTTTAAAGCTACTTATTCGACTATAAATTATTGCTTTTTAAAGATATTAGTAATTTAGACATTGACGATAATTTTGTACTCACACGCTGTCGCCAAACATTGAAAACTTCGCATTAACTAACAATTGAGGAGCTTCCGTGCAAAAAAGGCTATATTCATTTCGGAAAAATGGTGGGAAAATGGCAAAAACTCCCAATTTCCTGGCCTTTACAGTTAAAGAAAAATAGAAAGTTAGGTCTTCTGGCATTTACAGCGGGTTGCACAAAATTTTAATCAAGTAACAAATTTAACTGACGTTTAGAGTAGTCTTTGGCAATGACGTTAACATGAGTGCTGTCACATTACAAGTGTCTAATTAGTTTAATTCGTGATTAGATTGTTTGTGCAACCGTACGTTAATTTACTTGATTGATTGAACAAATCTTTATTATTTAAAACTTCATATTAGGCAAAAATTTTAAAAAATGTTTTGGATATAGCCGGGTTTGCTTCAAAACCCAATAATAAATGTGAAAAAACCTTTATTTTTCAAAAATATTAACAAAATAAAAAAACTAAAACAATAACGCACATTCTTAGTAAAAAACAACTAACCAAGCAGCCGTCTTATAAAGTCAAAAACGTGTTTATCGGTCTATCCCACTACTTCTTGGATATAGCCGGGTTTGATACAAAAACGTGTTTTTAGCCGGTTTTGCTCCAAAACCTACTGTTCAAATGTAATTTTAACATTGATATAGCCGGTTTTGGACCGAAATTGCTTTAGGAATCTATAGAATAGAAGTTAAAGATGTGAAATCGAAAAAAAAAAACAAAATAAAAATAATTGATTTAGCCGCTTTTGCACGGGACCTCAATTAAGAATAATTAAAAACAAATTAATCCTACGTTTAAAAGCCCTTAATTCGAAACTGAAGACACTGAAATATTGACTACGCGAATTAATTTGCAGCGACATGTTTTCTTGGTAGGAAAATTCTTCGTATTGGGGTTTAAAAAGTGCAAGTTATCCTAGAACTCAATGGCCGAAGTTTTTTTTTGTTACAACTAGTACCCTAATTTTCCATTTGTACTCAACCACCTACGCGGGGACGCTCCCCCATCCCCTGCATGAAGTGGGCCCCTAAATGTCTATAATTTACACTATTTAGAACCCTTAAGAATGATGACAGAAAAAATAAATTTGAAAATCCAAACATACTTCAGGGACTACGTGCATAAAAAACAGCTGAAAAATTCAGATTATCTAATAACTTTAATACATTTATAAGTGACGTAATAAACAGAAGGCTCTAAAATTAACAGTAACCTCGACTTTGACAGTTAGATATACAGTTTTATATATTGCGTGGGAGGCTGAAAGGAGGCACGTGCGTCATGGGTTTTAGGAGATCCTTCAACAGAGAGCGTAAAAAATAGCATAGTTCCCAATTTTTTTTTATTCAAGACTTTGATATGTAGGCTTCAAGGCCAAGTCACGCTAAATCTAGAGGGAAATGCAATAGACTGACGGTCCGGGGATGTAGAAACAATATTCTACAGGGTGTTTTACCCGAAGTTATCTTAGTACAAAAGTTAATAATATAAGGGTTTTTCAAAATTCAACCCCCAAGGGGGTGAAACAGGGGTTCAAACTTTGTAGGGAGAAAAATATTGGATGGTTCTATTAACTCGAAATTTCATAGAAGTACTCTAAAAAATAAACGTTTAAACACGCGTTTTACAGTTTTAATAAATCAACCACTGAACATGGGAGTTCAAAGTTTGTAATGGAGTAAAATTGTTATACCGCGGACGAAGTCGCGGGCGCAAACTAGTCGTATATAAAACTTTAGGAATTGTCGATTCCTCATAAAATTGGAAAAGAGTTAAGAAGAAGAAAATCAGATTATCATTTATTTTCTCAAAAAATTTTAATCTGTGGTCCCTTTCGAACCCAATCAATAAAAAAAGTTATTTTTTTGCAAATTTATAAGGAAAACGTATTTAATTTTTTTTTGGCATTAATGTAACAAAACAACTATTTTTGCAACACGCAAAACTTCATCTGGAAAAGAAGTAGGCCAGAAAATAACAAAATATAGCCCAAGTTTTGAATGGTATAGAAATGTAAACAATTTGACAACCAAAACACATCATTTAACTGGTCAACTAGAAGGACTAAATTTAACTCTAAACTAGTCCAGAAGGTTAATTTTTTATTAATAAATCCCAATATCATATGTAACCTAAATATTCTATTTATTTGTTTTTCTAGGGCGAGTGCTAGAAAATAGTGGGACCCTTAAAAGGAAGTGCGGATATGATCTAACTGATCTATTTGTTTTTTTCTAGTTTAACAAAAAACAAAAATAGTTTCATTAATGCGTATTTCGATGTCAACGGAATTTTAAAAATCAGCCAAAAAATTGTAATTTTTATTTTATTTATAAAACATGATAGATGTGTTTTTTTCATCACGTGTGGCACTGAAAAAAATGACGTGTATACTGTAAACGTAATACATTTTTTAAAAAAACAACACAATAAAATAAAAATAGGATGTTATATAACCAGGGAGTAAAGTGCATTTTTATGGGAGTGCTGTTTTTGACAATTGTCGTTAATCGATCAACACGAGATATTAATAATGACAGTTTTTACTGATAATTTTTTTCGATCTATTTTTAATTGGAAGTTTTTTTCGTAAATAAGATAAAATAGGAGAAAAATATACGTACGAGGGGGTATAGATATCTAGTTGGCATGGAAAGTTTCTAGTAGATAAAATTGAATATGGTTGCTATGGTTACAACTGTGATGTTTCATAAATAAGTTGTTAAAGTGTGACATGGGTGACAAAACTGTGAATTTTTGACTTTCGGTCAGTTATTGAGTATTTATTTTTGAGGGCGTGCACTAAGGGAGGGTTTTTCAAAATTCAACCCCTAAAGGGGCGAAACAGGGGTCCAAAGTTTGTATGGAGAAAAAATATTAGATGGTCCTATTAACTCAAAACTTAATAGAAGTACTCAATGTTTAAAAACGTGTTTTCCCGTTTTTAATAAATCAACCCCTAAGAGGGTGAAATGGGGGTTCAAAGTTTGTAATGGAGTAAAATTATATGGTTCTATTACCTTGAAACTATGTAAAAGTACTCTAAAAAATAAACAGATGTTTTATTACTTTTTAGACGTCAACCCCTAAGGGGGAAAATGGTGGTCCGAAGTTTCTAATTTAATTATGGATATAGAGACTGGATTCGAATATTACATTCCAGGAACGGACTCCGTTGGAAAGACAATGTACACAGAAAATATTGAAAATATTTTTGACAAGACTATGGGATTACGGAGGTCTGAAAATCTAATTTTTTCTAACAGATGGTAAAAAATGGGGAGAAGTGACTGTCAATTTCATCAAAAATGTTAACAAATGTGTCATTTTCGGGGTTATTGAGATCAGAAAATCAAATTTTGTTTAACAGATATTAAAAAAGGTATCAGGGAGGGAGGATAAAAGGGAGCCGCTGAAAATTTCCTCAAAAATGATAACAAATATGTCAGTTTCGGGGTTATTAAGGCCAGAAAATCCAACACTGGTATGTTGAAAAAATTAACCGAGGAGGGGGGAATAAAAAGAAGCGGCTGGGAATTTTTCCAAAAATGATAAATGGGTCATTTTCGGAGTTATTGGGGCCAGAAAATCTAATTTTGTCTAACAGATTAACAGATCGTTAAAAAATTAAGGGGGGAAGAGTAACTGGCAATTTTTCCACAAATGTTGTCATTTTCGGGGTGATTAAGGTCAAAAAATATAATTTTGTGTTATAACAGCAGATGTTAAGAAAATTACCGGGAGGGGGTGGTAAAAAGAGCATTGGCAACAATGTTAACTAATATAACATTTTGTGTAACGGATGTTATAAAAATTAGGCGGGTGGGGGGCAGGTGGTAAAAGGAGCCGGTGGGAATTTCTTCAAAAATGTTATTCAGGTCAGAAAATCTAATATAACAGGGCCATTGCAAATTTAAAGAGAAGAAGATAAGATAAAGGGAAGGGGGAAGAATAGGTGCACTAAAAAGAAAAAAAATCATAAAATTTAACAAAATTAAGTTGACCATTAACCGCAGTAATAAATACGTAACAATGTTATTTCACACTTTTCAGTGTTTTTCCTTTTGTGAAGTTGGTTCATTTTTTTGAAAAAAAAATTTTTAGGTGCAATAAATCATAAATACAACCTGACAAAATCTAATATTAATTTCATTTACCTTTTCTATCAGTTACCTGAGTCCGACTCCGATTTTTGCGTCATTTAATATTGAAATCCGGTCTCTAGATATAACTAACCTAACCTATCATAAACGTATGTGTCATGTAATCATAATCATGGCATTCAGGACATGACATCAAAACTATACTATTGTCTCCTATACCAAGCGGACGATGTCACGGGAGGAAGCTAGTGGTTTATATCTATCTACCCCAAAAATAATCTAGAAAACGGAGAAATCTAAAGTCAGTAAAGAGAAACCGACATAACTATACTCGATTTGAAATTGGTTGATAGTAATAAATCATTAAAATCCGTCAAACACGTACACAGAGTGGTCCACCTAAATTGCCAAGTTTTAAATAGTATATACATTGAAAGTCTAGACCCTTTTGCATTTATTAAACTTTCCATTCCTATAGATCTGATAAGGGCGTCGAATACAAAGCTTAACCCGAGGCTCGAACAATAAGAGGTAGTATTCTACCTGTGATGTTTTGCACTCATGCACGTGCTTTCGGGTGGGTTTAAGTTTATATTAAACACAATAATTATATAATTTAGTGAACATTCGGATGTGTGGCATAATTTGTTACCCTTGTATTTGAATAAATATAATACTAATAACAATAAAGCAACTAATAAACAAGTAAATTTGGAAAAATGTTTCTATTTGAAATTCTATAAAATTTATAGTAAGTCATTACAGTTCTTCGCTTTAAATTAATCATCATCAGAAAATGAAATATCTGAGGGACTGTCTTCTTCCCCTAAATTGATAATAAGTGGTTCGACCGTTTTCTCCAGTAAACTATCCAATTGCCACATTTTTTCCTCCTCCTTTAGTACATGCTCTATACATCTTTGCCACTTCCCCGCGTTGACTTCTTGAAGCGCTTCTTCAAAGAGTTTTTGAACATCACTCATTTTATAAGTGGTATTTTTTCTAGCCACATAACCTTTCACATGAGCCCATACCAGTTCGATCGGATTTAATTCGCAATGGTAGGGGGGGAGCCGAAGCACTATTATATTTTGTTTTTTGGCCATTTCGTCAACAACATATTTTTGAAACCGATGTTTATGGGTGTTTACAATTGATAGCAACTCCTTTTTAACCATATTGTCCTCAAATTGTATTTGTTTCTCCACAAGCCACTCGATAATTTTTGCTTTTCGCCAAGCAGTTGTAGGCATCTTCTCCAATCTTCTGGAGTGATACGGAGCGTTATCTAACACAATGACGGAGCCAGGTGGAATCAGCTCTATCATTTGTTCGAAATACTCCTCAAAAACATCAGCATTCATATCCTCGTGGTAATCGCCTGTACGAACTGATTGGAATGATAATAGTCCACCTTCTAAAAATCCATTGGAGCTACCGATGTGAGTTATAATTAATCGTTTTCCTTTTCCAGAGGGCGGATTTATTCCTGTTGATAGACCGTCTAAAAATGCTTGCCGGTGAGAAGTCACATTTTTGTCTGTCCATATTTTTCCAACTGTGTAGCCTTCGTTCAGCCATGTTTCGTCCAAATAGAAAATTGTTTTGTTTTCATTGCGAAATTTTCTTATTTTTCTCAAATAATTACGTCTCCAACATACTATTTCATCTTTTTCGAGCAAATGAGACTTCCGACTATGTTTTTCCCATCTAAAATTCATTTCTCTTAGAACTTTCCATAGTTTATCTCTCTTGATTGCAGGAAAGTCTTCTTTTACTGCCCCTAAAACTCTATCCAAAGTAGGGATCTCCTTATTGAAATAGAATGAATGCACCTTTCGTCTTATGATGGCCTTTTCGTCCTCATCGATCGGTATTGTTCGCCTTCCTGGAGATGGTTTTGGTGGCGTCACGGTTCCTGTCTTTTCTTCCCGCATCAGCCTGTAGATGGTTGCTTTTCCAATACCTGTCATCTTTGAACAAAGTTCCACTGCAGAATCGATACTTATTGCACTTTTTTGATATCTAAGTGCATTAAATACATTAAGCACAATAATCTTTTCACTAATGCTTAGCGCTGATTTCGCAGCTCGCTTAACTGGAATAAATCCTGAAAGACTCTCCATTTTCAAAAATTACCCAAATGTGTGTCCTAGAATACTCGCATTAGGTTTGTTCGCTCTTAAAATGACTCACAGTTTTATACCAATAAGTAGAGGTACCTAATTTTTCGTAACTACCTGAAAAGTAACATTGTGTATTAATTGTTCCCGGAATTCTCGGCATAATTATTTTTACCTGTTATGACAATAATGATTACTAAATTATTCGGATAAGTAAATAGGGTTCAAACCGGCACGTCAGGTAGGTGCGCCTATGGAATCGGCTGCTAAAAATGATTTATTACTATCAACCAATTTCAAATCGAGTAAGTAGCAAAATTGGTCTTGGGTTGCTGCAGCACCCTGACTGTGCCTTGATTGAAAGCAAGAAATCCTTAGATTATATAGCGAAAACAGGTATAGTTTTGCCAGTCCTAAGTGAACCTCATAAATCTAAATTATTAAGATTTAAGTGGTATAAAAAGCCAGACAAACGCCTGCCGCTCATACCGGGCTCGCTCGATTCCCCATAGCAAGTATCCCACATTTCATTCAGATTTGTTAGTGATAACTTCGGTATATAATTCAAACAGCAGCTGCCTGTCTCGTGAAGGGACACCTGCAGCGACGATTCGTTTTGTCTCTTTTCCACTAAGGGTAATATTATATTGGCGCATGCAGTGGAAGGAGTCATTTTATTATAATTAAGACGTTACGTCTAGACAGATGCTCGTTTAGAACATGATTTATGTGAAACAGTTAAGTTTTAGGTTTTGACCAGTGAACTGCGTATTATTTTTGTGTTTAGATACTTGGTTTATGCAAGTGAATTTTTATTATAATAATGGCTTTTTGGCGACCTTTTGAGGTAGATGAAAGCGAATTATTACATGTTGAATTACCTTCGGTACCGACCGTGGCATCGCCAGTCGAAACATGTCCGGAGTTTAATAAAGATTTACATGTTCAAAGTCAACGAATAATTCTAAATATTTACGGCTGTTTAAAAAAAGAAAATCCGGCACAGTCAGATAAAGCCATTATAAAAAGAGTTAACGAATTAACACAACTTTCGATATCTACAATGTATCGCGTAATTAAAACAAGAGATGTTACAGATCATTCGGTAAAGCGAAAGAAAACTAATCAAAAGTTTCAGAAAGTTGACGATGCAGCAAAAGATGTCATTAGACGAATTGTGTACAATCTATATAAGGAAAATACGGTGCCAACATTAGAAATGATCCGGGATAAGTTACGCGTTTACCCTGATTACAATTACCAGTCATTGGAAACTCTTCAAGGAATTTTATTAGATTGCGGATTTAAACACAAAAAAATTGATAATCGGATGGTTATAATGGAATCGCGCCGTCTTGTTGAACATCGTCAAGAATATTTGCGTAAAATAAAAGAACACCGGGAATCAAATAGGTATATAGTGTCTCTAGATGAGACATGGTTTGATACTCATGATGTTGTTCAGTACGGTTGGGTAGATGAAACTCAAAATTGCAGTTTAAATGCACCGTGTTCAAGAGGAAAGCGCGTGATAATACTTCATGCCGGAGGTGAAAATGGTTTCGTGCCCAATGCACTGCTTTTGTCTGCCAAAAACATAACCCAATCTTCTGCCGATTATCATGAGGACATGACTGGGGATTTATTTGAAAAGTGGTTTGATGATCAGCTTTTACCGAACATTCCACCAAACTCGGTAATCGTCATGGACAATGCACCATATCATTCGCGTATATTAAACAAACTACCGAATAATAATACTAAAAAGGAAGACATTTTAAATTTTATGAGGCATAAAAATATGGAAATTCCTGAAAAGGCCCCGGTAAAAAAAGAGCTGATAAAAATGATAAAGAGTCGAAATTTTAAAAATGAATATGTAATTGATAATCTTTGCACTAGACACGGCCATACCCTGTTGCGGTTACCTCCTTATTATTGCATATTTAATCCAATTGAAATGATTTGGGGCACTATAAAAAAACGTCTTCGTAAATGGAATCAGTCACCAACATTAAGTGCAGTGGTACTGGATAATATTCGACGAGTAATAAGTGAATTGAGCCGTGATATTTGGAGAAACTGTGTAGCCCACGTTATAAAAAAAGAAGACGAATATCCTATTTTACCGCCAGTAGCGCCACTTATGATTCAAAATGCGAATGATTCTAGTTCCGAATCTTCTGACGATTCCAACAGCATGTAGATATTTTTGTTTTATTGTTGATAATGGATTTTACAGGTTTCTAAAATATATAGCATTTGTTGTGAAAACCGCTTTTCACAAGGCTCTTCCAGAAAATACAGAGAAACCTTGATAGAAATTCAAGTTTTGAACGAAATTCTTTCAAAAGCGGATAAATATACTTTTGGAAGACAAAGATCTTATGAAAACTTCGAAAGTTTTCAAGAAAAGACGTTTATTGAGCTTTTACAGCAACATTGCGTCTACTGACGGTCTCGATTGCTTCAGGATATAGGCAAAATAGGTGATACAAAAGAAGACCAATGAATCAAATAGAGTAATGAACGCGAGCGCAAGTGCTAGTGCGAGCGGGCCTGAATACCTATAATTAAGTCAAATATCTAAGTTCCCACATCTTAAGATTACTTAGGTAAATAGCATGTCATGCACACTTAGTTACTTAACACACAAATATCTTAAGGCTAGAGACAAATATTATCTTAAGTAGGGCTTTTGTTACCTTAAGGCAATATTGTAAAAATTTTCCTTTCAGGACAGAGATAAACCCCATATTTGTATGCGAAAATATGGGAGGGTTATAAAAGTTCGGCATGACAACGGGTCATGCGAGCGGTTATAATCTATCGAGAGATACTTGGTTTATAGGTTCCGGTCCGAAACCAACTACTCTAGGGGGGGTGTTTAGTCAGTAAAAATCGTGACATAACCCACGAATGTCGCATGTGGGTATCTTTGGAAGATTCACCTCCTCTTACCCCAAAAAAAAAAAAAATTAGACAGTATTACGATGGCCATGGTCACGTAAGAAACTCCAATAATTTCAAGATTCTCGGGAACGCATCCGAGCCCTTATGTGTGTCCTTGGTTCTCAGTTGAATAGCTGATATCGATCATGACAATAGATATAGTTACAATATAATATAGTTACACTTACTACAAAACGATCATAAAAATAACAACGTATTTATGCCATTAATTTAAAGTCTTAATTATCGGTCGACGGTACGCCCATGAATACAATTATTTCTATGGTTAAACATCGTTTTTGCAGATTCAGTTAAGTTTTGATATACCTATAAATAATATTTGGTTAAAATGTTAAAACTTTTTATTGTGTCCCATCTTAAATTGGTTATAATATTTTGGGACGCCTATGGCTGGACCTTATCGGCACGGCTGCGTCAAAGGTGTCGGCTTCGTTACCTTTTTTTTGCGGTTTCACTTACCTTTAGTTATACTATAAAATTATTTATTCATAAATCATTCCATCGCTACCTGCCAACATCTAAGAAGACAATTACGCCAATGCATGGGAGAAAGAAAGAAAAATATAGTGTATGTACATAGTCATACGCGGTTGCCAAATGTCAATGTTGGAAAAAGGGAATGTCCTTGACCTTATTAAATGAAAACATTCTGATTAAACTGTGCCCGTTTTGACAAGGCTGCTATTAAGTATTCATTTAATACATCCCACGCCTTGTAGCGACTATGACGTATTGTTGGATTGTTGGTGACAAGACAGGTGTAAATAAATGTATCTGCTCTTTGCTACATAATCTAAGGGTTAATCACTTTTCATAAACATATTATTGTACCACTATATTATTAGAACACTGCATTATTATTGATTAAAGCTTATAATATTGGGCAATTTATATATTTTTGACACAATATGTGAATGCTCTGTTGACCCATTGAACTCTGGTTGATATTTTTACACACAAGCGTGTATAGAGACGACAATAACTGTTATCAATCTAAACTATTAGTAAAATCAAAGACAATTTTGTATCGATTATTGTCCTTTGTCATCATCACCTACTGGAATCTTCCAGTCTGGAATGTTTACACTAATAACTTACATCCATATATAAACATTTTCGGTCAGATTCACTAAAAAGATTTAGGATTTAGAACTGGTTTAAATTAAGATCTTATAGTTAATTAGTTATGTTTTGACAGATTCTTGTCCTGTCATTGATAATGAGTCGTCATTAAAAACTTATGAGTTATTCTAATATTTCAGAAAGTTGCTTAGGTTTTCAAAGGATTTTAGTCTTGGAACGTGTCGCTAAAATAAATTTAGTTTTATTATTGTGGAAAGTACAGGGATATCCAAATAAAAGCGAACAGGCCTTATAACTTCAATATTTTTAAAGATGGTTGAAAACGTTAAATATGAAAGTTTTGGGGATTTTTATGGATCATTCATTTATATCTTATCAGCAAATCAATTGGGCGTCGAATAAAAAAATATAGTATAAAACATCGATTTTCTCGCTTATTTTAAATTGGATGGTATGATTTTTATTATATTTTTGGGTTCTAGAAGAAGTTCTAGACCTATTTTGTATAACATACCATATGTGGTTTTTCAGTCGTTTTTGAAATATTTCAAATTAAAATTTTTCTCGCATAAATATACTTTAAACGTAATCCAGGTTGCGAACGACATACCTGCTGCCTTTTTAAATTTTCTTCGTAGGTAAGTCAAAGTTAATGTCAAGGTTGACAATAATACGTTAGTCACCGTGAATTTATAATTTCATTTTTATGCAAAATGAGTTATTCTATTAATATAAAATGTTAAAATTATATTTAAAAAATAACAATAATGTTAGAGCGGCTCAAAGACAATATGAAGAAAGTAATGAAGAGGGACAAAGAACTCCATCATTAAACACCATAATAAAAACAAATAGAAGACTAGAAGAAAGAGGAATTCCGGGCAATGCAAGAAGAAGAAGGGAAGGAAATGAAAAAGGGACCCAGCGATTTTATTAAATTTTCCAGAGAACCCAAAAAATCAATTCCCGATTGTGTGCGGTATCTCAGATATGGAAGAAGAGATAAAATGTTGACTTTTATGGAACAGTTCAAAGAACGTTAAAGTATTTTAAGTATAGACCATATAAAATTATGCCGGTTTAAAAGCTTAGTGCTGATCAAAAAAAAAGGAGATATATACTTTTGTCACAAATATTAACGAAAGAATGCGGCAGAATCCTAATTTATTTCATACTATACTATCATTTGGAATCCACCTAAGGGTGCGGGACAGCAATTTTTAAGCGTTTTCCCCGAAAAATGTTTTAAAAAATGCATTAAAAAATACATCATATATATTATTGAATTCGTGCTTCAATAAGCTATTTTTTGACACCCTACATGATGCCCTTGGTTTTTTTTCCCTGAAATTAACCCCCAGACTCAAAATTCAACTTTCTATACTTCCCGTCTATAATTGGGCCACCACACTCTATATCTGTGCTAAATTTCAAATTTTTACGTGGAATAGTTAGAGGATCCTGTGACCATGGGCGCCCATAGGCAGGGGCAAGGGGGCAGTTGGCCCCCCTGGGATCGGGTTCCACGGTACTTTTTAACAACTGCGCAACTTCGTGATTTTGTAACATACGGTTTTTTGGCCGGTTGACCCCCCACCCCCCCTGAAATTTACTCTATGGGCGCCCATGCCTGTGACAGACGGACGGACGGACACCGAAGTTGTGTTCCGTTTTACGCAACACTAAAAAGAATATAAAAACGCTAATACACTAAAAAGAGAAAATATTGGAGATATAAGCAATCACTAAAAAACCAATTTACTAACCAAAAAAGACATATGATCAGAAGGCAGGTCAGTTTAAAAAAAGTTTAAATGGGTTTTCTCTCTCGGTGTTGTTTACTACAGAATAAAAAATAGCTCTTACGTAATGCAAATTTTTTTAATACGTCATATAAAAAACCCGTGCCAGGCAAAGTACACTCTATTTCTGGATGCTGGAAGAGATCTCTCAAAGTTTAAAGTTTTATGTTCCCAAAATCTTCTACCCCTCACCCTCACCCCCTTCTGTCTTTGCGAAGATCATCAGACCCATGAGACCTTACAAATCTTCGCGCCCATAGTGACATGTGATACAGATTACCCAAAGATATTAGAACTGATAAACATTTATTTAGGATAAATTGGAAAATGGGCGGGCGGTCCTGGAACGATATTCTTGGGAAGGGGGTAATGCTTTTTGCAAACACTCCACTACAATCACATATTATATAAATTTTTATGCAATTGCTTTACCAAACAAAAATCCTTTGTGGTTTATAAACAGGAGTCACCCTCCCTAAAGGACGGCTTTTGTAAATTATTTTTTAATCTTACATATTCATATTTAAGGTTTGTCAACTTTTAAAAATTCTGCACTATTCGAAACGTAATTAAAATAGTCTAAACACCTTTTAAGTATTATGTAATTATTAAGTATAAATACCTAACTAAGCACCGAATTTTAAGATTGAAACATTTGTTGGAGCCACCCTATACAAAAAATCAGCTTCCAACGTGGTCAGAAAACGATCACTTCAACGAGTTCCTAACAATAGAACCAAAACCCTTGTTTTTAAAACATTAAAACGTGTACAAAATACTCACATTTTCGGTTGTGTACTTCGTTGCACCCTGTCTGCAGGAATGCCCCATTTTTCGGGAACAACTGGGTGGAGTTTCTACAAAGTTTTGTTAAAGTTCCTGCCATTTTTCTGGAATTCTAACCTAAAATACTTCTGCTTTCCACTTTCCGCCAAAAAGTTGACTAGTCTACGTGCCGAACGTTGTATTTTTATCAGGCAAGAGCCGGTACATTCGATGTCGACAGCCGACGAGTGGTTTCTGCCGCAAATGGAGTTTTGCGCACTCTCTCCCTGTTGAAACTTTGATTACATGGAGGTTTCGAAACGACGAAACGCATATATTTTCTGTTCCGTGCAAATAAAGAAATATTAAAATTATGAAGCTGAAAAAATGGTTATGTTTATTGACTTCTGCTGTCATACTTGACAGCTTATCAAAACCTTTATTTGAATTATGCCACCAACCTTATTTTTTTAATACAGTAGGTACATTACTAAAGATGTGTTGCTAAAATAAATCTGGGCCATGCATTGATTTATTAAATAAATGCATGGAAAAATCAGTTAATACTTTTTTCAAAAATTAAGTTAGGTTATCAAATCTATTGAACAGAAAATACCTTTTAGGGCGTTTTTATTTAAACAGTGTGTCCCAGAAATAACAAAGACATCGATGTGTTCATGTTGTTACCAGTAATTTTCAGAACAGCCAGCCTTTTGCAAGGGGTAAGAAAAATTTTGCTATAATCGTATATATTAAATTCTTGCAATGTTTAAATAATTTTATGCAAACTGATTTAAGAAAAAATCGATACCTAGCCTATAACCATGTAGTTACTATTTAGCTGTGTATAACAGAATTATTAATAAAAGCACTTTTTAAAAAATTACTTTTATTTTTATCAAACAATTTTTTAAATTGTAAATAAATATTTACTGTTTAATTATAATTGGTAAGCTATTAACAATATTAAGGCGTTTAATAGCAGCTTCGTTTTCTACTATATCAATATCAATTTCAGCATATCCAGGGTTGTTTTCCATTTCTTTCCTTCTAACGTCATCGAACTAAATTAACAATATCTTCTTGCCGAATTGATTATGAATACCAATCGATGATAAAAATCCATTTTTCTTAAATTTAATAAAAAACAAAAACAGTTGACAGTTTCGCAAAACCCAAGCAAACAATCCCGAACCCAGCTATAGTATTCACTATGTTAATCTGCAATCCTCAATATCACAGGCTGAAGCATATGGCTAATGATTGTCAAGGCGTAGTGTTTTGTGTGTAACGATTTTGAAAGGTTGAATTTACGTGTTGTAGTAAAATTGTAGGTGATTTTTGGTTTTTCTTAAAAGGACTTTATCCATAAACTTTTAAAACGGTGCGTGAGTGCCAAGTGTGCTGAAAATGGATTATTTTCATCCGAAACTGTATTTTCACAGGTTCGCTCAGTGGAAAACAGACGGCTCGGTAAGCCATAGCGACGGCGCGCAAAGTTGAATGTTTAGCGTTTCCTTTTTCTCCTCTTTCTTTGCCTACACACGTACAATGTATGAAAGAAATCAAGAGGCTAGTTATGAATGAAGGTGTCTCCTCTTTCTAAAGGTCAATGACTATAACTATCTATAATTTTATTCTTTTATCGTTACTTATGCAGACCCCCCCCCCCCCCTCCATACAAATTTCACCACAAATTGCACCAGAGCGACCTAGACGTATTTAAAACGATTTTGCTCATGTAGAAAATTTTGGCACATCATTATTTGACATCTGAAACAATATCTTTTAACAAATACATATAAACCGATTTTTTTATTCGTACCATTTTCTTTTCCTCCATACATAAATTTTCGCCAACTTTGGGTCGCCGTGTAAACAGACCGGTTTCAGAAATGATTGTTTCAGTATCCTGTAGCCGGTAGGCAGTGGAGGAGTTCAGTGTCTGCTTGGTGTCTGCCTTATGTTTCGATGAACTTTTGCGTAAAATTCTGGTGATATCGACCCTAAAACATCCACAAATATTAAATTTATTGTTAAAATTCACAAGAGAAAAAGTTTACCTAGAAAGCATTTTGTGTAGTTCGGGGAAAATATTAGAAGTAAGAAGTATCTTTGAAATAAAAAGAAGTTTTATGGTAAGTTATTGCTGTTTCGATGTTGGTACCTAAATGCTTTTTTCATTTTTGATCATATTTTCACCCACAATTATAAGTATTTTAATTAACCCAGACATGCTACACTATCTGTCTCCACGTATCTACGTATTATTACTACCTATAAGGATCTTATGATAATAAATGGAAGTTTCCTAAATGCATTATTTATTTAATATTATAGTTAAATGAAAGTAAAAACAAAATGGAAACTATTATAATGCAGCAAACAAAGTTAAGAAATTCTTTAATAAATAAACTATTTAAGGAAATCTTCTCACCATACTTCGGAACTCGTTGACTTTTTATTTATTTTTTAGTCCCTGTGAATTTGTGCCGTCTTTGTACATTACATGTGTGTTTTCCAATATTTAGCGAGCAATTAAATTTTTAAAAAACCAAAGCTATTAATATTAACCTTAAATAAAATGTAAGAGTGTTTTGAAAATTGTAGCTGTAGCTGTAGACCGACCATCAGAGTAACAGCTACACGTGGCCGCGTTAACATAGTGCAAAGAGGTGCTACCTGCAAAAGTTTTGGGTTTTGGTTCCACAAAGGTTTTGATTAATCTTGTAGGGTTGGGATAAGAACATAGATAAGACAAAGAAGGGTAGATATTTTTCTGTGTATTTTTATCAGTGGTGGTACTTATTTTCTACGGCGAAGAGGACCCCAAATTTGGGTTTACTAAGGCAAATTATTCAAAATTTAGTTTCTTTAAATCTAAGTGAGCCAGAAATACAAATCTATAATAGATAGGAAATAGTTTAAATTATGTATATTTTTGATTGATTCAAATACCTGCTTTGTCGCTTGTCGCTTTGTTATCCAAAAGAATTAAATAATAGAACTTTGGCAAATACATACATACATATTTTGTACATACATACCTACATACTATATTTGTGCGAAATAAATGGATTACTTATTTTCAAGCTAATGGAAAAAATTAGGATTAATTATTATTAAAGAAACTCATTATATAACAGTGATGCGTAAAGGAAATTACGTCATAATCAGCAGGTACAGACATAAAAATGAATTATTTAATATGTAATGATTTGCAGTAAGAAAGATAACATTGTTTTTGAAATTATTTGATTTTATCAACAATTGATTTTAAGTAATTCCGAACCAGGGGCTTTGCAATGTATTATCAGTGGGTAAGTATTTTTCCCAAGCACTTCACATTTCGCTGTATTACTTATCTACGTGGGTGTTCCTTGACCTGTCATACAGAAAAAACTAGAACGAATTTTTATAAAACCACTTAAATATTTTATAGTTTTTTAAAAAGAATTTGGCACGTAAGAAACCTAGCAAACCCGGCAGATATAAATTTTTTATTATTTTTAACCGTTATTTTTATTGAAACAACAGTTCATTTGGCAGACGCAGGATGATAAAGTTTTAAATTTTTGATTTTTTTTAAATTTACGTTAGCATTTCGCTTGCTGAATGGCGGCACAACTCAAAATGTATCATTTTTGAGTTTATCACTGTAAATGATTTTTAAACTAGTCAAGAAATCAAGTTACAAAGTCATTTTTACTTAAGATTTTTTTTAGGGCGGCATTCTCCACGTGACCTCCACGTTGGCCAATCCAATTTCATTTTGACATGGTTTTTCGGCTTTAAAATGTTTAACAATAACATTATCAGTACCTATATCAAGTATAGATTCATATCCTGTAAACAATTTTCAATCAATTATTATTTAAAGTTTCAACGTGTCTAATGATTTCATTCAGAAGATTAATATGTTTAAAGATATATGGCGACATTTTTTCCGTCACTAGGACCTCAATATTCTTTTCACATATTATTTTCCTAAAATAAATCATAAAATATTTTGAAACTTTTATTAATACGCTAAAAAATACCTATAGAATATTATTCTACGTTTAATATTGTCACAATATTCATGCAAAAGAAAAATAAAGCAAAGAAAATCGGCCAAGTTCAAACTATTCTTGCACAATTGGTGTTCCGTGCCATCAACCTCCAACTTAACCTGAGCAAACCTCGGCCGCTGATCTCCGTCCGTCTGCCGGGATACCCGCCGCCAACGGCACTAACGCCGTATCACATCGCGTATGCGCGGAGCTGAGTGGGCCAAATTAAAAATTTTCAAAAATGTGTAAGGACAAAAGTTGTTCCTTATATCGTGAAAAATATTTGTTGTCGTAAAACTTTTTCTCTAAAAGTATTGATTCAGCAGTTATAAGGAAATAAACTCGGAAATAAACAATTAAATTGTTTATAAAATTGACCGCCCTAGAATTTTTCAATTCTAATCATTTTCGCTCAATCTACCTACACCTAATTCTCAATGTTCATGATTTTTTCTGGTTTTTCTGAGCGATCCTTCTGGTGATAAGGGTGGGGGACAGCAATTTTTAAGCGGTTTTCCCTTGGGGAGGTTGATTCATCCAAGGTTTTTCCCGAAAAATGTGTACAAAATGCAATTAAAAAATACATCATATATATCGTTGAATTCGCGCTTCAATAAGCTTTCATTTGACACCATACACGATGCCCTTGAAATTTTTTTCCATTGCCCCCCGAAATTATCCCCCAGAATCAAAATTCAACTTTTTAATAATTTTCCCGCAATCTACACCTACATAATTCTCAGTGTTCATGATTTTTTCAGATTTTTATGAGCGGTCCTTCTGGTGATTGTGGGATTGGGATAGCAGTTCTTAAGCGTTTTTCCCTAAAAAAAACGAATAAAAAAATACATCATATATATTTTTGAATCAGTGCTTTAATAAGCTTTCATTTGAGACCCTACATGATACCCTTGAAACATTTTTTTTCCATTTCCCAGTTTACACCCTGAAATTAACCCCCAGAATCAAAATTTACCTTTTTGGGCCACCACACTCTAGCTGTGTTCTAAATTTCAAATTTTTACGTCGAATAGTTTCAGAGAAAATCGCCTGTGACAGACATACGGGCGGACACCGAAGCGATTCCATGAGTATTCCGTTTCATGGAACACTAAAAATTGTACTAAAATGAAATTAACTTGGCCAACGTGGACGCCACGGTAATTGGCAATTACATCAAATTATTTTTAATAAGGCTAGATAATATTCTTTTCATTCAAGTGGTTTGGCGACTACTGACCATTTTTTATCAAAAATAAGATAATAAATTTTATTGTCTCCCACGAGGCAATTTTTAACCTTAACACACATAATATTTGCTTTATTTAATGACACAGAACAACGCAAAATGTGTTCTATCATTAACTTTCTTAACGACATCAAAGTTAATTTTGATAACAATAATTTGTCTACGTAAATTCTTGCATGTTGGTTAAAAGCTAACTTTATATTTGGTGAGTCGTAAAATATTTGAGAACAATTTTATTTAAGCCATTTTTTGATACTAATACAGTTCAAAACGTTTAAAATCATTTTATTTCTTTAACGGTGACGTGCAGGGCCGGACCCAGGGCCAGGCGACCCAGGCTACTGCCTAGGGCGCCAAGATTTAGGGGCGCCATCATCACAATACAATAGAAATAACATACTATTTTATTCATTCTTAGGTATAGGTATACTTTACGTACGAACCTGTAACTTAATTTTTTGTATCAATTCTGTATTCAGACAAATTGGAATTTTATGAAACACAACTCTATTTGAGATGATTAGAACAATGGATTAAAAAAAATTCAGCGTGATGCAAGCTTTCTAAATTCAGAATATAATTTTATAATTAAAATTAGAACTTCAACAGTATTATCAGCGAACTGCGGAAATTCCATATGACAGACTAAATAAATTATTATTCAATATATTGGAAATATATGTATATTGCAACATTTTCTTTTAATTGGAACATATTGACGCACTATTTATTTTTAATAATTATAAAACTAATTAATGTATTATTATTTACTATATTACAAGTTATAAGCGATCCATAAAGATCAGTTCGAATATTTGCAATTTGAAAATGTTGTGTCCTCATATTTGTCGTTGGAACAATCTACCAATTTTTCTAAATAAATTTCCTCTTCCCTTCTCTGTTGCAAAATTTGTCCAGTAGCACAAAATTGCATATTGAAACAATTTTGTAACAAAGGACCTAAATGTGCCTATGTTTTAGTTTGTATTTTAGATTATGTAGCAAAACACAGATAAAACTATTCATTAGATTTGTCTGCATATAACATAACTCTTTTGAAAATTTTACATTATACATATTCATGAATACCCACTGGTATGAGTTCTCAACCACTGCGCACTACTAGTAATAAATACATGGCCATATAAAACATATAAAACAGTGTGCTAGGTTAGGTTCTTGTGTTGCCAAGTCTTTCAACAATAATTATATGTAACAAGTTTGAACAAATAATATTTTTGATACCTTTAATTAAAGAAATCCTACTAACTCTTCCAAAATTCTCAATTTCAAAAAGATAAAATACTATAACACAAATAGTTAAGCTCGTACGATATTTTGTTAATACTAATAGCACTAATAAAGTGCTGAAAATTATTTTGTTTTACTAATTAATAAACAGAAAGCAAAAATTCATAGGGCAATATTCATCTCATCAATACTTATGCGTTATTAAGATGTTTACTAACTTCAGTTCTGTCTGGGCAGCTGCTTGGAAAGCAACACGTGTTTAGCGGACCTCTGGCGACCAATCAAGTGAAGGCACGGCGGAGACGGCGAATTAAAAGCTCAAGACTTTCTCATTTTTAATATCATTCGCCATTTTGTAAAGAAACAAAATAAAGGTTTTTGTATGTTTTTAACAAACAAAATAAAACACGTGTATCGTATCTATAAATCGATAATTAAAAGTAACAACGCTCTTTAGTTATTTATTTATAATATTAAATTCCTACGGATGTTTCCAGCTCTGGATGTGTGAGTCGGATTTCCCCAGTACACCCACGGTACATAGTCTTAGACTTCGGTCTTCGAAAATAAAAAAAAATAGAAACGCTAAATTACTCGCACAATTTCAAGAACGCCGCCATAACCTGACTAATCAGAACTCGTCGGACCCAATGACGTCTATAGTCGGACCAGAGAAAAACCATGTGTCTAGGTTTTTCTCTGGTCGTACCACGATCGTTAATCGCTTGGGCATCCTTGCAAATGTTTTGTATTTAACAGAATAACGATTTTTTTTGACAAAAATTCCTGCTGTAGACGAAGAATATAGTATGTATATATAAAATAACATGTCATGACTCACTGACTGACTGACTGATTCATCATCGCCGAGCCGAAACCGCTGAAGTTATAAATATGAAATATGGTCAGTAATTTTATAATGTAGGGACTCACTCAGAAGGGATTTTTCAAAATTCAACCCCTAAGGGGTCATAAGGGGGTTCAAAGTTTGTATAAAGAAAAAATATTGGATGGTCCTGTTAACTCGAAACTTCGTAGTACTCTAAAAAATAAATGTCTAAATGCGTGTTTCACAGTTTTCAATAAATCAACCCCTAAGGGGGTGAAATGGGGGGTTTAAAGTTTGTAATGGAGTAAAATTTTATACTGTTTTATACCTTGAAACTACGTAAAAGTACTTTAAAAAATAAACACATGTTCTATAACTTTTTAGAAAATCCAATTTTATGTAATACATGTTAAGAAAATTAGCGTATGTGTGGTGTTAGAAGCGTCGGATATCGGAGTGGTTTAGGGTATTGAGTATGTCTGTAGACTACCCCAGGACTCACCCATTCCAATATATTAAACCATTTCCATAACACCCTGTACATGAATAAATTCATAATTAGCAAATTTATGTGCCTCTAAGTTTAAACCTAATACACCAGGGACCCTACCAAAAATATCTTTTTATTTATGAAAACGTGCAGAAACTTTGTTACAGATGCTAAGTATATCTAAATTTAAAATTAGTTTAGTTCGTTTGGCTAAATAACCCAGATATAAACTATTTTATCTCATTCTACCACTTAAATCAGACAAGAGCTGCTTCTTGCTAAAAATAAACTAAAACACTGGAGAAAGCTTGATGTAGGTCAGTCGCTTTATTATTCTGAAAAAACTCCCCAGCTGCTCACCCATAACCAAAAAATAATCCTTTTATCAGCGACTAGCTTTCTTCCGCGACTTCGTCCGCGTGGTTTAGGTGATAATAGTGTAGTTTTGATGTCATGATTATGAATATATGAAGCATGAGTTAGGTTAGGTTAGATATATCTAGAGGGATTTCAATATTACATGACGCAGAAATCGGGATCGGACACAAGTAACTGATAGAAACGGTAGGTAAATGAAATGAAATTAATATTAGATTTTGTCAGGTTGTATTTATCAATTATAATTGCTCCTAGAAAATATTTCTTTTTTTTAAATGAACCAACTTCACAAAAGGAAAAGCACTAAAAAGTATGAAATAATATTGTTACGAATTTACTTTATTACTGTGGTTAATGGTCAATTTAGTTATGTTTATTTTTATGTTTTTTTTTCTTTTTAGCGCACCTATTCTTCCCCTCCCCCCTTCATCCTCTTTAAATTTCTAATTGCCATGTTATATTAGATATTAAATTACATATTAGTTAACATTTTTAAAGAAATTCCCAGGCCTCCCTTCAATCGCACTTTTTTACCCCCCCCCCCTCAATTACACAAAATTATATTTTTTTACCTTAATCACCCCGAAAAGTACAATATTTTTGAAAAAAATTGCTAATCACAATAATAGTGAATTAGGTTTGGAACATACAGGAGGTCCCAAAAATAAAATTAATTTTTTATTACCGCCTTTACAAAAAAATTTTATCTTCATAAAAAGTTCTACATTGTGATAAAGAGCATGGTTATTCAAAAATTTTATCTATGGCATACAGGGTGGCTAAAAAATTTAAATTTAAATTGTGACTTTTAGCTTTTTGAGCCACCCTGAATTGTTCTACATCAAGTTTTTAAATAATCATGCTCTTTTTACTATGTAGAACTTTTTATAAAGATACTTTTTTTCTAAAGTCGATAATAAAATATTAATTTTATTTTTTATTACAATGTTTTTACAATGTATGTACAAAATAAAATTTTGATTTCTTTAATAAATTATAGGTCTTTCTTATGTGGCTACATTGAACAGTTATTGGTTTTTTAAGTATACCTTGGCGTCAGATTATAACGCACTGTTAAAAAATTTAAAGAACAGTTAGTTAATATATTGAAAAATGTAACACCTGAGCGAACACTTTTATCTCTTTTGTCTTTGCTGAACAATTTCCTGTTCCTGTTGGTGTTTTACAAATAAGCTATTCTTTTGTCAAAACTCTACTAATTAAAAGTCAATATCCACAACCACAACGTATAATAATAATAATAAAAAGATTATTTTTACTCTTTTTTATGCATTTATTAGCATTAATCGGGTTTTTAACATTACATTAGTTCGTATAAAAAATGATACTGGTGTAATATTTATTATAATTATAATTTTTTCATTAATCAGGTCTCGAGCAACTGACATTCAGGATTTGATACCTGTATTACGTCATTTATAACTGTAGTAGGTACCAGAGTAACCAGTTAATTAGTTACCCAGTGGACTTAATACTTTTAACACGTCTTGTCTCAGGGACGGACTTAAAGGGGGCGCCCCCCTGTTAGAACCTTGCACACAAAGGATTTTAATAGCGAATTTAATAAAAACAAATATTGATTCAAAAATGTTAACCACTCATATACATATTCTGCAAAATATCAACAAAAACAAATACATATTTGCTTTCTACGTATGCTTCTTGTGCAATAAATTATACCACAAAAATAAAAATACTAGATTTACATATAATACTTATATGTATATAAAAATATGAAAGCTTTTTTGGCCTTTCTGACTTATGTAAGGGACAGAGACTATAAATAATATAGACAGACACTCGAATACACCGAAAAGCCGGTCTCCCTTGAGACATTTGGTGGATTTACTGGTTTATGGTTTAAAAGTTTGTTTGTCCACCATTGTGTAAAATATACATGTAAGATACATAGTATACATATTTATATAATGATAGACAAACAAACTTTTAAACCATAAACCACCAAAGGTCTCAAGGGAGACCCGCTTTTCGTTGCACGGCAGTGTTCGCCTAGAGTCTAGAGCCTAGGTATTATTTAATCTATGCTACAGGGTTATTGATTATATTTGGACCATAGATAACTTTTTTATTTGAAGACATAGAAAAATGCTTAAAATAGAAAAACTGTAGTTTGTACAAGAACCATCAGAAAACGTAACTTAAACATCAATTGAACATCAAATAGGCGAGTTTTGAACCAACAAGTTTCTTCAGTAGGCTCGCCATATTATTTTTTTGTTTTTAAATTCTACTCGCTAAGAGCTCTGTTTTGTATTAAGATACCTGCACCAAACTTCGACTGTTTTTCTTTAATTTTAAAAACTAAAACAAAACTTTAGCAACACTCCATACCCCTCATGAGCAGGGCCGTATTTAGGATCAGTAGACCCCTAGGCTGAACCTGTGGTGTGGGCCCTACCGGGGGGGGAATTTTTTTGGCAATTAACCTGCAAAAATCGCATTTTAGAGCAATTTTCTGACTAAAAATATAAAAGGAAATATTTAAAGTTTATATAATTAAATTGTAGAAAATTTTTACTTTAGCCTATTCGAAATTAAAATTTTTGGTAATTATTCGAAATACTTAATGGAAACACCAAATTTTTTGATGAAATTTTGCATAGACCCTAATTTTGAGTCGTAGGACACGAATATGGAAATCAGTTTTCGGCGTTCTCATATGATTGTCCCAAAAAAAAATGTTTAGCTTTTAGGGTAGGTTTTTCTATGGATATACGACCCAAAATTAAGGTATATGCAAAATTTCATTGAAAAATTCGGAGTTTCCATTATTCTGAATAATTAAAAATATATTAGTGAAAAAGAAATGAGTATTTTGTCTGTTGTCACTGAAATGTAACGAGGATGTGTGTGTAACCTTTATATTTAAATACACTCGCAGACAAAAATATTGAACATTTTATTTTAGGCCTTTTTGTATTTTCTTTTAACAGTTATGTGATTTCAATACACTTATACGTTGGAGTGTTCTACGTATATTTTAATTTATTACAGATAATAAAAATACGCAGAACACTCCAGCTGCCCTCATCTATAGAAACCGCATAAGTGTTACAGATAAAAAAGACCTAAAATTAAATATCTTGAGTAGGTATATGATTCTGGTAAATTACCATTTTTGTAAAAACCGTTACTTACGATGTTTTTCCAAAAAGGTATCGATATTAATTTGGTAATATCAGATTAAATAGAATTTTTTATTATCAAAAAGAAAAAATGCATAATGTATTCTAGTAAGGCTACGCCACAAGTGATAAAATAATACTTATTTTAGGAAACATTTTCCTTCGTGATTCATTCCGATATTGGCTATAGTTTTTAAGATATCGCCAATAAAGTAATTTTTTGACAACTTTCAAGGTTTCTTCTCTCTTTCAAGGCTTTCTGACCCCTCAATGCAGCAGCTAAAAAAAATACAGTATTTTTCTACCTATGTATCAGATTTTATTAAATTCTGTCGATCTCCTTGCGAGCAATGCCAATGCCAATGTTAAAAAAACAAAATAGCTAAGATAACAATAATTCCCAGAATCCCCAGTAACAATAAATTACCGACTTTTGAGTATTTGAGTGTTAAAAACCTCACGTTCTTGATTAGTTTTTCACTTAAGTGACACTTAAAGTCTAATCAACGACGTCATAATTCAGAACTTACAGATTCAGAGATTAAAATGTGATAATTTTAATGTAAAAAAGTACACACACCAAAATCATTGTATATATACAGGCTATTTAAGGAGGTTTGGGTAGATTACGGGGCGGAGGGGGGGGGGGCTTCTCCTCTGACATATGCATTATGCATCCAACCTTTCCGGTACCTACCTAAAGTAAAATCTTACTACTTTTTTCTTTATTTTAGCCGATTGCTATCTGTTGACTTAATTTACTGCAGGATAACGACTTCTTAGTTTCAAGGTGAACACAATTTTTGAATATATTTGAAGAGCATTAAACTTTCATATTTTTATATTCAAATATGAGATAAATCTATTTAAATATGTACCTATTACATGACTTAATTTATCAAATAAAACCTATTTTACTAATGAACAATCATACTGCTTTAATGAGCTACATTCTACGTTGACCTTGCTGCTTTCTCAGTATTTAATAAATTTGGTATTATGAAATAAGTTCATTTTTAACATCACCCTGTAAATGTTATTAACCCTAAAAAACTTCGTAATCTGTCAGCGAATTCAATGGTAGAAATCCATCAGGTTCCACAAGCGAATTCGCTTGTGAACTAAAGCGTGGTTTACAAATTGCTTAAGGCTTTTTGACACTCGTGAATACTTTCATACTTCGGTGTCCGTCCGTCCGTCTGTGACAGGCGATTTTCTCTGAAACTATTCGACGTAAAAATTTGAAATTTAGCCCAGATAAGGTTTAAAAAAATATATACCTGTAGAATACACCTGTTAACTTTAATTATTATAATTATGTTACACACACCGTGCTACTTAGTAACTAGATAGTTTGTGATGCATAAATTAGACAAGGTTTGCGTTAATTATAGCGATTTTAAAACGATTATTTATTGATAAAAAAACACGTGGACACTTGTAAATATTTGAAGTATTTTACAGTGACGTATTTACATTTCATCTTGCAATAAATTATGATAACCCTCATTTTTTCGTTTCGCGTAATATCCTGTTTTTAAAAGTACAAAAATACTTTTAAAAATTAGAGCTGAAAAGTAATAATCAAGCCGTTGCCGTTGTAAAGTTATCTAGTTTTCATATAAATTACTAGGTATACAACCTAGTGATGGCGTCAATAACACCATTAAAAATATTTTCATTTTATGTGGGGTAATGAATAAAATAATAAATAATTTATTTTAGCTACAAAATAAGTATAAATGTCGCTCAGTTTTAAAAAATTTATTGTCCCAGATAAGGTATATAACCTCTTATTATAGTCGGGCCGTCCCAAGATTGCTGCTCTCTACTTATCAAAATCTAGTTACAAAGTTAATTTTTGTATGACTGACACCAGTGGCGTAGCTAAGTGGGGGCCAGGGGGTCGACTGCCCCCCCGCCCTTATGATCAGCGCCCCGCGCATATACATAACGAACTGTTATTGTTATAACACCCTGTTGTGCCCCCCCCCCCCTCGCCACAGGATGCTGGTACGCCACTGACTGACACGTATCGATTATTGAATCTGAGGATTCTTAAGAGAAAAGGGATAATTTTAGTATGTACCAGCGACATAAAAACAAAAATGGACCGCCAGTATTTAAAGTTCCATTCATTGTCCAACAAGTCTTAGTATGGGCAAATATATTTGCTATTAATAAAGATAGAGGCACCAAATTTTAGGTGTATCCTATTTGTTAATAAATCTAGTTTTTTATGTAATTTAACTTTTTCAACTCCCTTGAGGGAAGACGCTAGGGACTTGAAGTCAAAAATTTTAAATGCAACCCTATGCCGTGTGGCACCTTATTTCAAACGTCTTTAAAAAAGAAACATTTTACCGCAAACCCGAGATCCGTATCTTAATTCGTTTTTAAATGGCATGCCTTTAAAAATCGGGAAAAAAGTAACATTTTTAATACTTACCTTAATTTCTCATATTACTTTAAAAATTGTTCAAAATGATAACCATGAACTTCTTGTTTAAAATAATAAAAGAAATAAAGGTACTTAGATTTTTTTCTCACGATTTTTAATTTTTATAGGCTTGTCATTTAAAAACGAATTAAGATACGGACCTCGGGATTGCGGTAAAATGTTTCTTTTTGAAAGACCTTTAAAATGAGGTACCAAACGGCATAGGGTTGCTTTTAAAATTTTTGACCTCAATTCCCTAGCGTCACCCCTCAAGGGGGGTGAAAAAGTTAAATTACATAAAAAAGGAGATGTTTTAACCAATACGGTACACCTAAAATTTAATTTGCTGTCTCTATCTTTACTAATAAGGGGCCTACAGACACACACATATGTATTAATACATGAACGCGCGTTGATGTACGCGCGTTGATATTCGCCAGTGTGTAGACAGAGTTTTCGGTAAAAGTACCGGAAAATTTACCCATACAACGGCGTTGGTGAATGAGCGTCTCAGCACGTGCCTTGATGCACACAAGCATCCCTCTCTGTCTGTGGTTGGCTAATAGTAAAGATATTTGCCCATACTAAGACTTTTCGAACACCCTGTATTGGTGTATAGGGTACTCATTCGAGTTAAGTTCAAGATAAGTTAGTTGCAACACGGATATTTTAGTTTTTATCCTTTTTTACGTTTCGGTCATTGTCGTGGGCTCAAATCCCATCGGAACCGTAAAAAGTTCTGGGCCCGTTTTACGTTACGCAAAGCATTACGCTACCGTGCGGTAGGTGGAAAAGCGTAGGGAAGAGTGTAAAATGATTCGACATCAAAACCGTCCTATTCACGCCGGTAAAGGCCGGATGAGATCGGATATCTCGTAGGATGAAGACGCCGTTTCACACTCCCCAGTCGGTAGGTAACAAAAAGGCAGCATAGGATAGCGCTCTGGTTGTCGTGTTTCGTGATGACCGTGGTTTGAAGCCCACGTTAAACTGTAGGTCCCGGTGCCAATACAATCGCTTGTAGTGCCAACGTAATGAAAATATATACAAAATATCCTTTTTTTACCGCCTATTTTACTTAGAAATTTAATTTGTTGTAGAGACATGAAAAAATAATTCACTAACTGAAGAAACATGGCTACAGGAATAGTTAGAATAAGTCTTAACAACAAGCAGGTATTGGATCTCAAGCTAAAAAAATTTGCAGTATTAAGAAATGTAACCAAAAGATATTTTTTCAAAAGTCGCCAGTGCAGAAAGGACGCTCAAAAAGATGTAGCAGTTAAGGGAACTCCTTATAGTAAATTAAGTATAGGAGTGCCAAAAGAAGTCTGGGAAAATGAAAAGAGGTAAGTTTTGTTATCACTGTTATCAATGTTTTACAATTTTTTAATACAAATAGAGGTGTGACATTCGTAAAATAGATGTATAATTTTATCATTTATCTTTATACGTGGCATAATTTATATTAAATATAGAGTTTTTATTATAAAAAATAAAAGAAACTTAAATTTAAAAAAAAGTGGCTTTATCTTAACATATCTTGTGTATAAAAAAAATTCCCAGATAAACAAATAAGTCAATAACAGATGAGTAGTATTAAAAATATTAGTGAGCGCCAACCTAAGTACCGCCAACCAAAGCTTTAATATTTGAGTGATTGTCCCAAAAGTGAGTCATCCTGGTTCCTTGCTGAGAATCTGAGAATAAATTAAAATATTGAAATTATAAACAAGAATTTCGAAATATTTGTTTGGATACTATATGATTATCAATAAATCAGGAGCAAACTAACCTTTTACTTTACTTTCAATGGGGAAAATCTCCACCGCTCGAAAGAAACACCCTATAACTTATTATAAGTATTATAACAGTAAAATTAGGCTCTGTCTTATATCTGACTGGCCCAACAGATGAACCTCCTCTTGCTGACAGATCCCTAGTAAATAAGTATTAATAAATATAGCGCCATTTTACCTATTGCTGCTATGTATTTATTTCATGTACTCAAGAAAACTTGCACAGGCTGCAATTGCAACAAAATAAGGTGATAAGAATTGTGTTAAAATGCGATAGGTACACCCCCATAGCAACTCTGTTATCAACCTTAAATGGGTTATCTGTCGAACAATGCATTAAAAGAGCAAACTTAGTTTTAATTTACAAAATGAAACATAATCATTAATCAGTTACCAGTCTACTTAAGCTCCCTTCTGGAAAAAAGCCGACAACTCCATAATTTGAATACCCGTTCCAGAAGTACATAATAAATGTTTAGTAATTTATTTCTATTGCATAGTAGCGAAATTTAGAGTGATAGTGGCAACGCCGCTTTCTGTTCCTAATCCTCTGAATTCGTGGATTAAACAGGTGTAGAGGTTTAGAAAGTTTTTGTGTACATGATTGCCTAAATGTGGAAATATGTTTTAGTGAAATTTTAGTGTTTTCTAATATTTTTTTTAAGGATTTTATCCATAAACTTTGGAAAATAATGCCAAGAGTGTGGAAAGTTAAACTCTTTCCGTCAGAAAGCGTTTTTTCACAGGTTCTCTCGGTTGAGTACAGATGGCTCGGAAAGCCACAGCGACGGCGCGCAAAGGCAGATGTTGCGCGTTCTCCTCTTTCTTTATCTTACACACGCTTCAAAAATGAATGCTAGTTTAATCCCTTTTCTGCTGCAAATAAAGGCACATAATATTAATTCTATTGTCATTGTTTGCACAGAACCCATCTATTTTACTCTCCCAACACGATCCTTCGTCATTTTCATGCTCGTTGATATGTTGACCAGTTTTTCTCAGATAAATGGCAGTAACTATGGTCCATGAATTAGAGGACCATCTTTTGTAGTTTAATGTTCTTTAGTTTTTTTTGTTATGTCCAATTAATGCAAAAAATGTCAGTTTCACCGCCATCAGTTTCGTGCCAAATTATAGTCACCGAATGACTATTTATAAAATGCTTCAATAAATTAGCTATATTTGACTGGTTATGATACAGCAAAGGAGTATAGGTTTTAACTTATTTCTTCTTTTTTTACAATCTTTTATTTAACTTCACATTAGTTTGTTTGTATGTATGTACGTATGTTAGGTCAAATATTGCAATAAAAATTTTGACTAGTTTTAATTAAGCTAGAGCTTTCAAATTTTGCACACTTATATAGGTCCGGTGACAATGAAATAAAGTACATCTAAGATTGTTCTAAATCTAATATGGCGGACGCCCCAAGATGGCGGATTACCTTTTTCCTCACAATCCCCTTGATATGGGTATCAAATGAAAGGGTTTGACGAGTAGAATACGGTAAGCTATTTGACGTCATTCTAAACCCAATATGGCGTGTTCCACAAGATGGCGAATTACCTTTTTTTCACAACCCCCTTGACATGGGCATGAAATGAAAGGGTTTGACGAGTAAAATACGATAAGCTTTGTGGCGTCATTCTAAACCCAACAATGCGGCCGCTACAAGATGGCGGATTACCTACCTTTTTCTTCATCCCCTTTATATGATGATGAAAGGGTTTGACGAATAAAATATGATAAGATGGGTAAATCCAATATGGCGAACGCCGCAAGCTGGCAGATTACCTTTTTTCGCAACCTTCTTGACATGGGTATCAAATGAAAGGGTTTGACGTGGTTCGCGTGGATGGATCATAATAAAAGTAGTATCAAAGTTATTAGGTACAATTTCTGCCAAACAAAATTAATGCCTGAATGAGCTTTTCATTCGTGGTAAGCTTTTAAAACAATAAATTTACCATAATATATCACATCTGTTTCAGTGATAACTTTGATACTACTTTTATTAGGATCCATCCACGTGAACTAAGTCCACTTTTAATTATTAGCATTCAGCATTGCCCCAATGAAGAAACAATACTTATTTTTTTTTCGTTTTAGTACATCTAAATAATAAAAGCTTGTTTTTAAAAAGTGTATTTTACATAAGATTGTATTATTTTCACATTTTATATTGTGGACAAAAATAGTGTCAAACTGACTCGCTTTTGCGCCAATCGCTCATTTACCGATTTATAATCAACTACCTGCAAAGTTTTAGCCCTGTTTCGGTTCTAAATATTGCTTTATTATTTTTTAGAATAGCCATTTCTCCTGCAATTGCAGAAACTCTATCTAAAAAGGGCTTCACAGTAAATGTAGAAGAGAATGCCGGAGTTTTAGCGAAATTTAGAAACGACGATTACGAAAAATCTGGTGCCAAGTTAACTGATAACAAAACAATATTTAATTCAGGTAAAAAACAGGATTTTAGGTGTTTTAGTAAATCGTTAACATTAATTAGAGCGGGCTGATTAGCGACCTGGAAATGGTAAAAATATCAGTTAAAAATGACGCATTTCGATATACCGATTTAAGTTTTATTTACGAACATTACATAAAACAGTTTAATATTACGACCTATGTTATACTAACCTATTAAAGAATTAATTTTGTGACATCTGTAAAAAAATAGAATCTACATAAATGATAACGTACTTGTGTACTACAATAATGATGATTACATAAGCCATCAACCAGGCTTCATTTTAAAACTGTGATGAGAAATTTATATGTCTTAACCTGACAAAGATTTTTTTAAAATCCATGATGTATTAAGTTTAGAATACGGAAATAAAAAGCAAAAAATAAGAAATACTTGTATCTTTAAGGGCAGTGTCTCATTGCCACTTTTTTGGTTTTTTAATATTATTGCTCGGTTATTTTCTATAAAAGCCAATTACTTTCCGGTGTACATTCATAAAAAATGCATTAATTAACGAAACCAAAATTTTATTTTGTACTTATCTTTCGACACTTCTTTCCATAGATTTAAATCGTTTCGCTACACAGTACACATACCTCATCGCAAGGCGTATTATATCATGACGAACATTTGTCCATTGTGTGTACTGTATTTACAGCTCAGCAGTAGCGATTGGTAAAATTTTAAAGTTTTATATATCTGTGCTACTTACCGGACCCAAGCCAAGTTTAGGGTTTTTGATAGTGTATCTACTAGGAATGTTTTGGTAAAAAAAATATTTTGTATGTTGCGAAAAAAAGTTGAATTTTCGCTTTGACCCCCCTGGTTAAAAATGAACACGTTGAGGTTGAGGAATTTATTATTTTTTCTAAACAAATTTTACATCATAGATTGTAGGTCAGCCGAGGTCAAAGGATTCCACCGGCTGATTTTTAAAGGGCGCGACGTTGTCAAATGTTTTACGTGAAGCAATTTACTTCAAATTGATTTTCTTTTTCCTAATAATTAAGGGGTGCAATTCAGTCTTTGTTTTGGTATTTTGCTGAGAACAGTTATACCTCCAGCACCAAAAAATTTCACTTATTTTCCTGGTACTTTAACTGAAAATCTTGAACGAAATTTAAACTTTAAATACAATTTTTAGGTAAACGGTTGATTTTCGACCTCTTGTATATAAGACTTTTTTCTTTTACTCTGATCATACTTTCACCCCTTAAAATTATTGCACTCATGTCCCTTTCACCCTATGTTTGACAAGCTGTACCTTCGTTTAGGTTTAAAACCAAAGACAAGATACCATTATTAACATTTTAAAGCGATCAGAGATTTTTGGAGACCGGCTGTTGCCAGACTTTCAGTTATGTGACCTGTTTTTAGATTGATAAGCTACACGAAATCAACGGAATGACTGTAGGTTAATATCAGCAATGTTAAATACCGCAAGCTCAAGCATGTAACTAAGGATTAATAAAATTTACCAGTATACCATTAGTTTAAATCCCTACAAAATCCGAAACAATATTGTTTTATGATTGATTTTACAGTAATTATTGTAAGAATTTCAACTAATATAGTTTGTTTTATTTACTTTCAGATATTATTTTAAAAGTGAGACAACCTCTAGAACAAGAAGTACCTAATTTCAAGGAAGATTGTACGCTTATATCATTCCTATACCCAGCTCAAAATGCTGATTTGGTTAAAAAATTGGGCGAAAGGAAAATCAATGCATTTGGTAAGGATACGCATTAATACACTTTACTTTATCAAGTCACATTAGCCATTAACAAGTAAAACAGTTGGTATAAAACAGTCGGTATGCATGCCAATTTTTAATGGTAGTTAAAATTGGCATTCACATCGATTGTTTTACTTTATCCACGGTTAATTGGATTTGGTAGGATATCACTGATCAGTAGTGAAATTAACTTCCAATATCTCAAAAACGGTTTTGACAAGTCTTATCATATTATATATGTTTGAAGACGGAAGACGGCGGAAAATTGAGCTCTTACTAAATATGTAATAGTATTCGGGGTGTTCCATTTAAAAAAACAACAACTTGGTATCTGTAAACAGCACTGTTGTTATTAAGTTGTTTTGTTTAATATAACATTTCTTGTGGCTTCGAAAAGATGATCTAACTTTTCTATAAAAGGTTTTCTTTTGTCTATTACAAAAAACTCTCCAAATATAGTTAAAATATATGCAACAACTGTACAATAAAATACAGGGTGTCCGAGTATGTGCAAATATCTATGCTATTAGTAAAGGTAGAAGCCCTATATTATGTACTAGTGACATAACTAGCTATATAATTTTTTTATTATTTTAAGCAATGGACTGTATTCCTAGGATATCAAGAGCCCAAGTCTTTGATGCACTCAGTTCTATGGCTAATATTTCGGGGTACCGTGCTGTAGTGGAAGCAGCCAATCATTTTCCAAGATTTTTATCAGGTTAGTATTGTCAGAGCAATTTTGGTACAGTACAATAAAATTTATTTTAAGCAATGTTTTGATTTAATTTTTTTCTGGTATTGGATATTTATTTTCCATATTTATTTCAGGACAAATAACAGCTGCCGGTAAAGTACCCCCGGCAAAAGTATTGGTAATAGGAGGTGGCGTAGCTGGTCTAGCAGCCATTGGTCAGGCCAAGAATATGGGAGCCATAGTTAGAGCGTTTGACACCAGGTCTGCTGTCAAAGAGCAAGTAGAATCTATGGGTGCAGAGTTTTTAACAGTTCATATTGAGGTATTTGAACATTTTTTAATACGTATACTTATGTCATATCATATTAAAATTATGGGGGCTGATAGCGCTTATAGATTACCGTAAATCAAGCGAAGTCACAGTAGTAGCCAAATAGTGATAGACAATTTTAGCCAAATTTCCGCTTTTATTTAATACTTTATAACATGACGCGTTTCGCTACACTACAGCTTCATCGGATGTTTGTTACAGACTAAATCTCAAACTAAAAGTTCACAAAGGTGTCATAAAATACAACAATCTAGGTAGATAAATTAATAGATTAATTAATTTAGGTTTTATTATTATACTAATTTACTATGGGGAATTCCCACTGGGCTTCATGTCTGTTAGGTAAATAAGTTTAATAAGGGTGAGATATTTAATTCTAATTGATCATTAAGTAATATGTCGGAATTTTTCAACCGATTTATCTCAAGACTTTCAAGTAAATTCAATTTTTTACCTTTATTTTCTACATGTAGTATTTTAAAATTGTTATCAAATGTGTGTCAATTCCGTAAAAGATGGTTTGAATATGTGTCATTTTTATTATTAATAAAACTTCTTTTATGTTCTGTTATACATGTCAAAAACGATCTGCCTCTTTGGCCTATGTATCTTTTCGGACATGATCCACATGCTAACTGATATAGGAGTACACCTGATTTATTATTTTTATTGGTTTTACTTTTTGATTTTTTTAGAATTTTTTCATAGATTTATTTGCTTTAAATGCTACTTTTACGTTTGTTTGATTGATAAATTTTTTAATTTTTTCTGCTGGTTTCCCGAAATAAGTAATTGTTTTAAAAGTATTGGGTTTTCTTTCATCTTAGGGTAGACTGCAGCAATAACTTTATTTTTTAGTTTTTTTGACACAATTCTATCAATAATTAATGGGCAATATCCGTTATTTATTGCAACTTGTTGAACAAATTCCGTTTCGGTCGTTGTAAAACATTCCTTTTATTCAAATGTAATGTTTCTTATCCATGAAATCTCCTAACCTCTGGGAAAAAGCCAAGAAAAGAAATTAACACTGGAATTCACCATGTACGTATAACACTTTTATTTACGTGACATGTGACGTCACAACCAATAGCATCGCGTTTTGCAAGTTTCGAATTTTATAAAAAAATTTGTAGTAGAATTTTTCTTTGTTAGTAACGACCAAAATAATTGAATAAAAACAACCACCATAGATTTATGTAAAGAATACAAAAAATATATATGTCGGCTTTATTTGGATTATATGCGTCCTATTCTACCAAACAAAAATGTGAATGCACAGCGATATTTACAGCCCGGTATTTTGTCTACTACACCTGCATCACCGTAAAATAATAGCAAATTAACATATGATTGTACCGCAATGTTGGGCATATAAAAAATTGAACTGGTTTGGTCGGATTTTGTATGCCCAAAAAAATTGAAAAAGTATAATTATTATACAAATTATTTTTGATTATACAGAATAATTGGTGATTTTATATTATAGGAAGAAGGAGGTGACTCGGGAGGCTACAGCAAAGAAATGTCTAAGGAGTTCATCGATGCAGAACATGCACTTTTCGCAAAACAATGCAAAGAAGTAGATATTATTATTTCGACAGCTTTAATTCCAGGGAAAAAGGCACCTGTACTGATATTGAAGGTTAGTATCATCCACATTACATCTTTTTATTTCAATGAATTATTTATGTTGGTATAAAATATTATTTCTTCGATGAATCTTTGAAACTAGTTTTTCGGAAGCTGAATTGAACTGAACTCTTAAGAGTTTAAGATATCTTAATAAAAAAGGAGCGCAGAAAAAGATCCTGAGCAAACCTCCACATATTCTCCTTTTTTGGGTTTGCTCCTCGGGCTTTATTCAGTCTTTTTTATCAACATTTTCTACACTATAAAAACTGATGCCTATATAGAAAAATCGGTCAAGTGCAAGCTATACTTACACAATTAGTGTTCCGTGCCATCAGCCCCCAACTTAACTTATTAATAATAATGCACTCGCATTTTGACTGAGTAACTTGTAAGGACAAAGTTCTTCCTACATCGTGAGAAATATTTTTTTCGAATTTTTTTTCTCTAAAACCAATGGTTCAGCAGTTATAAGGAAATAAACAATTAAGTTGTTTATAACAATTGATCGCGCTAGAATTTTTCAATTCTGATAATTTTTGCTCAATCTAGACTTAATTCTTAATGTTCATGATTTTTTCCAGATTTTTCTGAGTGTTCCTTTTGATGATAAGGGTGGGGGACAGCAATTTTATAGCTTTTTTCCCAAAAAATGCATAAAAAAATACATTATATATATACATATATATGTATATATATATATATATATATATATATATATATATATATATATATATATATATATATATATATATATATATATATGTATATATTCTTCGGAAGTTCTTACCAAATGGAAAAAATTTGTATTATTGATTTTACGAAAAAAAGTGCCTCTTTATAAAAAGTTCTGCATCGTGAGAAAATAGCATTTCCATTCAAAAATTTGATCTAGTACATACAGGGTGGGTCAAAAATGTAAAAGTCCTAATACACGTGAAGCTAAAAAGACATAAAATCGTTATTTAAAGGTACACTGACACTGCAAATGTGCTAGAATTAACTTTTTTGTGTTAGTAAATTAGGTTTGGAACATACAGGAGGTCCCAAAAATAAAATTAATTTTTTTTTATTGCCTTTCCAAAAAATGTAAACCTTCATAAAAAGTTCTACCTTGTAAAAAAAGAGCATGGTTATTTATAAACTTGATGTAGGACAATACAGGGTGGCTTAAACAGCTGAAAATCACAATTTAAATTTAAAGTATTTTGCCACCTGTATGTCCTATATAAAATTTTTGAATAACCATGCTCTTTTTTCGCAATGTAGAACTTTTTATGAAGATACACGTTTTTTGTAAAGGCAATAAAAAAAATTCATTTTATTTTTGGGACCTCCTGTATGTTCCAAACCTAATTTACTAACATAAAAAAGTTAATTCCAGCACATTAGCAGTGTCAGTGTACCTTTAAATAACGATTTTATGTCTTTTTAGCTTCACGTGTATTAGGACTTTAATATTTTTGAGCCACCCTGTATGTACTAGATCAAATTTTTGAATGGAAATGCTATTTTGTCACGATGCAGAACTTTTTATAAAGAGGCACTTTTTTCGTAAAATCAATAATAAAAATTTTTTCCATTTGGTAAGAACTTCCGAAGACACGCTGTATATATATATATATATATATATATATATATATATATATATATATATATATATATATATATATATATATATATATATATATATATATATATATATTTTTGCTGAATTCGTGCTTCAATAAGCTTTCATTCGACACCCTACACGATGCCCTTGAAATTTTTTTCCATTTCCCAATTTACCCCCTGTAATTAACCCCAGAATCAAAATTCAACTTTTAATACTTCACGTCTATAATTGGGCCATCACACTCTATCTCTGTGCTAAATTTCAGATTTTTACGTCGAATAGTTTCAGAGAAAATCGCCTGTGACAGACATGAACGAACACCGAAGTGATTCCATAAGTATTCCGTTTCATGGAAGAATAAAAATAGTTAGCTAGCTGTATGTCGCCCGTATTCTGAATACATTAAACTTGACCAAACTACATTATTGTATAATGCATTTTCAAAGAACGGAATATAGAAAAAAATGTTTCCGAAATTTTTTTTATATCTGTATAACTACACGTATTTAATAATTAATTAATTTATATTTTAGGAACATATTATGTCCATGAAACCCGGAAGCGTGCTAGTCGACTTAGCTGCTGAAGCTGGAGGAAATTTCGAAACAACAAGGCCAGGGGAAATATATTCTTTTAATGACGTCACTCACATTGGATTGACCGATTTTCCTAGCAGGCTGCCTACTCAAAGTTCAACCTTGTACGGAAACAATATTTCAAAATTCTTATTGTCCATTGGTAAGTTAAAAACTTGTCACGTAGACTTACCTCTCTAAGTACATACAACGCGGCAAAATTTCAAAAGGAATTTTGTATAAGTATTATTTTTGAATATATTTTAGGTGATGGAGATAATTTTAACATCGACCTTAATGATGAAGTAGTAAGAGGAAGCATAGTGCTTCACAAAGGGGAACTAATGTGGCCACCACCAAAACCTACAGGTCCACCTGTCACCGTAGCACCTAAGAAGACGGAGGTACAGGCCGAAAAAGTTGTACAACAAAAAGCATCTCCGTTTAAAAACGTTATGGACAACGCCTTGTTGACAACAGCAGGTAATTCTGGTTTTACTTGGAAAACAACTGAATTAAGAAAAAGCAAGAATGGTTTGTTTTCCTTAAAACGCAGGACAAATATTGTTTTAAAAAATCTATGTTAGTCGAATTCCTGAATTTTTCTTGATCGCTGACAGCTTTTACTTCTAGACTATCGTAAATCAAATAAAGTTTCGTTGGTGATCGAGTCTCCAGACTCTACTTAAAAAGTAAATGGGCTGAGTTTTAGCGAAAATTTTCGGGATGTCGATAACTTATTATTTATACCGATAGTACTTTAATACAGGCGTGGCCCGTCCACAAGGTCATTTGGTCAATGACCCACCTAAAATTTTCAATGATCTACCTAATAATTTATTTTTTAAAACCAAAAAAGAATGTTTTGTTTCAAAGTTCCATGCGAAAACTCCGCAAGAAAGAATCAAACCATCGTCAAAGGATATCAAAGCTTGCTCCGGGCTGGGTCACATTTTAAATTGATCTTATAGATTTATATGGACGATATAAATTCATTAAAACTAAAAGAGAAACAGACATAAGCGCTTTAGGAAGTTAAAAAGAGACACAATTGGTCGACGGCCCACCAATAATATCTGGCCACTCCCACTATGGAGATACTCTCAAACCGCCCCCTAAAATATACTGTTTCAAAACATTTGGTTCGGAAAAAGAAAAACTAATTAGGAACCTAATATGCGCATTGTATTTTCATTGTATTAATAATATTAATTAGCGGTTAAACATAAAAAATTATAAATACGATTTCTGTCAGGCCAGCGCTAGGCATCAAATTTAACGGTATCGGACCGATTTTCTTACATAACGAGCGTAGTCTAGAGGTACAATCTCAGCGAGTTGATCAGAAGGACGAGGGTTCGAATCTGTGTTGGGGCAAGAACTTTTTTTTAATTTTTTGATATTTAAAAAATTAGATCGGCTCTAAAAGGTGTATTGGCGACAAGTTGTTCCTCGATAAAATATTTTTAAAATTATTGGCAATCTCATATTTACTATAGCTTACAGCCCGCACGTGCGTAGACAAATATCGTATTACTATGTCTAGTCGCCAGCATTGTATTTATTAAAGAAAACAGAGTTTCGGCAGCGTTCCTAATTTTATTTTACGAATAATCATACTTTTAGCTGAGAATTTTGTTCTGTTTATATTCTGGACTTTTAGTACAAGGCGCGACATCTATTGAGGAGATGCTAAACTTTTCAAAACGGAAGCCGCTAAAATCTACTAATCTAGAGTATTAAAACACATAGAAAAAAGCCATAAACATCTAGAGTAGTAATGTTCAATATTCTGCAGTACCTATTTTATGATTTTTGCAGTGTTTATTTGTAGGTAAATAATTTCTTGGCACATTATTAAAAAACCTTTCTTAATTAAAAAAGTATATTTTGCTTGTTGCGTTGATATCACTAGTTGTCCACAAAATTTTGACCCACCTGTAAAAAAACTCACGGGCCGCGCCTGCTTTAATACCCAATGTGTGACTGATTTGCCAAGGATTATTGAGTTATTAGCTCTGTTCGTAGAGGAATCACAAACCGATCAGCGCTCAAATTTTAGGTATTTGGTAACGTGACAGTTTGCCGACTGGTTTCCAGTAATTTCATTGGCTCTGACTGGTTTGTGACTATTGTGCGAACAGGGCTATTAATCGTTAACTTGCTGCAAACCGGAAGAATTCAAACCGATTATACGTTCTCTAAGCTTGATCAAAAAATATTGAAAACAAGTATTCTAATATACTTTTCTTTAATTTGTTTAGGTGTTGGAACTATCGTAGGTCTTGGTACGGTTTCACCAAATCCAGCATTCACATCTATGTTAACCGTATTTGGTCTTTCTGGTCTAGTAGGATATCATACAGTTTGGGGAGTAACACCTGCGCTTCATTCCCCACTAATGTCCGTAACTAACGCCATTTCAGGTATTACAGCTGTCGGTGGGCTTCTACTTATGGATGGAGGATATTACCCCACTAATACTGTACAAGTGAGTAAAAATCTTAAAATATTTGCTGAATTCTATCTAATACGTCGTTTGATATCGCCACTGACCTTCTTCAAGAGAAGACAACAGCATTCATTTATAACTAGCCTTTTGTTGACTTCACACATTGTGAATGTGAACCGCTATAATTCCGTCTTGGCGCGCCATCGTAATGGCTTTTCTGTATTCTGTATTCCACCAAGCAAACCTCTGAAAAGACAGTTCCCCAAGCAAACCAAAAATCACGTAAAATATCACTACTCAACGTATATTCCGACCTGGCTGCAAAGTTAAAACAAAATTACGCCATTCAGATGCGTAATGCAACGTTGCCACTCTCACTCTAAATTTAGGTACCATGCAATTATGCAATTACTAAAAATTTATTATCACTAAAAATAATGGTACATTGGTATATTTTATTAATCCTTAGTCATATGCCTTAGCCTGTGTTATTTATAATTGCACATAGTATTAACCCACAGTAATTGCGTTATTTTAGTAGAATCTATCAATCTACAAATATTTTTTCTTCAATATATTTTTCTCGAGAAGATGGGGGCCATATATTTTAACTAACTCGGGAATTCCCGATTGCTCTAAAATTTAAATACTTAATGGTATTGATTCGACACGAATGGATATCGCATTAGGAAAATTCAAAACATATTATGTACCGATACATAGCTTTACATCAAACCAGTGGTTCCGGCAATAGGTCATAACTCAAAATATTTATTGTCAGAGATCTGTCAGGTAGGCATTGCTTTGGGTTCAAAAAGAACCAAATTTACTTCAACCAATAAAATTTTGGCACTTACGTACTAATTTCAGTCGATTGGTGACCTGCGAAGATTGTGCATTTTAAGTACGATAAAAACAGTATAAATATTGTGTTAAAAGTGAGTTTTTTATTTGGCAATGTCGTTAAGAGTAATTAATATTTAAATCCCTCTTTAAGTGGCCTTAGTAGGGCAGGTACAAGTACTTGATGCTTTTTTTTAGTAAAGTATTGTTTAAAAGGTTTTATTTGCAGATGTTTTCAGATATTAATCCAATGGATGTTTTTATTGACCGCGCTTGTGATATTTCATTTTATCTTGACATTTAACTATTTGTCCCGTCTTATCTTCCGGAAAATGTACATAACCTCCTTTTACATAGTCCTTTTTACATATGTTGTTAGGTAAACTGCTCGTCGTTTTCTGTCATTTTTACAGCTCTGTAGATCGAAAACTGCTCAATTGATTTAAACAAATGTTTGGTTTTTAAAGACCTAATTTATTGAAAGGTAGCCACGAGAATCGGTTTAAACTAATAAGAACCACATTTTGTTATACAGGGTGGGAAAGATGTAAAAAAGCAAAAATCTCAACCACGTGGCATTCCTCGAAATATTTTTTTCTCAAATTTTATTTTTACATTATGTAGAAGCTTGGATTAATATCTAGGAACAATAAACTTTTTTAAATCCTGTAACAAGAATTATCATAACTGATTTGAAAAATAGCTGTGAATTTTAAGATATATTCACAAACTCAACAACTTGTATCGTGTGTATTACCATTATTAGTTATATATTAATTAGAAAAATAATTTTAGTAAGCATGTTTTATATAAAATAATAGGTAAATTAATATGACTTAAGGGTTTAACTTTTTAACGGCCTTTTCTGTTTGTCGTATCCACGACACATATTTCTCCATCCGTGAAACCCTACGTATTTCCACATTGTATATATATATATATATATATATATATATATATATATATATATATATATATATATATATATATATATATAATATATATATATACATATACAGTGACCGGCAAAAAGTTCGCAACATATGGGAAAAATTTTTATTAGGTGAGTATTGGAAAAACTTTTCCGGGGGATCGGTTCTGCATGTCCGATAACCTAAAAATCGATTTTGACATACGTCACGTGACCACTGGTATAGCGTCAAATTAAAAAAAAAATTGTTAATTTACAAAAAGTGAGGTTAGTTGACGAGATATCAAAAAAAGTTATTTGAAAAAATTGCTTAGAATTAAATTCTAGGTCCTTGTGCAAAATTTTAAGATTTTATTTAAAAAAATTGGAAAACTCAATTTTTTTTAAATATTTTTTTATCGATTTACAAATTTCCAGTTTTTTTCGTTTAGATAGCTTGGCTAATGTAAAGCCCATGTATCTGGATGAAAATAAACGAATGTAGAATTTTTTTCTACAATTGACAGGACAAAATTAAAAAAAACAGGGTTTCGCCGGACGCTAGCTGTTGCAATGATTTGTATCTAGCAGCAGTGTCAAAATTTTAGAGACATTTCAATGAGATTACATTGAGAAAACCTTAATCGTCTTAAATATATCTGAAGTTCGACTTTTTGTAAAGTTAAGGGGAGTAAAATAGATAATAAACAAAAAATTACCTGTTTATTTAATCGAAATTTCATAAACGAAAACCAATGTAAGAAAAACTTAAAAGTAGTCAAATTCTGTACTAACAACATAAAAAATCATTGTTTTTCCTTGGGTGCACAAAATTTAAAACTCAGTATGACCACCATTTCTCTCCATACATACTATTGTTCTCGAGCGCAACTCTCGATTAACATTTCGGAGCATTTTACGATTTATTTGCAATACACAATTTCTAATGACATTCTCTAAATTTTGTATATTCCTAAAGGGTCGATGTTTGTACACAGAGTTCTTTAGGTATCCCCACATAAAGAAATCTAACGGAGTCAGATCTGGTGATCTCGCAGGCCACGGATTTTCAGAAAACCGTCCTATCCACTGGTTTCCAAATTCTTGATCCAGCCATCTCTTCACCTCATTTGTGGAATGAATGCTAGCTCCGTCTTGTTGAAAGTATAAATTTCTTCTTTCGGCTAATGACAAATTGTCTAAAAAGTCAGATATCTCAGTTTGTAGAAATTCTAAATATCGTTCTGAATTTAAATTGTCTCTAAAGAAAAAAGGTCCCACTATTCTGAGGTTGAAAATTCCGCACCACACATTAACCTTAAAACTATATTGGTCTTTACTCTGAATTACAAAGTCTGGGTTTTCGGTGGCCCACCATCTACAGTTTTGTGAACTGACGGTTCCGTTAGAGGTAAATGTAGCTTCATCCGAGAAAAGAACGTTCTTTGGGAAATTAAAATCTTCCTCAATCATACCCTGGAACCAGGCACAAAAATCGAAGCGGGCGTCATAATCCCTATCTTTTAATACTTGTACAAATTTAGGTTTGTACGGATGAAATTTGTTTCTTTTTAATATCCTCCGCACAGATCTTTCGTGAATGTTAGTGATCTCCGATATTTGACTAACTGCTAATTGGGGTGTTTCTGTGATCGACAAACACACATCCAGAGAACCTTCGTCACCTGTTACCGGTTTTTCATGGGAAACTTTATACTGATTTTCTACCGATCCCGTTTCTTTAAATTTATTGACTAGACGAGATACTGTGGAATAATGGAGGGATTTATCGGGGTGCCTCTCATTAAAAATTGCTGCTGTTTCTCTATGGCTTTTGTAATTATCTCCAGAAATTAAAATAATTTCTATCTTTTCCTGAAGAAGTAGTGTGGGTGCCATTTTAAGGAATAAAATATTAATAAACTTATGTAAAATATCAAACTTAGTAAGATGCGAGACATAAACCAATGACATAGGTTGAAATCAAACAAATTATAATTTGTTTGACATTTTTCTGTTGTTTTTAACCTACTAGATTATTTGGTTGTTTTAATTTCAGAGCCTGCTTTGGTAGTTTTAAGTACAACTAAATAGACCTGGTTGTTAAATTTATGTGCGAAAAATCTTAATAAAATCTTGATACAGTCATTTCATTAGATTCAAACCATTGCAACAGCGAGCGTCCGGCGAACACCTATTTTTTCGATTTTGTCCTGTCAATTGTAGAATTGTAGATCTGACTCCGTTAGATTTTTTTATGTGGGGATACCTAAAGAACCCTGTGTACAAACATCGACCCTTTAGGAATATACAAAATTTAGAGAATGTCATTATAAATTGTGTATTGCAAATAAATCGTAAAATGCTCCGAAATGTTAATCGAGAGTTGCGCTCGAGAACAACAGTATGTATGGAGAGAAATGGTGGTCATACTGAGTTTTAAATTTTGTGCACCCAAGGAAAAACAATGATTTTTTGTGTTGTTAGTACAGAATTTGACTACTTTTAAGTTTTTCTTACATTGGTTTTCGTTTATAAAATTTCGATTAAATAAACAGGTAATTTTTTGTTTATTATCTATTTTAATCCCCTTAACTTTACAAAAAGTCGAACTTCAGATATATTTAAGACGATTAAGGTTTTCTCAATGTAATCTCATTGAAATGTCTCTAAAATTTTGACACTGCTGCTAGATACAAATCATTGCAACAGCTAGCGTCCGGCGAAACCCTGTTTTTTTAAATTTTGTCCTGTCAATAATTGTAGAAAAAACTACTACATTCGTTTATTTTCATCCAGATACATGGGCTTTACATTAGCCAAGCTATCTAAACGAAAAAAAAACGGAAATTTGTAAATCGATAAAAAAATATTTAACAAAAATTGAGTTTTCCAATTTTTTTAAATAAAATCTTAAAATTTTGCACAAGGACCTAGAATTTAATTCTAAGCAATTTTTTCAAATAACTTTTTTTGATATCTCGTCAACTAACCTCACTTTTGTAAATTAACAATTTTTTTTTTAATTTGACGCTATACCAGTGGTCACGTGACGTATGTCAAAATCGATTTTTAGGTTATCGGACATGCAGAACCGATCCCCTGGGAAAGTTTTTCCGATACTCTCCTAATAAAAATTTTTCCCATATGTTGCGAACTTTTTGCCGGTCACTGTATATATATTATATGGAATTTGTTTGTTTATTATAACCCATGTTAAGTAAAATTTGAAACAGAGTTATAAAAACTGTTGTCTCTTGTGTTGTTTCCTACACTTTGTAAAATCAGAGTATAATGAATCTGACAAAAATCAAGGGTTTGTATAATGATGCACACTGTAGAAAAAAATTATAATAAGAAAAAGTTGTTATTGCGCTAGCTGGATTTGCACTACCATTTTTTTTGTATGGTTTTTTGAAGTACAAAAATTCATTTTCAGTTAATAAGTTTTCCAAAAATATTAATTGCAATATTAAAATTATGACCGCACTCTACATATAGTCGGAACCAATGTGCAGTGGGGTTTTACTTTAGTGTTGATATTATTATGTGGTATTAATTTTAAATTAGTATTTCATAATAAAATAATACATAAACATACATTTTTCAGGCATTAGCTGCTACTGCTGCCTTTGTATCGTTTATTAACATTTTTGGAGGATTCTTGGTTACCAGAAGGATGTTGGAAATGTTTAGAAGGTAAATATCTTCATCACAATATAGAGGCAGGCTTTCTAGATATGTTGCGCGAAGAGGCAACTAATCTGAATTCTCTGTCTCACAGCCCGTCCATAAGGCTATAAGAGGCACTTCCACTGGACGTGTTAAGATTTAAAAACACTAATCTTCGTGTTCTGTGCCTTGTGATACTAAACACTACAATAAGTAAAATATCTACATATTATATACTTTTAGACCAGGAGATCCTTCAGACTACAATTATCTCTATGGTATACCAGCAGCAGCTTTCCTAGGAGGTTATGGCTATTCTGCCATGGCCGGACTAGCTGAAGTCCATCAAGCAGCGTATTTGGCGGCTTCGCTGTGCTGTGTTGGAGCCCTGGCTGGTCTAAGTAGCCAGACAACGTCTAGGATGGGAAACAATTTAGGAATAGTAAGTTTTTACCTATATTACATTTATTTAAATTTAGTAAAAATTTCTAAAGAAGACCGGCAATAGTAGAGTACATGAACAGTTTCACCAGCCTGTTAAATGACTTTTCAGCGAGTTTTGTACTATAGTTTTCCCGATTCTTAAGACCCAGAAAGAGAAAAAAGCCACTTTTTATAAATTGTTTCATATACTCAATCCAAGCGCGGATCCAGGGGGGGGGGGGAGGTCATTTGGGTCATGGCTCCCCAAAATCATCAATAATACATATGAATATTAAAATATAAATATAAAAAAGTTAAAAATATATTACTGGTCCCTGAATGACCCCCTCCCCCAAAACGAAGTTCTGGATCCGCGCTTGACTCAATTTCACATGTCATTTCTAGTAACATTCTGTTTACACAACCTGAGCTTTGGTCAGGGCCGGACTTTACATTTTTTATCAAAATTTATGACTGTTTAAATAGTGGAACAGAATCTTGCTGAAATTAATTTATTACAACGTACCTATGTTTAGAAATATGAAAAACAATTGTACTAGAACTATGAATAAGTTTAAAAGAACATCTCACGCTGCTCTTGGTAAGATTATTTATTTTTAGTTTCAGTTAAACGAATTCGAAATGACAACTAAATTTAAAAAAACGAAGTTTAGCAATAAAATCGTCAAAAACAGAATTAATGAAAAATCGATCGAAATTTAAACCTATTAGATCAGTGGGGATCCGTGGTCAGTAAAATGGATGAGGCCAAAAAAGTTATTATATAAAGCATATAGTTTTATTTGAAACACACATCAAAATGTAAAAATAACATAAAACGGAAATCAAATGGCAAAGTTAAAAACGAACTAAGAAAAATTCAAAATTATGTTTTATAGATTAAGTCTATCCTTCTGTTGCACTTAATCGCAAACGATCATATTACTAAGTCATAAAATGAGTTAGAAGAATACATTTTATTTATTAAGCCCTTTTCTATAGACATTATACTACAGCCAAATCAATTTAGCCTTTTTTGTGCAATCGAATTTCTCAAATAAGTTTTATGCGTTTTAAACCTGAAAAATTTCGTTCAACTGAAACTTTAACGGGCTGTGAAAAAATAATATTACTGCTGTATTACTTATCTGCTTTATTTATCCAGGAATTTTTCTCTTAGATTGGTGTAACTGGAGGTATAGCAGCTACGTTAGGTCAAATAGCACCCAATATGGAAGTTCTAGCTCAAATGGCAGCTGTAGCGTTCGGTGGAGGGGCTATAGGAACTGTCATAGCCAAAAAGATACAGATTACTGACCTACCACAATTGGTAGCAGCTTTCCATAGGTAATTTACTTTTTTAAATTTACCAAAGGGTCGAAAACATGTAGATAGTTCTTTAGTACTTAAAAATATTCCTTAAAAAATTTACAAAAAACATTTTTTTTTAGTTTGGTTGGCTTGGCTGCCGTTCTTACATGTGTATCCACATATATACACGATTTCCCCACTTTTGCAACGGATCCCGCAGCAAACGTGGTCAAGACAGCTTTATTCCTGGGTACATATATTGGAGGAGTTACTTTCAGGTAAGGTTCTTACGAGTACCTTGTCATAAACAAAAATATTTTTGTCAGTTGGGTACTTTTCTAAAAAAAAAATTCTCGTCTTTTTTACAGTGGATCTTTAGTTGCCTACGGCAAACTACAAGGATTACTCAAATCAAACCCACTACTGCTTCCCGGACGTCATGCCCTGAATTCTGCTCTGTTATTGACTAACATTGGAGCGGGAGGTTACCTCTTCTATGACCCTACAATGATTGGAGGCTTGGGAGCTTTGGGAACAACCGCGGCTCTAAGTACTGCCATGGGGGTTACTTTGACGGCAGCTATTGGAGGTAGGCAACTAATAACCTCAGTGTCCACAAATTTTATATTCATAGAAGATTTATTTTCGGCTACAAAAGGAACTTTTATCAATATACAGTGTGTTCCACTTTCATTATCTTTCGAATATGTTATGTAGACCATTTTTTTGGGATATTTTTATACGTGCCAAGGCCATACTTTATTAAGAGGTGGTATATTTTAATAAAAATCATTAGAGATATTTTTTACAAAACGACGTCGTATTTAGATGTTCATGCTTTAAAACGCCCAATACTCACTTCAATATTTGCTTTTTTAGGTGCTGACATGCCCGTTGTAATTACAGTACTCAACAGTTATTCGGGATGGGCGTTGTGTGCTGAGGGCTTTATGTTGAACAATAACCTGATGACCATCGTAGGCGCTCTTATTGGTTCTTCTGGTGCCATTCTATCTTACATTATGTGTAAGGTAAGAGAAAATTTTATACTTGTCATTATAAAATTTTATATTATTTATGGAGAATTTACGTTAACCTAAACTTATATAATTTAATCTTCTTAAATAGGTCGCGTTGCGGGGGGGGGGGGTAATATTTTAGTTCATTAATGCCACATGCTAATGACCAGTGTACCCGAGTACCAAAAATAAATGTACACTCATTAACACCATTGGTGTGGGCCACTAAACAGATGTAATTTGGCGCCACTTACAGTAATATAAACGTATCAAATAACCCACTGTCCAATAATTAAAGCTCCTGTAAGTAATCTCAAAAAGTGCACGTAACGAAACAACATTAAAAGTAAATTAAATGTTTAATTTAGAAAAATAAAAAGAAAGGCATCGTGGAATATAAATTAGATGTATTAGAAAAGAAAATGAAGGTTTTTATAACTAGCTTTAGGAGGTTGCAACGCCTTTACATTGCTAGGACGCTATCTTAACTCAGTTTTCTCTATAAAAATGGCTATATTTTTTTCATATTAACATAAATAAAAATTAAAACAGATCCATTTCAATTTACAGACTACTTAATTTGCTTTTCTTTGTATTAGGCAATGAACCGTTCTCTACCAAATGTAATCCTAGGAGGCTACGGTACCTCAAGTACCGGTACAGGAAAACCAATGGAAATTACCGGCACCCACACCGAGATTAACGTAGATGGTGCCATAGAGGCCATTGAAAATGCCAGAAATATTATTATAGTACCGGGTTACGGTCTGTGTGTCGCCAAAGCTCAGTATCCCATTGCCGAGATGGTAGAATTATTGAAAACTAAGGGAAAGCATGTTCGTTTTGCTATTCATCCTGTAGCAGGTAAATTATTTATATTAAACCTACAATATAGTTTTTTCTGTAAAAAAATGCCTAATTGTTGTTCGTTTTGCTTGGGTCCTCCCGGGCTACCCCTTGAATTCATCCCTGGCTGCATACATTACTATTATTAGTAAACAAAAAAGGGGTACCAGTACTACTAATAAAAAATATCTATTTTTTCAGGACGTATGCCTGGGCAGTTAAACGTCTTGTTAGCCGAGGCCGGAGTACCGTACGATGATGTGTTAGAGATGGACGAAATCAACGAGGACTTCCACGATACGGATCTGGTACTCGTAATAGGTGCCAACGATACGGTAAACAGTGCCGCCATCGAGGATCCCAACTCACCAATTGCAGGAATGCCAGTACTAAATGTTTGGAAAGCCGAACACGTTATCGTCATGAAGCGATCGTTGGGTAAGTGTCCAGTTGTCATAATCTGACCTCATCATCGATAGGCAAAAGAACCACAAGGTTTGTTAGATTGGGCTCTTTCATTAAATTTTGATTTTTTTGCTATTGTACAGTATGTCCATTGAAATTCTCAATTTCCCTGATATATATATATATATATATATATATATATATATATATATATATATATAAAAATATATATAATATAATATATGAAAATATATGTGAATGTATTTTTAGACAATAAAGCATATATCTATCTATCTATCTATATATATATATATATATATATATATATATATATATATATATATATATATATATATATATATATATATATATATATATATACTAAGTAAACAGTAACTATGTACTATCAAAATTGATTAATTGTAAATTTGTCATGGTCATGCGAATCTTTGATATTGACCGAATATTGCTGTGATGTTGCATTTCTATTGGTTATAAACTTGTATCTTAATTTAAAATCTGTATCTTAATGAATCTCATTAAAATCCAGGTAGTGAATGTCTAACAAATCAGTTCAAGTATGGGAGTAGAAAAAAACCAAAATAGTACTATACTAAACTTTTATTTCAGAGTAGTATGTACATACAGTATAATTATACCGCATGTCCTTATTTTCTTACAGGTGTAGGCTATGCCGCTGTCGACAACCCAGTCTTCTTTAAACCAAATACTTCCATGTTGCTGGGCGATGCCAAGAAAACTTGTGATGCTCTTTTACATAAAATCGACAAGGAGGCCTAAATGTTTTGAATCAAATTTTACCGAACCTATACAAAGTATGGGTTTACAAATAAAAGGCGTTGCATGTGGTTAAAATCCACAAGAACTTCGCATTGTAAAAAAGAAATTCTTTTATAACGAATTTTAAATAATATGCATATAGAGAAATGGTAATTTATGTTAGGAAAAACGAGCGTTTATTGATATTTTGGTTACTTATTTAACAAAAACCTGTATTTGTTCCTGCCGTAAAAGCGAAAGTTTTTGTTTCAAAATTTTTGGCGATCGATATTAGTCGAACTTTTAATTAACTCAACGATATTTTGCGTGGATTATTTAATTTTTAATTACTTAGATCTTAAATTTGCACATATAGTTTACTAATTAATAATTATTAACGTACTTGAATTTTAAAATACCAGACGCAAGAAATATAAATATTACATTCATAATAAAAGATCACCTTATACAGACAGATCTTAATTACATTGATTCAGCGGCTACTTCAAAAAATAAACAGACAAAAGTACCGCACTACTAAGTACCACCGACATTAGCAAATCTTTATTGATATAACGTAAGGCACACATCAAGTTAGAGTCGATTCGACACGAGTCGAGTTCTCCTAAGGAAGTTAGGGGACGTATGAGAATATTATAAGAACCATATATTATGACATGGAGCTTACTAATTATTTTATAACAATGTGCATTCTTCCCATTTCATAGCTTGATAACTTCCTTTTAAACTTTTTCTTTAATAATTATCCTTATTTTTGTACAATATTTCCATGGTTTCTTATTTTTGTGAGCATTAGCTAACTCTCATTTAATTTAATTTGAAGCACAAGTCAGCGAACTTCGACGAATCTGAATACAACTCTGTCCAGTTAGTATTCAATCAAATCCTTTATATAATAAATGAAGTTGTTTCGGCCTATTTTTATGTAACATGGAATAAATTAATACTAGTAAACAGTAGAGATCGCACGATACCGATATTGATATCGATATATCGGCATATCCGCGGTTGTTGCCGATTATCGGTATCGTATCGTATCGGCAGGAAAATTGCCGATATATTGGCACATATATAAAACGAAGAATTTTGGGTTCTTACTGCATATACCTTCGAAAGGTAATACTCTTAAATTAATAAAATAAAATTCATTTTTGTGCCTCTTCTAATATCACTAATAGCATCTAATCATTTATAACATAACTAGTATAACTGAGGCCTTTTCCCGGAGAAATAAATTAAGAATTTCACAAAGCAATACTGAAAACATTAAACAGGGACTTCCCCGAAACTTCACCAATCAGAAACGTTATACCGCGTTACCGCGTGACGGAATGATAAACCGGGACTTCCCCGATTTTCGTTTCCGCCCAAACAGAAAACGCACGCACGAAAAACGGAAATTGATACAGAATACGTACAGGATTTAGCGAAGTGGAGGTTCAGAACCGTATTTTGTATTTTTTTATTTATATTCGACGTTATAAAAACCAGGGTTGGTATGAATTAATTCACATGATTTAAGTCTTGACTTTTTTTTATAAAAGTCATGACTTTTTTTTATAAAAGTCATGACTTTTTCCAACCCTGATAAAAACTAAACCTTGAAAAATGTACGTATGTCTTTGCCGATACGATATATCGGTATCGGTATATCGGCATGTAAATATCGGTATCGGCCGATATATCGTATCGGCAAAATAAAGTCATATCGTGCGATCTCTAGTAAACAGCAACGTTTCAGTTAAACGATGTATAAGAAAAATATTTTCAAATGATTAGCACGACACAATCGCCTAGTTGCCATCCACCCACTTTTGCCAGACGTAGTGAGTGCGCGTGACTCTACGGGACCGACTTTTAAAAACCTGTCTGGCGCCAAATGCAGACAAACGCACTTTTTCGCCCATGCATTGGATGGATTCAGCTAATGTAGCCAATACGTTGTACAGGTCTAATATATGTAATATCAATGCCCGGGACCAACTTCGTCTTATACAATATTTCACCAAATCCTCTAACTTCCTCATCACGTTACTAAAAATATGTTTACTTATTTTTAAAACTATTTATACCGATATATACATAGGTACAGTATGTCCATGTTTGCTCAAGTAATATGCTTCATATATTATAATGTTTTTATGGCTTCCAGTGTGTTCATCCAGTCCGCTCAGTATAATCCACATATAACCAGATAATATAACGACTATCTACTCATTTTTTTTAAGTATTTCTTGTAATTGTATTTAAAAATAAGGAGAAACATAGTCTGAGTTATTTGTACAATTCATGTACATAAAAATATTCTCAGGAAGATATGAATTTTCCCTTTTTGTAAATAATACCGCTTTAGGATCATGTTAAGTAGTTAGGTAAATTACGTGTACGGCGACACGACGGTGTCGGTTGTGTTTTAGAAAATAATAAGCCATTAAGTGTGAAAATAAGTATTTTGCTACTGAATTTTCACATTGTAAATTTTATTATTTAGAATAAATATTTGTATTTTTTATTTTTTTTTGTGTATGTTTTTACTTTCCTACTGCGCTAAAGATTATGATTTTTACAAAAATAGTACGTCGATGTACGAGAATGGGATAAAAATTTTCCATTATGACCCAGAGAGGGCGCAATTTACGTAATATTGGCACGTGTTTACACAGTCGCACTCTTCGTTAGTATACCTTCAAAGTTTTAAATGAGTCAGTGGCGACTGGTGAAAATATTACAGGTGTTCTGCAATAAAATTAATGTGTGGCGATTCCGCGGAATGTAAGTATATATATATATATATATATATATATATATATATATATATATATATATATATATATGAATGAATGACTCCTGAAATATATATATATATATATATATATATATATATATATATATACATCCAAGCTACCATGGGAGATCCGATAAGGATCCCTATGACATTTCTCAGAGAGCAATCTCAAGAACTTCTACCTTTCAAAACTTTCAGGTTGTCTTTTATAGGCAAGAACTGTGGAATTATATGGGAGCAGAAATGCTCATCCTACTGTAAGGCCTCTGATGAGTCGATGTGGTGTCTTTTAACAACTTAGACACCGAGGAAGACGAAACAGTAGTTCTCCAGATAATTCCAAACATACTTAACTATATATATATATATATATATATATATATATATATATATATATATATATATATATATATATATATATATATATATGAATGAGTGACTCCTGGGGTAGTCTACAGACATACCCCCTCAGATCGCACTTTTTTATTTTAAAAAATACCCTAAACCACCCCCGTATCCCACGCTTCTAAAGGGCATGACGTCATAAGCTTTAATACTATAAAGAAAAAACAAATGATCCAGCCGGGACATTGCCAAACTTAAATACTATCTTGACAACACATTTTTTGATTAGTTTGAAATAATCCAAAGTATTTTTAATTTTACAAACTCATTTTACCAACAACATGTAGGTACCTGTTTTAATTTAATAGCAATTTTTTTATTTAATATGGGAAAATATGGAACACTCGTGAAATCGGTTGAAATTGTACCTAACCAGAACGAGCAACACAACGAATTATGACTTAACCTATATTACGTTATTACTGAGATGAGAATTATTCCTACTAGCTTAAACTGCTAAAAAAAGGTTAAAAATCAAAACGAAAAATACTAACCGAGCACAACTACACCGTATTTTAAAATTATAACTAAAATTATTCCAGTACAGCATTTGTCAAAACAAAACATTATTCTGTTTTACACAACACGTTCAGCAAGTTATTATTCGTTCTTTTGCCAATAAAATTATCGATTTTTTTTTTGAAAAGATCCTCTAAATCAGTTTTTTTAAAATCGAGATGTATGTAGGTATCTACATAAATCGCTTTCTTGCACCCCAAACGTTATGTATTACGTAAATATTATTAGTGGTAAATTTAATTTAGTTTTCAACCCTATCAGACTAATTTAAGAAGCACTAATCAAAGCACAAACTAAATAAAAATTAGCAAAATATTAGTTAACAACAGATCGACGAAGAGTATTATTTTTCTAGGTAGCAAACCAAAAAGAAACTACCTAGGTCTAGTATTATTTAAAACTATCTTCTAGTTCTAAAGTAGACCTTACACTATCATTATTACTGTCAGTATTAAAGGATATTGTCAGTAATATTGATCGTGTACGGGGTATAGAATAATCGAATGAAATAAATTGAAGCAAATTATTGAAGATTATTCGAATATTTTTATAATACTGACAGTATTACTGTTGTGTAAAATACTGATAGTAATAATGATCGTGTAGGGACTGCTTTAGGAAAAATATTGATAAGATGCACGCGCGTCTGAATAGTTGCCTAAGCAGTAAAGTAGGCGGTAGATCTTGATGTCGCCGAAGCGAAGCTAAAGGGTTGTTGACTCCATTCTGCTATCCTAATTCAGTCCGCTAGAGTGATTCAGATTGGCCGAACTCCAGCGTCAGCTGTGTATGGATCCATATTGACTAGTTTAATAATACCGTTTACATTATGTTTGCTATTTATTTCTTAATTCGTGAAAGAAAAAGTTAAACGTTAAATATTAATTAAAGTTAAAGCCGTTTAATAAGTATTAACAAAATATCGTATCGTCGCTTATCAACGTGCATTTTAAATTAGTTCTGGGTGTTTAGTTGAAGCTGAGGTATTTATAGGTATTAAATTTTATCAAGAGCTCGTCGGTGGAGACGGTTTCTGCCCTAGATTCATTAGATTGGAAAGTACTGTGCACGAAGCAGTTCAGCTCGGCACTCGGGTAACGTCGCGAGAAAATTATACTAACTTTACTTGGTCAATTGTACGTAGGTGCTGGGCGCCGCCGTGTGTTGACGAGCGCCAGCCTATTATACCATTTTCGGCCGAAAATTCTGTGTTTTAATTCTACTTATGTTTATTTTAAGGAACTTTTAATTATTTGCTACAAAGTATGAAGAAATTAGTCAAGTGGCTTGAAAATTTTGCTGGTTTTGCAGCTCTTATATACCAGAGGCACCTGATATGGGATATCAATTATCACACTGCTTAACTTAGAAAATCATAAAAAAACACGCAATACAGGGTGCGGCAAAGATGAAGAAACATAAATAAAAAAATATTTTTCAGTCAAGCAGAACTGTTTGTGAAGTGAGTTTAACGATAAAAAAGCTTCCCCATTTGTCTCCAACTCTTAGAGACACGCTGTATACATACTACTTGTAAAATGTAGATCAACTTACTGGATTGGGTCATCTCTGTAACAATTATTTTGGAGACATACAGATACGAAAAAATTTTACACTTTTCCTTGTTTAAAATTCTAAATTATATTTTAAAAAATTATAACCTTATACTTAAGAGAGTCTTTATATATCCGACACATCTGACACAAAAGAAGGGCGGCGTAAAGTCGACGTTTCTGCTTTTTCTAGTATTTGTTGATTTTTTTGCCTTTCTTCAAAGTTCTAAAAATATATGAGGGTTAAAAATTGAATATCAAAAGCTCATATATATTTCTTACTTTTTGAGAAAATAAACAAGATAAGCCTTGTTTTTTTACCAAAATAGAAAAGGTCCGACCTGCGCTGCGTCACAATACTATATATGGCTCAAACAAGATAGGTTACGAATAAAATAAACAACAGCTGAGTTGCCTTCCAAACTACACCGTGCACATCACTGTTGTGATCGTCACGTGATTAAAATAAGGACTTTAAATGCTGAGTCACATGACAGTCATGCCGGTGAATCATACAGCGTGGTTTTCAAACGCTATCCTGACAACTGTGGCCGCAAAATACATCGCACATTGGCACTAAGAATTGATTTTAATAGGTTATTAAAATATTATTTTCTATATTCCTCTGTGAATAAGAAGTTATTGTGCTCTTTTGCAATTTTTCTGTTGGGATGTAAATAATAGTTTAGTACCTGTTTTGCTATTTTCTTCAAACTGGCCGCCGTTCCAGCACCTGTTTTCTTAACAAGCTCCGTTAAATAACCGTTCGGTATTTGCAAGAGTAGATGTGGATGCTCAAATTCTACAGCCCCGCCTGCATCCATTACCAAAATCTAAAATTAAAAAAAAAATGTACAAAAATCTTTGCACGAAATTTTCCTTACGGAGGCGAAATAAAGTTTAATAAACCTTGAAAATGGACACTATTTCGTCTTTGCTCAACACCAATATGAAACTTATATTAACTAGTTTAGGTAGTATGACAATAATTAAACACATTCGTAGAAAGTATAGCATTTTTTAAAATTTCCCACACTGTATAAAAATTTGTAAGTTCATTTTCCATATAAAATCCTCAGCTCTGTATACAATGGGTTTGTTTCTGCACCAATTTCAACTCGATCAGAGCCAATGAGATTGCTCGGTTTCGATCAGCAAACTGTTAGCTTTGAAGAGGATTGGCTCTGATTAGTTTCAAACTGCTGCAGAAACAAACCTCATATTATTTTTTTAAAGGGAAGGTTCTAGAATTGTAGCAACATTAAACGGAGTTTATTTTTAATTTACCCTGTATTGCATGAAAAATCGAAATTCAAACTGAATGCTTTAAGTACATCTAAATACTTTTTTTGAACTTAAATTCTTGAGTTAAAGCAACAATAAATAATACTATTACTATGTAACACCCACCACTGATTCGTCCTCTTCCTTTAACTTTTCTGTATGGCCGAAACGAAACCTAGGAAGACAGTTGACGATGACAAGATATCCTTCGCGGGGATTCGTAAGGAGTATGTGCCAACTGTTGTTAGACCACTACTTTACCTAACACCTTTTACTAGACCTGAAGTTGACTTATTAAACAGTATGATACTTACAGCCGAGATTAACTAGCTGAAATTTTCTATGACTTTTGACTAATTTTTATTTTTTTCTTTGTACCCTGTTCCCTAACAGAAAAGCACAAATTTCTGGATTCAACAACACTTTATTTGTACAGGTTACCTAAGGAAGCCACCCAAAATACAATTTTTAAATTCACAATTTTTTCCAATAATCTTTTAATTTTTGGTTTTCAACGCACTTACTTTTTCACTTATTTTTCAATAAAGTACGACGAGCTCCAAAACTTCCGACTATACAACGTACATACTGAACCAGACTTTTGGACTTCCCTGTACACGGAATCTCGGTTCGTGATTGGGCAGAGTAACACCTTATATCGGTAAGTATCTTTCAACTCTTATCCGTCACGAAATTAATGCGACATGACATCTACGACCCTACTAAATTCTACTTTCCCCTTCGTTTTTCCGGGAATTCTACGAGTGGGCAACCTCGTTTAGCAAGCAAATGAAGGAAAATCTCTGTATTAATTGGACATTTACAACATTTTTGTTATCAAGTGGGTAGCTTTTTATTGCACCACGCATTTTTACTGGCATTTGCAGTTGTGCGCGTTATAACAAGCACATGTTAATTTATATAGGTGTTAATATGGTGCAATATTTGACAATGATGAGTCACCAAAGATAAGTCATCAAGGGGCGGATCTTCTGTTTGCCAATCAGATAAGACAAAATATATTTTCGTTTTGTCATAATGGGGTAATTAAAATGTTTCTTTTCCAAGCGAGGAGAGGGGGGGGGGAGTTTCACCATTTAGAGTAACAGTGCAGGGGGTTAGTTTGTTCCTGAGTGTTGAAATGTTCAGCCGAAATTCGGGAGCGGTAGTCGATATTCGGTCGGTTGCAGGAGAAAATTTTTTGCGATTCTTGCTTAAATTAAATGAAATATTTTCTTCATACCCAAGTGAAATTGTTTTCGAAATAAAGGAACAGTCTTTCTAATTATGTGACAGTTAAGTTGTATAAATATTCTGTAGGTTATTTAAATTATTTCTAATCAATTATTTGGCCATTTAGGAATTTGTATATTTTGTCATTGTAAATTTTTTAATAAAGCTTCAACATTTACTTTGTTTCAAAATTCTTTAATAATTATTTAAATTTCTTTAATCGCGAACGGTCAATTTATTTTAACCATTTAGTTTTTGTTGCATATTTAATCTTTGAGAATTCCTTTACACTGCTTTATACCCTAAATAAGGGCCTATAGGCCGCTTCGCTACAACTATTTAAAATTGCATAAGCTGTATGAAAGCACACCCAATTTTGAGAATAATAACAAGCAAATTACAATTAATAAACAAGTAATATTTATCTCATTTATGTAAATATTGCTTCAGTTAGAGCAAAAGCAGGCAAAATTAAATTCTTTAAGTTCTTAACCCTGTATATAGGGAATCATCGCATTTAGTCATATCAGTGGTAAAAGCCTTAGCTAAATACCATATATAGTTTTTGTAAAATGAATCGTTTTTGAGCAACAAAAAACACATTATTATTTTTACGATGCTCACCCTGTATATGTATATTCACCGTATAGCCAGGGTTCGAGTCGGGGTAAAACCTAATCTACTTAAGCAATGGTGCTTCCACTCACAGTAAACTATTATAAAGAAATTGAGTTAGTTTGTTGTTTCGGCTTCGGTTTTCGACCTTGTTTTTAAGCTTTAAAGAGTTTTTCCACGATTGTGGTGGTGTTTATTGTACTTTAGATAAAAATAAAGTAAAATATCATTTTATTATTTTCCTAGACGAGATATTGAAAAAATGGTGTAAAGTCCATCGCATTCGAAAACCGGTTACTAAATTTATAAATAAATGTCTGCAACTTACGTTTTTACAAGAAGGAATTCTTTTTTCCCGGTCGGTACATTTGTTATTTAACTTTACTAGGATTTAGCGTGATCAGAGGTCATGCTATAATGTCATTATATGTTTAACTTTGCTTGCCCTAAACAATGAGTTATGTAAAGGCACCAACAACACTTAATATATCACTGAAACCAACCCAATTGTAGCCGCCATCTTGTAAAATTGGTGCTGCCACCTATAGTCGTTTGAGATCGCGAATGGGAAAAATTTCATTTTTTCAGTCAAGGCGTTTACCTTATCAGAATCCATCACAGTGTGCAACCTATGAGCTATCGTGAGCACAGTACAATGTTTAAATTTAGTTCTTATAGTTCTCTGTATGAGCTTGTCAGTTTGGGCGTCCACATTGGCCGTAGCTTCGTCCATAACTAGGATCTTGTTGTTTCTTAATATGGCACGAGCTAAACATATCATTTGACGCTGGCCAACGCTAACGTTTTGTCCACCTTCAGTCATCATTTTATCCAAACATGCTATAGAGGAAATATCAGTAAGTGACAGTAATTCTTATTATTAGAAATCTTTCAATATTTTGCAGAATTTCTTGATAGTAAGTAGTTCGGGGGTAAGAATTAGGTATAACTGGAGATCATGTGGAAAAGAAAGTTTTTAATCAATGTTTCTGGTGGAAATACTGTGTACAAATTATTCGTTATATCAATTTTCTTGTGTAAACAGTGACGTTATTGTTTGTTGAAATGAAAGTGCTTTAAAACTAGAAGTTGGTGTGCATCCTACTTCTAAATATACGGGGTTATTCACGATGAGTAGCCGATCAGAAGATCTCTTTATTTCCAAGATGTACGGATGTACCATTAATAGACTGTCAAATGACAAAAAGTGCCATTTTCCAAAGATCTCTAAAACTATTGAATTTACATGAGACATGCATACAAAACAGGTTCAGAATTTTGGGTAGAATCGGTGATATGTGCAGAGAAAAACAATATCCACGAATATTTGAATAGTTGATTCGACTATTCGAATAGTATTATATACTTTATATGTATGTATATATATATATACATATATATATATATATATATATATATATATATATATATATATATATATATATATATATATATATATATATACAGCGTGTCTTCGGAAGTTCTTACCAAATGGAAAAAATTTTTATTATTGATTTTACGAAAAAAGTGCCTCTTTATAAAAAGTTCTGCATCGTGAGAAAATAGCATTTCGATGCAAAAATTTGATCTAGTACATACAGGGTGGCTCAAAAATGTAAAAGTCCTAATACACGTGAAGCTAAAAAGACATAAAATCATTATTTAAAGGTACACTGACACTGCTAATGTGCTGGAATTAACTCTTTTATGTTAGTAAATTAGGTTTGGAACATACAGGAGGTCCCAAAAATAAAATTAATTTTTTTTATTGCCTTTACAAAAAACGTGTATCATCATAAAAAGTTCTACATTGTGAAAAAAGATCATGGTTATTCAAAAATTTTATATAGGACATACAGGTGGCAAAATAATTTAAATTTAAATTGTGATTTTCAGCTGTTTAAGCCACCCTGTATTGTCCTACATCAAGTTTATAAATAATCATGCTCTTTTTTTGCAAGGTACCTAGAACTTTTTATGAAGGTTTACATTTTTTGGAAAGGCAATAAAAAAAATTAATTTTATTTTTGGGACCTCCTGTATGTTCCAAACCTAATTTACTAACACAAAAAAGTTAATTCTAGCACATTTGCAGTGTCAGTGTACCTTTAAATAACGATTTTATGTCTTTTCAGCTTCAAGTGTATTAGGACTTTTACATTTTTGAGCCACCCTGTATGTACTAGATCAAATTTTTGAATGGAAATGCTATTTTCTCACGATGCAGACCTTTTTATAAAGAGGCACTTTTTTTCGTAAAATCAATAATAAAAAAATTTTCCATTTGGTAAGAACTTCCGAAGACACGCTGTATATATATATATATATATATATATATATATATATATATATATATATATATATATATATATATATATATATATATATATATATATATTCATTTTGCTTATTCAATAATATACTCTAATAGGCGAAACACCGTAAATATAGTTTAAATTTATCGGCAACAACAAAAAACTGCTTTTAACTTAATCAGTAATCAGTACCTGCTCCTTGCGTCATAGCTAGTTTATCTTCAACATCTATTAAGGCAGCAACCATGGATGCATCATCATGTTCGTTAAAGGGGTCCAAATTGTATCTCAGAGTACCATTAAAAAGAACAGGTTCCTATACAAACAGTTTAATCGTTAACATTTATCTGTATCATTGATATTAATGTAAATCGCTATAAATACATTTTTTGTATATCTACTTCCTGTTTCTGGCTATCCGAATTGTACAGTAAATGTCATTATTGCTTTTTCCTGACAGACATACGGAAGAGAATAAAAATGCGATTGTATATCTATTTAGTGATAAAGCGCCAAACCTGACAACACACAGTATATGCAGTGTGGCCGTACCATTTAATTGTAATACCTGAGGTATGATGGATATTTTTCTTCTCAAATCGTGAAGTCCGAGCACACTTATATCCAAGTGATCTATGTACACTTCTCCTTCAAAATACGCTAAACGAAATAAAGTTACAATTATGGAAGATTTGCCAGCTCCGGTTCTGCCGACAATACCGATCTAAAAATACACATTTTCCAATATAAATGAAGTAATAACAATAAAATTAAGCTTAATTAGAGCTAGACCATCAAATGCTTTAGAAAATTAAAAAATAAATTTCTCAACTTTTCAAATGGATAGTGATTTTTCCCCATTTCGAATCGACATTGATAGCCGAAGTCTTATCCGATTTTAGATAACTTTTTTCAGATGAAAGCCCTGTATAATCACTTTCTATTTCTGGTCACATGAATTATACAAAAAAAAATACGGGGTACAGGGTGAAACGAGAGAGCAGTAATTTTTCTAGTAACCTCAGGAGTTTTTGGCATAACCTCTTCAAATATGATTATCATTAAATGGTAAAACCGAGACTGAGATTTTTCTTAATATAACCCTGTATCTACTATATGTTATGCTAATCCACCGGGCGTGTTCTTATCGTGCTGTGTTAAAATGTTTCATAAATGAAAAGCTGGAGAGTAATGATAGTTTATTACAAAAACTTCAGAGGTCACTAGATGAAACTAAAGAAACTAGTTTTACTTTGTATCCCTCTTTAGTTCAATCTGGGGTCTCCGGTGGCCGAGTTGGTACGGCGCCAGCTTTGCAATAAATCGGCGCGGGTTCGAATCCCGCTTCGACCATGGATATTTTGTGATTGTTGTTGGAAGATGGTAGAGGAATTCTTCCTCGACCGAGGTGGTACCACCACCCCACACATCCTCTTAAAAGGGCTGGTGAAATCCCTACGGATGTTTCCAGCTCTGGATGTGTGAGTCGATTCCCCAGTACACCCACGGTACATAGTACTTAGACTTCGGTCTTCGTGGGCTGTCCGAAGATAAAAAAAATTAAATATCAATCCAGAAATAGAAAGTAGACATGCGGAGCTTTCGTCTAAAAATTTTTTGTTAAATCGGGCGAGAATTCAAAATTAGGCGAAAAAAATTACTTCTTAATTCCCAAGTTTATATATTAACACATTTATTAGCTCTTTAGTAAACCGCTGGGTTACAAAACTTACCTTTTGTTTTGGAAGGATTGTTAAATGCAGGTTTTTCAGAACAGGAGGATCGAACAGGCTGTATCTCATCGAAGTGTTGATAAACTCTATCTTTCCGTGCTTTGGCCAGGAAACAGGTGGTTTTTTATCAGGTTGCTAAAAATTACTTACAGATTACTATGTGAAATATAATAAATATTCAATATAATTTATGAAAAAAAAACTTACAGAATCTAAATCGGGTTCATGCTCGACTCTACTAAATTCAAGAACTCTTTCGACCGAAGTCATTTGATTTTCTAACTCTGCGGATTGTCTCATACCCCACTGGATTAAGCCGGTTAAACCGATACATTGAGTTATTGCGAGGCCTACATCGCTACCATAAAATCCTAAAAAGTACACGAGATAGAGTATGTATCTTGCAGAATATAAATAAATCATCTTAACACTAACAATGTATATATATATATATATATATATATATATATATATATATATATATATATATATATATATATGTATATATATATATATATATATATATATATATATATATATATATATATATATATATATATATATATATATATAATATCCAATGTTGTTATCAATAAAACTGTTATGTTTTCGAAATACTGTGCTAGTACAGAAAATCATTGATGAAATAAAATATGAAAAATAATAGGTAAATAAGTTTCCGTGACAAAACGGAACTGGCAAAGCACCAGGTTTGGTTGCCTGGGCAACAAAAACCGGTTTATATTTTGTAAATTAGGCGGGCCAAGCTTATACTGGTTACCATGGTAACCATTAATTTTTGAGAAAAGCGAGTTCGTCGAGAGCACATTATGAAATTATTTGGATATTTCCAAAAATACAATAAAAGTATTCAATACTGATAAACTCGGACTTCAGTTGTCTTTATTTTAAATCAAGGAACATTAAAAAACGAGAAGTCACTGAAAATGCTATAATACACATTCCAAAAAAATATATATTCGAACTACTGAGCAACACACAAAAAAGGCACCAAGCAAAACACTATGGAGGACTTGAAGGGCCTCCATACACAACACGTCTATACCATATCTATACACTCCCACAAAAAATGGCGGATCGTCGTTGTTGAGTCGCACCGTCCTGTAAACTCGGTAATTTACTATCACGCATGTTCATTGGATGGAGGGAAAAGTCAAACGGAACGATCGCGGTAACTTGGCGGTTAGCCATCTCCATTAAGTTTAAAAAGAAGAAGGGTCAGCCGCTTAAGAACCGAATGCGGTGCGAAAGCTGATTTTCGCAACTGGACTGCCAGAATCATAACCACGTTCGATTCAAAACTTAAGTATCGTTTCTAGTGTGCCGAGTCCGTGACGCTTTAGGTTGAAGGCTGGCAATTCATCGCATGGAAATAACACGCGCGTACCGTATGCAGTCAGAAAATGGTAAAAAGAGCGCCGACTTCCCACCAGTGCCGACAGGCGGCCGACTGTTTCCCGATTGCCGTTGGTTTACTGGGATATTTTATAATAAGTAGTGTGTACACGTTTTATTCGACAGCTTGAAACAAAAAGAAAATGCTGAAGTTTTATTGAAAATAATTCATATACAAATATTCAAACACCGAAGTGGCCAGATAATTGATAATTAAAAATGATTTAAGTAATCTACAAAATAATTATACAAGAACTTAACTCACATAATTAGAAAAAATTAATCCTTTACTCCAAAAACAAGTTTAACTAGAGTATGAAGAGAATTCCCGTAATCGACCAAATAACAACTGACTACCGCTTCCGAATTTCAAACGAACATTTCAAAGATCAGGAGCAAACTAACCTTTTCCATTAATACTCTGAATTGGTAAAATCTTCACCGTTCGAAAAGAAACTCCCTAATTACCTTTTTATAACAGTAAAATTACGTTCTCTTATCTGATTGGCCCAAGAGAAGAACCGCCCCTTGATGACATATCTCTGGTAAACAAGTATTACTAAATATAGCGCTATCGTAAAACCTAAAATTATAGTTTCTTTTATGTACCTTGTACAAGGCACACGCTAATAAATGTGTCTAGAAAATGCAGGGAGCAATAAAAAAGCTACTCACTTGCTAAGTAAAGTCGTTAATGCCCAATAAATACCGTCCTTTTCCTTCATTTGCCTGCTAAACAAAGTCGCCCACTTGTAGAATTCGCGGAAAATCGAAAGGAAAAACAAATTTAGTGAGGTTGTAAATGCCATGCTGTCACATTATTTTTCTTGGAGTGGTTGTTAACAAAGGAACTTAATGGGAATTTTCTCTATACAAGCGGGAAGACTCCTGCTAGAAAGTAGTAGTTGAAAGATACACGCCGATATAAGGTGTTACGCTGCCCGATCGCGAACCGAGATTCTGCATGAAAGTCCAAAAGTTTGGATTCAATAAGTACGGTATATAGTCGGAAGTTTTGAACTCGTCGTAATTTCTAGACAACTTGCGTGAAAAATAAGTGAAAAAGTCAGTGCGTTAGAATCCCAAAAATAATCTAAAATTATTTGAAAATTTGTGAAAATTAAGAATTGTGAAAAAGTGTATTTTGAGTGGCTCCCATAAGTAATCTGTGAAAATAATGTGTAGTTGGTCCAGAAATTTATGTTTCTCTGTTAGGGAACAGGAGAACATAGAAAAATAAGTAGAATTTATAAATATTAGGTAGCCAAAAATTAAAAAATAGTTGGTAGTGCCTGACCCAGGTATCCTACTGTTAGGAAGTCAACTGCAAGGCTAGAAAAGGTAAAGTTGTGTTTTAACAGCAGTTGAAACAGGAATCTTCCGAATCCCCGCGAACGTTTATCTTGTCACCGCCAGCTGTATTTCTAGGTTACCATTACGGTCATGTAGAAAAGACTACAGTTCCCCTCTCTTCAGACGCCCACGGTACGTTAGTACTTTGGCTTGAAGTCTACGTGGGATGTCCTAAATATAAAAAACATCCATCGAGTTATGATGGATAGGGATGAGGGATAGGGCCAATGGAAGTTATTTATTTTTCCAAAAATTTGTCAAATGTCAATCAATATGTAATACTTGCATTACAGTTTTTAAAAAATATTTTGACTCGTGCTTTCTAAGAACTACATGAAAGTTTTAAATTATTTTTTCTTCCATTCACTATCTCAAAGGACTATAGGTGGCAGCACCAAGGTAACGGATAAATTTGCGGTAGATCTTACTGATATATTAGGAGTTGTTGGTGATTTTAGACGACTCATTGTTTAAGGGCAAGCAATATTATATTATAAACATATAATATAACCCCCTATCACATTAAATCCCAGTAAAGTTAAATAATAAATGTATCGACCGAAAAAATTAAATCCTCCTTTTTAAAATGTAGGTCAGAAAATACTTACTGTGAGAAAATATAACACAACTGAAAATGACAACACCAATAAATAGTGCGGTCACCCAATCTAACCATAAGCTGAAGGCTCTAGAAGTATACAAGAACATGTACCACGCACTGCTGTGTATATCTTGCAAAGCGTCAAATTCCTCCACGAGGAGTTTTTCTGCACTATTTGACCTTATTGTGGGTAGACCTTGTAGTGTTGCGTTCAAATGAGCAAAAACAGGACTTCTAGCTAAAAATAATACTTTATTAGAAGAAAGACTTGTGTGTGGCTTCGTATCTTTTAAAATGACGTGTTAAAATCCCTTTTCTTAACCGCTACTGGTGTACCCTCAGAATCAATACCAATGACGATAGATAAGGCTAAAACCAAAAGCGTATCGATTGTTTGTTCCAAGAATAAACAAGTTCGCGGTAGACAGGCACCGAACACGTCGTACCATAATGGCAAGATACGTAACCAGAAGAGTGATCAGACAAAAGGTCCTTCTGAGAAGTTCAACCAATCATTCGTCATGGAATATTGAACAATATTTCCATTTCATTTCACAAATGTTTTCTTGGTTCTTCGTTAGAGATATTAACTTTAACATTTGACTATTTTATTTTAGAGCTTAAAATTAATACTATTATTAATACCATACCAATTCCCTCCAGTCTCTTTACACTTCTACTGGTTTTAAGGTAAAACTTTCTCAAAGAAAAAAAAGTTACGAGCATGATGGCTACCGGTATCAACAACCATACATTAACTAAGCAAACTACCAATATTCCTCCAACTAGATTCAACATAATCTAAAAAAAAAATTACCACAATATTACAATTTCTTGGAAAACCACGTTTGGAAAATAAGGAATATGCATGTTTTTTTTATAGCATAAATCGTTTAAGAAAGTCATTAATTATCAAGTCAAAGTCAACATATTATTTTGGAGAAAATGACGGCAATGTCTAGGTAATACCAATGGCGTGCCGTCGAGGGGGCTAGGGGGGACACAAGCCCCCCCCCCCGCCCTCGTTTTAACGGCGCCCTCGCGCCCCTACGGAGATTCACTGCCTACTATGACCACATATTCTCCAATAAAAGGAAAAAAATTTGGCGCCCCTAAATCATTGTGCCCCCTCCGCCTCTAAAGGCACGGCACGCCACTAGGTAATACGAACAGAAAACTGCCAGACCCTCGGATTACCTACACATTCGGACTATGGACTTCATTATAATAATCCGAAACATGGACGGTTTATAGAAGATATCCAATGGTTGTACAAAATTGTTTATTAGAATAAAAACGTAAAATAAATTCTCAAAATTTAATTACCCGTATGGTAGATTTTCCGACATTAAACACAAACATTAATACTGTATTGTGCTAATGTGCAAAAATACCACCGCAAGTGCCCTGAAATAGTACCTATATTATTTATATGCATATCCCCATTTGAGGGGGGTCGATCCCTCTAGGTACGCCAATGGTCGCTAATAATAGTTTTAGAATATAAAAAATACCTGTATAGTATCAATAAAAGCATTCGGCAACAATTCATCCACTTGGCCAAGATCTTTTGAAAACCTATTTAGTATTCTTCCTGATGTATTAGTATGAAAAAAGCGCATGGCTGCGTGAATAATGCTTTGAAACATTCTGTTGTGTAACCTGCAAAGTAGAAAAGTATTTTTTGTCATTATACACATATGTACATATGACTATACCCGGGCAAACAGGGAGCGTTGGAAGGTTATTCCAGAGACGGACTACACTTATTTACTAAGAGCAAGTACTTATAACTAGAGCGGTATAACTGTTCACGCAGCACATAACCGCCGACTTGGATATCGACAGGGGACATGTTGACGGCAAGCGGCGATGCTTTTATTGATGACGCGCACGCCTAGTCCGCGCGGGACGAGTTATAGACCTCTAAGAGAAGACAACAGCATTCATTCATAACTAGCCTTTTGTTTGCTTCTTGTGCGTGTGTAGGACAGACCAAGCGCTATAATTCCGTCTCGGTGCACCACCGTAATATCTTTCCTGTATTCCACCAAGCAAATGTCTGAAAAGACAGTTCCGGATGAAAAAAAATCGATTTTTCCACACGGTTGGTACTGACGCATCATTTCGCAAATAATTTACGATAGAAACATGTTTTAACGTCGCTGTCACCCGGTCGCAATAAAAAACTATTAACTATCTATAGTATGCCGTGACGCTTTTAATTTACCGTCGCAGTTAGGTAATGAGCAAGCCAACAAAGTTATTGATAGCTTAAAAAGCGAGCGGCCGCGACTATTAAAGCATGCAGCCCAAGCGTATATATACATTTTTCTTAAATATGAAATTGAGAATACAATAAAAATAAATTGCAAATCCACTCCGATCCTGACTTATGACTCATCGCTCTCGAGCCGCCGGTGTATACATATGACAAGTGTATTGATGTATCCATAGATTTAGAAACAAGGACGGGATACCATTATTTACATTTTAAAGTGATCCACAGTTACTCTTAATCCGGCTAACTAGTTATATGGTCCGCCACCTACTTTTTTATAACGGCTGTTGCCAAGCTTTCGGTTATGTGGCATATTTGCAGATTGGTAAATTTTACTAAAATAACGGATTTCACTGTAGGTCTGTAATCCCAAATATCACGAGCTGAAGCATATGACTAAGAATTAATAAAATATACCAGGATACCATTATTTTCCCTGATAATAATTTTTTTGTAATTTATTTCCAATGCATAGTGGCGAAATTTGGAGTGATAGTTGCAGTTGCTTTTTCGCCAGAACACGTACCGTCATCTCATTCATTCATGGCTCAAAGACTTGTCACTCATTAGGAAAATTAACGTTTCTATCGCAGATTGCATAATTTCAATTTTTAAATACCTCCACCCAACTTAATTACGCATTCAAATGGTTGATTAATCAATTAAATTGACGCGCACAAAAGTATACCACGAATAACAAGAAAAGTTTTACAAACGGGAATAGTTTATGAAATTAATATTATTTTAAATGAGGTAACACTACGCGTAAAAAAATATAAAAATGATTATGTAAAGCATGGCAGACCATATTTGGTTAATGTTAATTCACACAAATACATGAAATATACTGGGCGTTGCTATCAGCATATTTCTTGGCAGGAAAAAATCGATAAATGTTTGTCCGGAATTTCTCAGGAACTAGTAATGAAACACGTATTATTCAGGCAGGAAACAAAAGTAGGTAGGAGGAAAAAAGGACTGGAACTTTGTACACTAGTGTGTACCCCAACAAAAAAACTCTAAAATAACAATTAAAAAGCAATAAGTAATGGCATATTATACATTGTTGAAGGTATCTTACCTCAAAATATCGTTGAGAGTTTTTGAATCAAAACAAGTATTTCTTGACGAAAATGCAGGAACTTGAAGGTAGATAAAGGCATATTCTAATGAAAGAACTGAACTAAGAAACGAATTTTCAAAAGATGATCACGAAAAAGCTTGATTATAATATTAACATACCTGAATGAAGAATGAAGGCATGGAGGAATATGACTAATATACACTCTTTACCATTCAGCATCAGCACAGTGTCCAAAAAAACTTGTTAATAAGGTAATAGAATCTCTTAAGACACGAAAGAAGCATTTTATAATGAAAAACTTAAGATACAAAAACCCATTTTGGGTAAGGGATGGTTCTCGTGTGTAAAACACCCCACTCGACACACGGGCTCGCAGGAAGTGTCCCGAACCGCCCAGCGACAGGAAAAACAGAATTCACAAACTACATTGTATGCAACCAAATTCCTGCCCCAGAAGAAATACGCATACTCCGTTATAATGATTATTCGCAATGTTTGCAATATGTAGTACCTACTGAATTTGGTACTTTTGCCGTATGCGCCAGATAACTAGGTAGTACCCATGTAGCACTTTAAAATTAGGCATTTCAAATTAATATGCTAATTTATGATTAAATTTACATAACGTTGTAGCGAAACGCTACAACGTTATGTAAATTTAATCATAAATGTTTATAAAAAAGTAATAATTACCGATATGATGCTCTCATGCATATTGAAAAAAAATATACGCTTCTGGTAAGTGCAACAATCACAGTGGCTACAATAATGGAGGTATAGATTTCTATGCACTTTCTTCTGTGTAATTTATTCCAAAAACCCATACTTTCCGCCGTGCCAAAATGATCTCGCAACTCTTCTAGGGTAACCCTAGAAAAAAATAGTAACAATGCGCTAACTAAATTTTAATTTTGATCGTATTAAGAGCAAATGAAAATTAGAGTTCAACACTTTTATATTATTATTAACTTTACCTAATACAAATTATACTTAATAATATGTTTTTACCAAAAAGTTATCGTCAAGTACTGCTCAAATGGCAGCGTCACGTTTCAAACAAGTTACATGCGGTACCGTTACAATGGACTTGGTTTAGTGACATCACGTGCCCCACCGATTCCTCCTATTTTAAGATTAACCACATTTAACAGATTCCTTTTTGGCTCTTAAAAGTTTATCTGACACTTTAGGATCACGTCTACTATTTAATACCAATAATATCCCTTAATTTGAGACATCCGTATTAAAATAGGCTTATTCAGCATTTTATTTTTCTTTTACTCAAATTTAAGAAATAAATTAAGCGTCGGCATCGCTGCACAAATTTTTCAGGTTGGTCTTTGAGTTATTAAACTAAATTATAAACAACGTAAAAATCGAAATTTATACTGAACTATTACACAGAAATATTGAGAGAACTGAAAAAACCGTCAACGCGTAATACCTATTATATAACCTTAAAATGATATTTACGCAAGAGCATCAAAGAAATACTGTAGTGACACGGCCTATAAGCTTTTATTTAAAGGGTATAAAGCAGTATGCACAAAAAAAGGAAAGTAAATTTTAAAATATCTAAGAAAGGATGATATTCATAAATACAAAAATAAATTATCAAGCATTAATTTTACTACGTAAAAGGAAAAGATTAGAATAAATCGACCATTCGCGATTAAATAAATTTAAATAATTATTGCAGAATTTTTAAAACCACAGAAAATGTTATTGAAAAGTTTTATTGAAAATAATTAATGTAAAAATTACTGAAACACTTAAGCGGCTAAATGATTGCTTATTAAAAATGGTTTAAATAATCTAATAAATGTTTATACAAATTAATATACATAAATAGAAAAAGAAATCCATTGTTTCAAAAATAATTGAACAGAAGAACAAATAATTTATTTCATTTGATTTTACCAAGAAGTATAAAAGTTTCGCAATGGGCCGACCATCTTAATAAACAGGATAAAACTAACCCCCTGTACTGATACTCTAAATGGCGATATTCTCCCCTGTTCGGAAAAAAAAATTTTAATTACCCTATTATGACAAAGGAAAAGATGTTTTATCTTATCTGATTGGCCAACAGAAGATCCGCCCCGTGATGACCTATCCTTATCGACTCATCATTACCAAATGTTGCACCACATTAGAACCTACATGATTTAATAGCTTTTTATGTGCTTGTTGTGACACGAGCACCTATAAATATCAACAGAAAATGCGGGGTGCGGTGGTAGTATATGTTAGATAAAGCAAGAGCTTTTCCTCCATTTGCCTGCTAAATTAAGTCGCCCACTCGCGGAATTCGCGAAAAACGAAAAGGGAAAATAGAATTTAGTAGGGTCGTAAATGTCATTTTGTGACATTAATCATGTAAAGTGGTCATTATTAACAGGGAAAATATATGGGCATTTTCGCTATATAAGCGGGATGACTTCTGCTAGGAGTAGTTGAAAGATACTCACCAATGTAAGGTGGTACTCTGCCAGATCGTAAACCGAGATTCTATCTACAGGAAAGTCCAAAAGTCTGGTTCAATAAGTACGGGTCCATGTATAGTCGGAAGTTTTTGAGCTCGTCGTAATTTCTTGACAAATTGCGTGAAAAATAGGTGAAAAACTAAGTGCGTTAGAAACCCAAGAATTTATCTAGGATTATTGTAAAATTTGTGAAAATTAAGAATTGTGAAATCACACAATTATTTTTGGGTTTTATTATTTCTGTTGCAGTTCATCGTTATATTTAAATTTCAAAATGAAATTAAATTCGAGGATTAAAAAATGCTACCAAAGTTACGCAAAATATAGAAATTCCCTATTGGTACTCAAACGGCCAAAGGGGTTCATGGCGGCAAGTTGCCCGATATGTACATTTGTTTTTAGTAGGATGACGTCAGACGGGAAAATTAATTTTTAAAATTATTTTTGAATTTAAATCTTAATATTTTTGTTATTTCCGTCAACCGACATAATTTTTTTTATGCGTGTTTTGATTGACAAATGGTGCTATAATATTAACATATTTATTGAAAATGCGAAATGACCGAGAAGCCCATTATAATAGTACGTTATGCAATAAGCATTTAATGATAGCTATTAAGACATGAGCATGAGTGTCCTAATAGCTATTAAATGTGAGTTGCGTATACTTTTTTTTCTACGACCAGTAACAATAATGAAAAAGAAAAGTTTCAATTTTCATAATTTATTAAACTTTTTTTTCCGTAGGTTTTTGCTGATTTTACGGGAAATTAATAGTTTGCGGCTCTTGTGGCCTGTTCCACAATTTCTGGTGGAGTTAAATTCTCAATTTCACTCCCACTATTGCACATTTTCACCGATTTTATTTACAAAAAGCACAAATATTACGAATTTACTAAATAAACAGTAACTATGAACTGTCAAAATTGATTAATTGTAAATCTGTCATGGTCATGGAAATTTTTGATATTGACCAAATATTGCTGTGATGTTGCATTTCTATTGGTTACAAACTTGTATCTTAATAAAAAAAAATCTGTATCTTAATGAATCTGAATAAAATACAGGTAGTAAATGTGTAATAAATCAAAAAAAAGTATGGGAGTAGAAAAAATTCAGTTACACTATACTAGGAAAAGAACTTATTAAAAATTGTCGTACTTTCAGAGATTTTAACATATTATAATCAAACTTTATTGACATTTTTCATTTTTTTGTCTTACCATTGACTTAGAAAATAATCGCCACTACTCGCCAAAAACTGAGCACCAAAAAATAAAATCCACATAAAAATAATCATCAAACAGTTGCCACCGGCTAAAAAATATTCTTTGTAATTCCCAAATCTAACTGCACCAAAGGTTCGCATCTCGGGTGATTCTTTAGGGCCTGTCTAGAATAAAACAGATAAACGAATTAGACCGATACAAAACCATTGTATTCAAAGGATAAATGGCGCCGTTGTGAAATTCCTCGCCTCGGCGTTCAATCATTTTTTGCGACTCGTGAGAGTGTCAATATTTAGATGGTATTTAGTATTAGATTAGACAGAATATGCTGCGATTCGTATTAATGACTAGAGAGACCGGCGTGTAAGTAAACAGAAATATTCTCATGTTCAGCCTTGATGCCAATTTAAGGGTTAAGGTAAAAACAGTAAGTGGGAGTTAATAATATATGTGCACTATTCTATTTTATACGTAAGATTTAAACGTACTGGACAGACTTTTTTGTATTGTGGGAAAAGACAGTTTCCCTATTGTAGGTAGATGTTTTAGAAAACTTGGCAACAGCACAAATCGGCTGATTATTTCATTGGTGTTCAATACAGACCATACGTCCCGTTTTGAACGAGACTGTCTCATTTTTCAGTACTCTGTTCCGTTGTCCCTAAGGAAAGCTTCGGAATGCCAAAATGTCTCGTTTTCAGAAAGTTTGCAAACGCGACATCAATTTGAAAGCAAAACTTGTGAAATAATTGTGACAGATTGATAAAAGGCGCCAAGAATTTCACACTTACTTAAAATCATCACCTGATATATTATAGAAAATTTGTTCCTTAGAAAAATATATCACTACATTAATAGGAGATACTTGCATGTCGTGCATTGTTCATTAAAATTACTAATAGAATTTATTATGGATAATCTGTTTTTCTTTAATCTACCTTTTTTGGCGAAAAACCATTGACGTCCCGTTCTGAGGAAAAAATAAATGGTGACGTTAAATATAGCGGGATTTCTAATTTTTTAAACAATTTTCCCGGTAAATATACAGTTTTTCGATTATGTAGCGAAGAGCAGATACATTTATTTACATCTGTTTTACCGCCAACAATAAGTACTTCACAGCCGCTGCAGTTTACTGTAGATTAATATCTGTAATCGTAAATACCCAGGCTAAATCCCAAGACTAAGAATCAATAAAATATACCAATATATTTTACCACTGTTTTTCGTGATAATAAATTGCTAGTAATTTATTTCCATTGCATGGTGACGAAATTTAAATTTAGTCTGGCAACGCCGCTCTTTCTCCATAATACATGCCGCAGTTCCGTTCATTCTTGGCCTAAACAGTTTTAAAGGTGTAGTATTTTGTGTGTAACGGTTTTGACAGGTCGGAACATAGGTGTTGCAGTGAAATGTTAAGTGATTTTTGATTTTTCTTGAAAGGACTTTATACATAATCATTGAAAAATGGCGCATCAGTTATTTTCACAACACCGGATCAGTTATGATACACATTTATTTTATGATATCACAATTGCCTATTTATGATACACACTTCATTTATTTTATCACAATGGCTTAGTTATGATACACACACTTTCTTTTTGTCACTGTAGTTTTATTACAATATGCATGTATTTTATATATTCAACTTTAGTTATATAAAATTATTAAATAATAGCTTACAAATATTAATGGTGAAAAACAGTTTCAACAGATAAAATGAATACATTGATAATATTCCCCTCTGTGGACGGTTTTATAAAATGGGTCTTGATAAATTTTAGGAAGTGACTCTGCTGCCGGCGCCGGTTCCCAAAATGTTGATGCAGGGATACCGGCGCCGGTATCCGAGTACAAAATTTCCCGGGTGCCGGCGCCGTAGTCCAGATACGGCCAAAACGGAATACCGGCGGTTTTAACCTAAAATTATAATAGTTACGTCTTTTAAACGATATGTAAACATTGTGTTGTTTTAATTTTGCGTAAAAACCACAAAATATGAGTGTGAGTGATAAATTTTCTTTTTATGAAAAATTGTGTTTTGGTGGAATACAAGAAAGCCACAAACAATGGGTTTTGGTTGCGTGATAGCGGAACAATTGAAAATCAAAGACAACAAAATCCTAATACTGTGGTGGATATTTATCCGGCTCTGAAATACTATTATCTGCGGTTAGGGTGTGTTAAAGGTGGAAGACCGTTCACGACAACAAATGCAAAGTCAACAAGCTCCGCTCACTTCCAATATAATAAGTTTACCTTCAATCCTTCAATATCTATCATACTGTTAAAAGCGGCACTAGTCATCGAAAGGACCCTCAGTACTTTCTCGACTTCCTTTTCTTGTTCGGGTTGACCCGCCAACGTGGCAGCTTCTTCAAGCAAAAGGGCGAAACCCACTCCGCTTTGTTTGATTTCATTATAATTGCCTTGGATTTGTAGCACGCCCTCATTTAAAATAATTATGTGGTCGGCCCTTTTTAAGTACTGCAGCTGATGAGTTACCAAAATGACCAGTTTGTCGGAGAGATACTTGCTCATACATTGGTCAAAGAGTTGCTGACCAACCTGGAAATGTAAATACAGTTAGTCGCAAAATAGTAACTTGAATAATAAAGGTGGTTGGTTAATCAGGGTAATTTTCCGATTGTCTACTCTGAAATGGGATGTTCTAGATTTTTGTAGCTGGATGGTAATTGGAACTATCAAGAGCATTCGAGAAACTTGTTCCAGTTATGTCTGTTATACTGTCAAAGTTTATATTTATACAAGCCTGTATAAATATGGATTTACTAAAAAGTTGTCATGTGTATCACCAATTCATCTAATTTTAAATTCAATGGGATTTCAATATCTACAATAATTTTATATTTTATACTAGACCCTAAGATTATCCTTTGATTCAAAATATCAATACGAAAGTTATGAAATTCACTTATCAGATATCAATATATGATTTATGAATGAATAATATCTGTTCCTCACTAAATAATCGAAGGTGAAACGCCTCAAATAAAAAAATACTGAATTTTTACCTGTATATCCACAGCGGACAACGGATCATCAAACAAGTAAATATCCGCTTCTTTATACACTGCTCTTGCCAAATTAACTCTAGCCCTTTGTCCTCCGCTCAAAGATGTTCCTCTTTCTCCTACAATCGTGCGGTCCGCATAAGGCAAAAGAGAGAAATCCCTTTTTAAAGCGCACACCTTGACTACCTGATAGTATCTAGCGGGGTCAAACTCCTTTCCAAAGAGTATGTTTTGCCTGACAGAACCTTAGAATTAAAAAATTGTGCCTGAGTATTGGCGAATGCTTTCCGAAAATTATTCCCAAGGAATTTCTTTTTGCGTATACTTAGTATAATAAACGAAAAATCTTTTTAAAAAATTAGCTAGATTGCTGCTCGGTTGAGAAAAGGTGGCTTTTCTCAAGCGACAATGCGTTTTTGGCTTGTAGTTTTAAAACGACAAATAATATGGATAATATGGGAAAAAAAGCTTTAGACAAACGTTGCAGAGAAACCAAATCTGCATAAAAAAGGTAATTACCACTTTTGCTGTACCTGCAGTAAATAAAACATTAGAAGCATGCAAAATTGAAAGGTCGATATACGACTCAATAATATGCACAGTTGTTTAATTTTCAACGTGGCAACGCCGCATTTCGGCTGGTTAAAAACGGTGGCATTCTCAACATGGCACGTTGGCCAACCCAATTTCATTCTGACGTGGTTTTTCGGCTTTAAAATTTTTAATAATAACAATATCTAATAGAGTGGTCGTCCGGCTACATGCATTTACATATGTATAATTAGTAGTGTGTATTAAATAAAATTAATTTAAAAAATTCCTTGCGAATAATTTTCGACACTCATGCGCCAATCAAAGATGGACAATCAAATTCGGGGGAAAATCCTGCAGTAATTTAATTTCCATACCTGCAAACAACCAAGGCTCCTGCGAAGCATACGATATATCTCCTTTAACGGTTATTTTTCCACTAAACAGTTTAAGTTCGCCCAAAATCAAGTTCAGTAGACATGTTTTACCGGAGCCTACAGGTCCTACAATGGCAACTAACTGTCCCGATTGCATATGTAAGTTTATATTATCTAAACATAAGCTGTGCCCTAAAATAAAATACTAATAATTTTTACTTTCAGCAAAATGCTTTATATACAACTATTTTAAAATAGGTTCATTATTGAAGCATTTATTTTCTTCCTTTTTTTTGAAGGGGACCGTTTTTATTTATTAATGGTGTTTAGTAACACAGAAAAAAAAGATTAGTAAAAAGTTAATTTGTATTAAAAGAACAGTCAACGTCATCATTTGTATATACAAGAAACCACTTGATTAAAAAGGTATGAGTTTCAAACTGTCTAATAACAAGATTTCGTAATGAAAATTTGTATCATAACCATTATTATAAAACATATCAAAGCCATTGTAACACCCACCACTGACTCCTTTCTGTTTATTTACCTTTTCTAGTTGGTCACGGTAACGTAGGAATACAGCTGCCGGTGACAAACTAATTTTCGCGCGGGGTCAGAAAACTCCTTGTGTTGCTGTTAAACACCACTTTACCTAACACCTTTTCTACTCGTGTAATTAACGTCCTAACAGTATGATACTTACTGCCGAGGTTTAGTCACTAAGTCCAATTTTCTATGAAATTTTGACTAATATTTATATTCTAATTATTTTTCTGTTCCCCTGTTCCCAACAGAAAACACAAATTTCTGGATCAAATGCACTTTTATTTCCACATATTACGTACGGGAGCCACCCAAAATATCCTTTTTCACAACTTCTTAATTTTCATAAATTTCCCGATAATTCTAGACAGTTTCTTTGGATTCCAACGCACTTACTTTTTCACGCTATTTGTCAAGAATCTACGACGAGCTCCAAAACTTCCGACTGAACACCGTACTTACTTAATCCAGACTTTTGGAATTTCCCGTAGACAGAATCTCGGTTCGCGATCGGGCTACGTAACACCTTACATCGGTGAGCATCTTTCAACTACCTTTCTAGTCGGGGTTTTCCCACTTATATAGCGAAAATTCCCATAAATCTCACCCTGTTAACATCCACTTCAATAAATTAATGTGACAATATGACATTTACAAAATCGTCTTCCGCGAATTTCTACGAGTGGGCGCCCTTGCTTTAGCTGGAAAATAAAGGAAAATGACGATATTTATAGAATCTTAACGACTTTTACTTGTCAAATGGGTAGCTTTTTATTGGTTTCTGCATTTTCTAGAGATATTTATTGGCATGTGCCTTATACAAGGTACATAAATGGAATAATATTTTTAGGTTCAGATTTACTAAGATGGTTTAAGATTTAGTACTGGTTTAAACTAAGATCTTATAGTTGATCAGTTATCAACATTGTTAATAAGTCATTAAAAACTTAGGAATTATTGTGATATTTCAGCTATTTGCTTGGTTTACAAGTGATTTTCATCTTGAAATAAGTTGCAGTAATGAATTTAGTTCTATTATTGTCGAAAGTACGTACTTAAATTGCCATTTCCTTTAGATATAAATTTGCGAAAAAGCTCAGAAATAAATTCATAGTATAAAATTTATTTGTCTTATTCTTACACTTGTCAATTTAAAACTTTTGATTATTAAATTAGACCGGACTAGCGTTGGAGAATCTGGATGTTAGGTTTAAGGATGGAGCTAAATTTAGTAATACCTACTTGTTTATCAGGAATTATCATCAAGGGGCGGTTCTCTTGTTGGGCCAATCAAATAAAAACATAATTTTACTGTTATAATATCGTACATAGGGAGTTTTCTTTTCGAACGGGGGAGATTTTCCCCATTGAGAGTATCAATGCAAAAGGTCAGTTTGCTCCTGATTCTTGAAATGTTCGGTTGAAATTCGGAAGCGGTAGTCAGTTGTTATTTAGATCGGTTTCGGGACCGAAAAGTTTTCGCGGATCTTGGCGAAAGTAAGTGAGATATTTTGTTCATACTCACTGTCTTTGGAACAGATGTTTAATTTTTTTAATTATGTGAGTTAACTTGTCTAATATTTTGTAGATTATTTAAATCATTTTTAATAATCAATTATATGGTCACTTAGGTGTTTGAATATTTTGTACTTGAATTAGTTTCAATAAAACATTAACATTTTCTTTATTTTTTGTTTCAAGTTCTCCAATATACAAGCTATTTATTTTGAATAGTTTTTTTCTCAATAAATATTTTTAAAATTCTTTGAACGCGAACGTAATTGATTTTTAATCATGCCCTTTGGTGTTGCAAATTTATTTCTGACGATTACTTTTCGTATATTTTTAAATATAATTCCTTTTTAAATATTTTACAAAATTTCCCTTCCTTCATTTATTTACACTGCTTTATACCCTCACGTAAATGCGTATAGGCCGCATCATCACAACATTTCATTTGAATACTAGATTACGGGAGTAGAAAAAGAAGTTTAAAACATCAGTAGTTAAAGTATAGGAACCACCTTGCGTGCAATGGCTATTACTCACTGAGATAAGTAACAATCATTACTTGCTTTGGCTCGTGTTGCATACGTCATTTTAATGAGTAACGTTAATATTACCGTATTTTGCAATCCCTCTGAATATATAAACCTCGCCCTCTTCGACTCCTTCCTGGAAATATCGAGCGAGGTCCGAATGTTCGGACTTCTTGTGTTCAGAACCTACTGCAGAATCACCCATCATCGAGTCTTTCCTTATTGATTCAGGAGGAGCTTCATAATTTGGATCCAAAACACTTGGATCACCTATCGTCGCCTCATCAGTCATAAGAAATTCCTGGATTCTTTTTATGGATACGGTGGTTTCTGCTATCTAAAAAAAGTAAAACGTAGACAAAATCTGATCAAAGCTCTTCACTACCCATAATTATAATGTAAATTAAAATAAAAATAATTTTTTTTATATTTTTCCCAATTTTTGCCTTAAACGTCGAAAATTGTCTCAGAACTGCGATCCTAACACATTTTCCAAATAAGTTTTCTCGATATCTTGACCAGCTCACCTGACTCACTTTTACAGCTTAATTGTTTTTTAATTTCCCGCAAAACCAGCGGTCACGTGACAAATGCTAAAATCGTTTTTTATCAGACATCCGAGACAATCGCCAGAACGCTCGAAAAAGTTTTCTCAATAATAAAAATGTTTCCCTTTTCTAGTTAACTTTTTGCCAGTCACTGTAAGTATAAATATTTTATAACTATAATTATAACTATAATTTTATAATCTACTTACCGCATTGAGACCTTGTGGAAAAAACACTGTCAACGTCTGTCTAACGATCATATAGTAGCCACCAATCAGAAAGACTTTCTCAGCTGTAATATGGTTTCCGAGTAAGACATAGCTTAATACGCTTAGGAATACTCCCAACCTTGCAGTAAACATAATGAAAGACATTGTTACTCCCCTTATGTAAGATGTCAGCAAAAGAACTAACAATTCATTTCTAAAAATAATTTTAATATAAATAGTATTGTTTGGGAAATTACATGACATTATTTTAAGATACATCTAATACGCATGTAACATGAAAAAGGGAAACATCCGTGAAATGGAAGTTTATATTGTTTACTATACGACGACGACCAATTGGTTGAACTTCTCAGAACGACTTTGTAGAGCGATTCCTTGAGCCGAAGGTTTCCGATGCATTGTTCTATGATTGTTCTTTTGTTCGCGTATCTTGCCGAGTGGCAATTATTGTTTAGGATTACCAACCATAGACATTCACATATACTTATAGATTCGAACAGTTTATTGCCTGTACCAGCCAAACTGACTAACTTATGGGCGAAAAGATAAGTTTGTAGGCATTTGGCGCCAGTTAGATTTTTCAGAGTCGCATGCATCCTTTGCTTTCAGCTGTTAGTCGATGACAACCACATCCCTTTAAAAAATACCCACTAGGCTTCAAAAATGGCACACATTATGCGTGCACGTGTTACTAAGAAATTCTGTTGGCAGCAGCCGCTAACTTCGCGCAAGTTGATGGGCGGTAATTTTAAAAACAAAGGGATAAAATATGAATGTTAATATTTTATGCTGTAAAATAACTCCAAATGTTTGGATACTTAAAGTTATTGTTTTAGAGCTATTTTGCAATCCAATTGGTTAAAATAAACCGAAAAACTTATTGGGTAAAAATCAGTGCACAAATCCGAACGCACCCCCGAGATAATCAACTCTGTCATTGTTTGTTGTTGACGTATTTCAAGTAACAAAGCTGCCAGCATCTAAACTTGAATCCCCCAGATCGCCGTCCTTTGCATATGTGGCCATTTTATTAAAAACTGGTCTTATAGTCTTATGAGAAGTAGGTATTTCTTTTTAAAGAGCTGTGATAACAACTAAATAACCAGCATTGTGAAAAGCGAGCAAATGTTTGGCGTTGTTGGATTTTGTTTATTTTTAAGCTTTATAACATTATTATTAAGACGATCGGACCGCTAGGAAATTTAGTCGTTTAAATCTTGTTTTGATTTACGACTGGCTTTTATTTTATCCCATACATGGATCGTCACATTTGACCAACTTTCATCACCTCCAAACAAAACACATACAAAACAAAACAGTTTATTAGTTTCTTTACAACCAAACAACCCATTATTTTTATCATAAATAGTATATTAAATTTACGACAGCGAGATTTTTGTCCACTTACACTTTGTTTTTCGATTTTTAAATCGGGTGTTAGCCGTCCTAATTCTTAAATTTAAAGTTTTTCTTCTAGCGAAAAACCACAAAAAATTTTTAAAACGCAAATCTTATTCATGGTCAGTAATAACTAACATACATTTACGACGGCATACCAAAAGTCAACTAAATAAAAAACAAATTAATTATTTATTGAAAATTCGCCGAGAAAAATACACAGCCAAACGTCTCTATTAAACTTTGTTTTTGCTAACGTAACGAATCACAAAAAAGCCCAAAATCTCCATACAAAGAGATCCTGAGAGAGAGCCTGGCACAATTTTCTTTAGATTTTACCATTTGGCATGAGTTAAATTGCAAACTTAAGTTTCATCTCTGTCGCTCACACACGATCCCGGCAAGATCTCTGTCTTTTCATTTGCGCCGAATAATAAACGGCACAGCGTTCACAGAACAATCGGGCGATTTAGGCTTTATTGGCGAGTGGGACTTCAGGCGTGGAAATATAAAAAATATCTTTTAATGATACATGAAGTTAAAAAATACATTTTTACAGAAGTATAAGGTAGTGCCATGGCTCCGTGGCGCTACCTCACGAGCCGCCACTGTAAGCGATATGAATTAATGATATTTTAAATTTTAAACAACTTTTGCATCATACTTAGTTCCTACAGAATGCAAATCAAAAACAATTTTTGAAATTTAATCAATAAACATAACCAAGGGACTAAAACTCCCACGAACTCGGCGCCTATGAATATGTGACCAGCTACTAAGCGTTCTACAATACGCACGTCTCTGCGGGACTAACTTTGTTTACAGGTGCAGCTCCGTAAATTTACCAATTTCGCAAATATTGTTTAAGGTTTTATAACTGATTTTTTATGGTTTATACTCACTTTCTCAGTTTACTAATTAGGCCGGCAAAAGCATTTTCCCAAGCATACATCTTAATGACTTGCATGGCTTGAATGATTTCATTCATTTGCCTCACTCTCTCGTCCGTTCTGGCACCCGCCTTATCCCTTAACGTAGATGTAGCAATACTTAGCAGAACTAGAAAAGATATTTTTAGGTATAAAAAATCTCAGTACGCTCTGTTTGTGGCAAGAATAATGAAATAACTAAAGAACTGTAAATATAGGAGAGTCCAGGGGCGTCTCTGCCAGTGGCGGCTCGCCATATGAATCAAGTGAATCACAGATGTTTGTGGTATATACAGTGGCGGCGTTAGGCGTCGGCGATCGCCATTGTGCCATTTAAAAACGAATTAATATACGGACATCGGGTTTGCGGTAAAATGATTCTTTTTTGAAGACCTTTAAAATAAGGGAACATAGCATAGAATTTCATTTAAAGTTTTTGACCTCAACTTCCTAGCGTCACCCCTCAAGGGGATTGAAAAAGTTAAATTACATAAAAAAGTAGATTTATTAATCAATAAGGTACACTTAAAATTTGGTGTCTCTATATTTACTAATAGCAAAGATTTTCGGACACCCTGTATATTATATTATTTTAACAGAAGTAGTTTCCTATTTCCCATTTTCAAATTACACAAAGTACGTAAATAAAGATTTGTATTTTATTTTCTAATCGGATCCTAATTTTATTTCCAAATAGTGTAGAGACGCCCCTGGACTCGCCTATGTTTACAACTCTTCAGACAGTGGCGCAGCCACGGGGGGGGGGGGGGGGATGGGGGGGTTGGTGTTAACCACAACCCCCCCCCCCCCCAAAGACCTAAAGATTACCCTACCCATTTCCCAAATTAACGAAAATAAAGCAATATTTGTCAAAATTTTTTGTCGGGGGATCCCAAAACGTGGAAATCTAAATAAATTTCGAGTGGTATTTTTTTCGCGAATACAATACTTCCTCTATCGAGGGAAATAGACTTACCATGCAAAACTGTATTTTTATATGGGGAAAATTCGATACGATGCGGATTAGTACGTTTAGACCGTAGATTTAAAATCAAGGAGATTTACATCAAAAAAGTATGACAACTTACTTTGTAGAGGCATAACTGCAGCAACCGACAACATCCCATAAAATGCAGCTATACCAATTTCTCGATACACAAAATAGGCAATCATGACTCCCTGCAGAGGAGCTATCCAGAGGTAATGTAAAAACGGGGGGGCCTGGTCAAACCGGTTTACGTCATTCGACATGAGATTTACAGTGTTGCCAACCGTTTTGCCACCTAGAGATGTGAGCCGTATTCTGAGGGCCTAAAATAATAAAAAATTTAATAATGCTTATATATATATATATATATATATATATATATATATATATATATATATATATATATATATATATATACACATAAAGGACATAAAAAATTACAATGAAAAAGTAGTACAAGCTGCCATCGAAAACAGAAAAAGCTACAAGACCGCTAAAAAATCCCTCATTATCGGCAAGAAATAAGTAGTGGCACTAACAAGTGACAACACCAGAGTCACAAACAGAGAAGAAATAATAAACCTAGTAACCAAATTCTATAGTGAACTATACAAGGCCCCAGAGACGATACAGGAACATTGCCTACAAGTGTAAGTATTGCACAGTGCGCGTCCGGTCGGTTTTGCGAGAACTTGGCCTGGCGCACTCTGTACGCTTTGATTACTTTCCCGCGTATTTCAAAATGTTTTAGGTAAAGGTAATGTATTTCTGCAAAAAACATAATTTATGTATGGGTTCCTTTTTAATATCCTGCACATCGAAACATAAACTTCGTAAAAGTTCTTCTTTCAGCGACGCTTTAAAATTTGACTGCATCACATAAAAACAGTAAAATCATCCAGCAGTCATTCACTACTTATTTTTTTACGTTTAGATTTAATTATACAGGGTGTTTCAAAAAACATGTGTCATCGCTAAAGCCCAGCATACCTTATCTACCTACGAGGTATTCTGGGGCTAAAGGTGATTCTTTGAAAGGTAAAATGTTTATATGAGGCAAAACATTTATATGAACATGGCAAAATATTTATATGAACATGGGTTCGCAGATGCTTTGTTCCAAAGATACAGGGTGTATAATTTTTTAAAAGCGCTTTACGTGTTGCAATTATCTGTTTGGGAAAAATATTGTGAGGGAAATAGTAAACAAAAAGAGTTATGTCTTGAAATATTTTACCTTTCTATAAATTAAAGAACAACATGCTACCCTGATCCGCATTCCAACATGCATCGCCTCCATCATGTAGGGATGAAACGTGCCTATAACGATTAAACTGCAAGTCATGACTCCACATCCAAAAAAATATGCTTCTCCTTTAGATATCCGACTTTGATTCTTGGAGAAATAATGAAAAACTCTACTTATCCACATTGGTGGATATTGTCTAAAATTTTTACAAACGAAGAGGTGAAAATTTAAGTTAGACTAACACACAACATAATATACTATTTAAAGTAAGCAAATCCGAAGTACTAAAAATTTGTATGTACAATTTCATTATGAAGTACTGTTTATAGTACAGTTTTGCGACCATAAAGTGGCTCACTATTGTACTAGTACCGTAACGCGATGTTACTTTGCAACTTGTGTGTTTGTGTGACTTTGACGATGGTAATTTTTTTTTTAATTAGGTATAACTAAAAAAATGGCAAAGCCGCAAACATTTCAAGGCTATATTTAGGAAGTCAAAATGAATTTTAAATATAATACTTACGGATCTGTCCTTTGAATATTGTACGAAGAAAAATATCTTATAAACAAGCCAATAAAGAATGGCTGACACATCCTAAAAATTGAAACAAACCATTTAAATACCACCACGTTTTATAGCAAACTCGAGTTCTAGATGATCTTAGGATTCTACTAAATCTACAGAATTTTGGAATAAAAATGTCCACTCCCTTTGTAAACGGAATTGGTCACTAATATCGGAGCCTGGCTGGCGAGCCAGGCTGGAACAAACGTTTGTTTATGAGGGAGTATTGATAAGTACTTAGTCTACCATGTAAAGTGCCACAATATTTCCAAACAAAATTTTATTTATTTAAAATAAAGCCTTTGAACACATTTAGCAGAACGTTCATAAAGTGATTTTAAGCCCTTTAAAAAAAGTCATTGTCTTAGTGTGCAAACCACTCCTTATTGGCACATATGGCTTGGTCGTTGGTCAAAAATATTTTATTTTTCAAATGTTTTTTGAATTTTGGGGACAAATAATAGTCTGATGGTGCTTAATCCGGAGAACAGGGCGGGTGGTCAACCAATCAAGGAGTAGGAGCGTTGTTTGCAAAAAGAGTACACCTTTGGAAAGTTTGTCGGGGCTTTTTCCCACAATTCTCTCACCCAATTTAGTTAGAAACTCGGTATAATATGCTCCCGTGATACTTCTATCCTATTCTAAATAATCCATCAGGATTATCCCATTATTGTCCCAGAAAACAAGCAAGAATCTTGCCAGCCGATTTTTGAACACGGAATTGTTTGGCTCGTAAAGAACCAGAATGGTTCCACTCTTTGGATTGCTCTTTAGTCTCTGAGTCATAGTGATGGAACCACGTTTCGTCCATAGTAATAAGCCGATCCAAAAAAATTGAGGATTCTTCTTTAAAACGGCTGGAGATTTTCTTCGACGTTGTCAATCGAACACGCTTCTGATCAGCATTCAAGCAACTCGGAATTCACTTGGCAAAAAGCTTTCTTATACCCAAGTCGTGACGAACAATGTAAAACACATGTTATGCTATACATTTGAGCCCAATTTAAGCCCAAATTTAACCGCTATACCGCTGTCAGAATCGTGAAAAGTCAACCACTCTATAGACTCTCAACGTGGCTATCCAGCCAGACTCTGATATTAGTGACTGAGACTGCACAAAGGGTCTCCACAGTATAGGCACTTTTATGAAAAAAGTCTGTAGGTTTTATCGTCCTTATCTCTTAGTTTACGAGCTTAAACCCACCTTACAATCACTTCCATGAAAAATAACAGAAAACCATAAATTATAATTTCATATCGAAAAGTCTTAATTAAAACTTTAGTTAAACTAGGCTTCTTCTTTTTCTTGGCTGAATCCCGTAATTCTTGAGACCAATTGACTGCTAGTATTTCTCCCAGTATGGATGATTTATGCTCGTCTAACGGTTTGCTAAGGTCATATTCATCCATGTCCCGTTTCATTCCTACCCAGAAGGTTTTAAGAGAGTACCTAAACAGTAGTGGCCTTCTTTAAACTATCTTATTCAAAAACTCGAGATAATTTACATGTTCGTAATAGGTAAGTTCATATAGAAAAAAAATACAAAAAAAATATAAAAAATAGAAATATCACGTGGTGTCCCACATGGGTCTATTATGTGCCCTCTTCCTTTTCTAATTTATATAAATTTTATTTCAAATTTAAATTTAAAAGGTGACTGAAAATTATTTGCAGATGATACATCAATTATATATTTCGTGAACAATAACAAATGTTTTTTTTAATATTAAATATGATTTAAATACAATTTTTACATGGATTCAATGTAATAAATTAACTCTAAATTTTAAAAAATCTTTTCTGATAAAAAAAATATCGTATAAAATTAATACTTACACCCCTAATACTGACGGATGGAACTATAAAATATTCACCTAACAAAATTGTTAGGTTTATATTTACACGAAAATTTAAGTTGGAAAGTTCATATTCATCATTTAATACATAACTTACATAATTTACATAAATTAAGTGTATTAATACACTCCATAAAAATAATAAAAGAGTCTAATATAAGATTTGTAAATACTTATAAAATAGGTACACAAACATAGTCCAAGAATGTGTAAAAATTTACAAATTGCCCAAGTAAAAAGCAATTTTGGAAAGAAATCCATTCTTCACGATGCGATGGGTGACAATATATATCAGTATTCCAGAAAATATAAAAGTTATAGGTAACATCAAAAAATTTAAATTCCAATTAAAAAACACTTTTTGAATCATTAATTGTTATTGCTTCTTTTTATTTGTTATAATTTCATTATTTGTATAATCTTGGTTTATGTTACGTTAATTGCATATTCCCTGTAATAAACTGTATAGCTGGTTGGAAATAAAGAAATAAATATTCTCACTTTTAAAAGAGGAATCTTCCATAAGTTCTGTACCACCAATAAGTAACACTTCGTATAGCTGACTTTGTTAAAACAAAATTTATCTACTTACCAAAACGTAATTGTAGAAAGAAAATTGGCACCCTTTTTAGCGTTCTCAGGTCTTTCATACTCATATAAATCTGCTCTCATAATTTCTTACACAATATTATCGTTATTACTATTTTCAATTAGAAATGTCTTTAAAAAAAGCTACTGTATCCTCTTCCTCCAAAAAATACAATATACTGAAGGTTGTTTAACTTCAGTATGTCAATTTTTCAATACTACACCAACCAACATGTTTCAGTGTCATTTTGACTCATTTCACCTTCAAAATTACAGCAAATGTCAACGGTACTCATAAGCAAATGAACCCAAAAAGTACCCCAAAAAAGGGTACATTTTTGTGTGGATGTTGTGCAACAACAGAAGAAGATTTCGACAGTAATGAGGTGATCTTCGAGTGTTTCGGAAAAGAATTTACAGAGTACGAATACGTGATCGAAAATCTGGCTATTAGACCGGCGCCAAAGAAACTTTTGGATTTGGTGCCAGTGCATTCGACAAATATTTCGAAAAAGAGTATTTATTATAAGGTCAGTAGAAGCATAAATCCCAGTGGCGTGTGGTGACAATTATTAAGGGGGAAGCGATACGATAAAAATAATTAAAATTAATATGGCGTTTTACGCTTTTGTGAAAATTGTTTAAATCTGTAATGCCGACTGGGTTCCAGTAAGTTTTCTCACTCACTATATTGAAAAGTAAAAAGGGTCAGCAGAACAGAATAATTCTGATATTTTGCAGCCGGTTGATCACTCACATTTTTCGAAAAACTTCACGTGAAAATGTCTCGTGAATTTTTTTAACGACTTTTCCACTTTTGTTTCTAAATTAATAGGAACCTGGGTTCTTGTGCACTTTGCACTCTGCCTACGGCATCGGGCTGTTTTCAAGTAACGTGCTTTGGAAATCTGTAATAAAATTATCTCGTAGTTATCAATTCTCTTGGGATATTATAGTTGAGAATTCTTGTTACAGGACTTAAAAAAATTAAATATTGTTCCTAGATATTAATCCACATAATGTAAAAATAAAATTTGAGAAAAAATATTTCTAGGAATGCCACGTGGTTAAAGTTTTACTTTCTAACATAGCGTTTTTTTCCACCCTATATAACAAAATGTGATTCTTATTAGGTTAAAGTGATCCTCGTAGCTACATTTCAATAAATTGGGTTTTTAAAAACCAAAAATTTGTTTAAATCAGTTGAGCCGTTTCTGATCCACAGAGCTGTAAAAATGACCGAAAAAGTACCATTGTGCAAACTTGTTCACAAGCAGTTTACTTAACTTGACAAGCTGGACAGAGCTGGATAAAAAATATGTCTTTATAAAAAGGAGACTATGTAAAAGTAGGTTATGTAGATTTTTCCGGACAAGTCAGGAAAAATAGTTAAAAGTCAAGATAAATGATAATATTATAAGGGCGGTCAATAAAACCTAGGGCTGGGCCGATACTACCTTTCAGATACCGATACCGCTACTGTACCTATCTACCTCTCTAGCCGATACCGATACTGTATCTGAAAATATCTGAACTTCAAATACAATTAATATTAAAACGAAACATTTACTTTAAGTACAAATTTTTTACCAGTATTTTTAATAAAATCACCACACATTTTAAGATGTTTGGACAAATTTGAAGTGTTAAACGATCATCTGTCTTGGCTTCCACGAGAGCAGGCGCGGATCTAGGGTTTCGCTCAGGGAGGGGGTCAATTTTTATGAGAATTACCGTTTCCAATTCAATGGAATTACCTATCTTCAAGAAAATTTTTTCATTTGTTCATTTGTAATTGCACATACTATATTACCCCCCCTTGTATAAGAGCCTGCACGAGAGTAAGATTTATCACAATGGCTAAAGATTTTCCGTAGTTTTATGAAAATGTTTCCATATATCAGACATTTCTTCTTCACGATAACTAAATACTCATAGATAGGTCACAAAAATTTGTTTATAACAATCGATATAGCCGCTCGAGAACGACAGCGAAGACGCATGATGACAGCCGAGTGTTGAGCATCTGAAATGGGATACTTTTGTATCTGACGTTTAATGTAACGGCAGGTATCGGAAATTAGTAAGTATCGGCCGATATCCGATACTAGGTATCGGTTTCGGCCCAGCCATAATAAAAACATCCAATTGATTAATGTCCAAAAACATTTGCAAATAAAACCCTTCAAACAACAATACGTTACTCAAAAAAGAATCAAGTACCTACCTGCGCTACTAAGGCCAATCAAAGAGGGATTTAAGTAGTAATTACTTTTTACGACATTACCAAATAAAAACCCCACTTTTAACACAATTTATGCTGCTTTTATCGCACTTAAAATGCACAATCTTTGCCGGTCACAAATCAACTGAAATTAGTCCGTAAGTGCCATAATTTTAGTGGTTCAAGTAAATTTGGTTCCTTCTTAACCCAAAGCAATGCCTACCTAACAGATCCCTGACAATAAATATTTTGAATTATGACGTATTGCCGGAACCACTGTGCATTGCCACAAAAAAAAAACAGAAATACACCCGAAAAATCCGTCATTACACTAAAATTAGGAGCGAATTCGTCCGAACAAACTAAAACTCGCGGAAAGCGGCAGAAATTCCGCTACCCTGGCTATTAAATTTACCCGGATTCTCGCGTAAAGCGTATCGTTGCCTGTAAGCGCGGTCAATAACAACCTACATGTTAAAAATTATACATTATTAATGTATAAAAATTGGTTTATTTATCTCCAAAAGCTTCAGGGAAGCACCCAAGTTGATCATTTAGGTCTTGACATCTTGACAAGTTTTATTCCTGTCGTTGTTAATAAGTTGTCATTGAGAACTTTAGAGTTATTGTAATATTTCAGCGTCTTGCTGGGTTTGCAAATAATTTTTTTCTTGAAACGTGTTACTAAAATGAATTTAGTTCTATGAGGTAGGTACTGTGAAAAGAACCTACTAAAATTGCCATTTTGTAATAAATGTACGGGAAAACTCAGAAACAAATTTGTATTATAACTTAGTTGTCTATTCTTATACTTGTCAGTTACTCAGACGAAATCCAAACATAATATCAATATTAACCAAGTTAACTGTTAAAAAAAATAGGTCCCAATTATGGAAACTCACAGCGATGAACATCTTCACAAACCTCCCAGCCCCACTAGAATCACCAGACCAAAACCAGAGCCAAGTGAACACGGTGATTCTGATTGTCAAAAACCAGAATCTCCAATTTTAAAACTTCGTGACCTCCAGAAGACCGACGACTTCGTCTCGTTAAAAATTTTGCCAGATGAGGCAGAGCCGAGGCTGTGTGGCCCGTGTAATCTTAGTGCATCAAATTACAACCCTTGTACGAAATATCCTTACGATAAGAAACCTTGTGGATCGTGCAAAGTGGAGACTTTTCCAGATAAATGTAAGCCGGTGGATTCTGACACTATTTGTGATGTAATGAATTTGCGCCGCACTCTAAAAAGTAGAGAATATAGAACTACAAAGCAGGTGAGTACAATTTTTAGCAAATAAAGTTTGCTCAAGTTCTTACCCATAGAATCCTAAGTAAATCTGAGCAAATAAAGTTTGCTGTGAAAAGTCTATAGTATTTTCTTCACATTTTATAGATTTAGATTTAAATATAAAAGAAATTTTTAGCCAGACAGATTACAGTACATAGTAGGTACATCATATTGATTTTGAAGTTAAGATATTATTATATGGGGGACCGGGTCTGCTTGGCATATGCCGAACGAGCTTGTTAGTTTTATTTAGAATTTTTATTTAGGTAAGTCATGTCGATGTTGGTTGGTATTGTAGTGACACGGCCTATCAGCATTTATTTAAGGGTATCAAGCAGTGTAAACAAATGAAGGAAAGTAAATTTTAAAAAAGAATTATATTTATAAATACGAAAAGGGATTCTCAAAATAATATTCAAACACCTAAATGGTCAGATAATTAATTATTAAAAATGAATTAAATATCCTACAAAATATTTACACAAGTTAACTTACATAATTAGAAAAATGAATCCTTCATTCCCAAAACAAGTTTAACTTGAGTAAAGTAAGGAACTATTTTACTAAATTCCACCAAGATCCGTAACCGACTAAATAGCAGCTGACTGCGCTACCCCTTCAGAATTTCGACCGAACATTTTAACAATCAGGAACAAATCAACCTTTTCGTCGTAAGTCGTAAATGTCCGATAATTTCCTTCATTTGCCTGCTAAACAAAGTCGCCCACTCGCAGAATTCGTGGAAAAACAAAAGGGAAAATAGAATGTAAATGCCATGTCACATTAATTTTTTGGAGTGAATGTTAACAAAGAAAATAATGGGAATTTTCTCTATGGACGACTCAAGTTAGTTAAAAGATACTCACCGAAGTAAGGTGTTACGCTGCCCGATCGCGAACCGAGATTCTGTCTACGAGAAAGCCAAAAAGTCTGGATTTAATAAGTACGGTGTAAATACCTAAATATTAGTCAAAAACTCATAGAAAATTGGAAATAGTGCTTAACCTCGGCAGCAAGCATCACATTGTTCGGAAGTCAATGGCAAAGCCAGAAAAGGTGTTAGGTAAAGTGGTGGTTTAACAGTAGTTGACACAGGAATCTTCCGATCCCCGCGAAAGTTTATCTTGTCACCGCAAGGCTGGCAGGCAGGCTGGCGGCCACAGCTGGCGGCGCCAACTGTATTCCTATGTTACCGTCACGGCCATATAGAAAAGGTAAAGAAATAGGAATCAGTGGTGGGTGTTACAGTATAATAAAATTGGGACTAATTGAGATGCTAGTATGCCGGCAAAGCACTAATAAAAAAAAGCTTTAAGAAGAATCATCCCAAGACGAGTTTTGTCTAGTATGATTTAAAACATTTTCAAACAGCCGTTCAGCGAAAACTGGATACAGCATCGACTGTAAGAAGTGGTCGCATATTGACAATATCATTTGTCATAATTAATTGTAATCATTATTTTAAGTCACATAACTATAAAGATTGGCAAATCAAAGCTACGCTTTGGCATTTCGAAGTGTTATTTAAACAATGTGGTAAAAAAATCTTAAATATGCCAAGTTACCACACATGGTATGCGAACAAACCCCGTTGGTGGGATAAATTGGCATATAGCTGCGCAGAAGCTATGTAAGGTAGATTTTTATCGCTTTACATTTGTGCTGGTTCTAAAAATTATTTTAAATATGTAAAAGAAATCCTTAAAGCATGATAACAAGCATTTAAATATTTTTATTAGTTAGCGAAAAAATTAAAATTAACAACGTTAACGAAACCAAAATAGTAGGAATGGTAGCTGATTTTAATGAAGGGACTAGAAAAGTAGTTTCCGGTTTATGACAAGTTCTTAAATATATTAAAAATTACAGCTTTAGGTATAGCCTAAAAACGTGAAAATTAATATATAATTTAATCTCATGTTAAAGTTTCTGTTTCAAGATTCAAGGCAACTGGAACTGGATAAATTTAGCGCTATAGGTATTACCGGTGTGTTCTGCTTGTCATTTTTTATAGTTTCATAAACAGTTTGTTTATCCGTTAATTGATTTATTTTTCTAGAAAGATCCTCGCAGATCTTTGCGAGGCGAGCGAAAAATCCTTGCGTATCCAACCGAAAAAAGAAAAACCGACGAACCAACCTATTCCCGTAGAAATCAAAAACACTATTGAAGAGTTAAAGTTCAAAAAACCTTTACCTCAATTTTACACCAGAACTGAAAGGAAGCCTTTCCACAAACCTGGAATTTACCTCGCTGTGCCACAAGATGGTTCTCCCGAGGAAAGTGATAATAGTAAGTAATAGTAATTTATTTTCAACCATATATGTAATGTTGACATTATTGACATTTTTAAAATTTGGAAGTCACTTTTCTGTGTTATTTCCCGTCCTCATTTCTCTGATTAAATAATTTTTCAATCTTAAGACAACAAAAAATATTCATCAACGATAAAATTTATGGGTTCTTCGCTATCTGATATCATTTTTGCAAACTGTATGATAACATTATATACATATTTAATGGTAATAGTTTATTTAAAATATTCGTTCACTTAAAATAATATTTAAAATGTTTCTAATTTTGTTTGTTAATTGAAAAATATTGATATTTTATAAAGATTTTACCATTTCAAATGTCATAGAAAACATCTCTTCAACAACAGTACTTAAATATGAATAAAAGAAAAGTAAATAAAAAGAATCGAGTTCGTTGCATGCACAGATGGATATTTTGCTAAATAGTTCAAAAACGGTGATACGTGCGAAAAAAAAAATGCAAGGTATTAAATAGATTTAGAAGAGAGCGGGGAACTTAATTCCAAATACGGCGAAATTCAATGCCGCTGTAAAAAAACGTTCAGTGGGTAAACAGTGTCATGGTCCCAGAAAAACCATCGCCCTGTAGATTGTATTCAACATTTATAAGGCTACAGTGTGAGCATTGTAACAATTCTTGAGTATGCCAAATTTGAATTGGTAATTTAAAAAAATGTGAGGTACAAATCTAAAAAATTAAAACAAAAAGAAAATTTTAACACCCTGTACATGGAAACGAAGCGTTTTTCACCACATATTTATAATACCTTTCTGTTTTAGAATTACTTAAGGAATTGTCCTGTAAAATATCGGACACTTATTAAAAACACCCTGTATATATACCTAGTGTGGTCCATTAAGTGTGCAATAAATGGGAAATTTTTTGCACACTGTGCTATCTGGAAAGCACCTAATTCCTAAAATATTTTATTTTGCAGATTTTATAATATATTAATAATGTACCTGTACTTTTAAAGCACTTACCACAACAGGACAACAAAGATTTATCGTTGCGTCAGAACAACAAACAACTGCCCAGTCAAAACAACAAAGAATGAGCGGTCAATCACGCCAACCAAGATTAAGTGCTCAATCCGATCAACCAAGTTCAAGCGGACAATCAGACCAACCTAGATTAAGTGCTCAATCCGGTCAACCAAGTTCAAGCGGACAATCAGACCAACCTAGATTAAGTGCTCAATCCGGTCAACCAAGTTCAAGCGGACAATCAGGCCAACCTAGATATAGTAGCCGCTCAGGCCAATCAAGACAATTAGAAGTAAGTGGTCAGTTAGGACGATCGACAGAGCCACAAACGTCAATTGGAATTGAACTACTAGAATCTGACATCACCATAGATGATCTCAGTGAAAATGCATACAACTATTCAAAGATGCCTCTCGTTGATTCGACCGCACAAACAGATGTAAGGATTATATTTCAATTTATTTTAACTTTGATGCACATTTTCTTGTTCTTTTTTGAACGTTTAATAGATCTTATAAGAATTGTTGCATAAAAAGCACACGGCAAGTTGTTGCCTTGTCGTGGAAGAAACATAAAACGTTTAAATTTTTTTATATAAAACACATTAAACATTCTAGTTAACCAATAGGATACACATTTTAAATTGTTGTATAATTATCATTTAATAAAGAAATCCCTAATTAAAGATGCATTTTTAATAGCTTTCAAGAAAGTACCTGTACCTACCTACTTACATCTGTGTATAGGAGATTCATCGCACTTCTAAAAATCGTTCTATCTCTTAAACTATAATTACACAAACATTTTTTAATTAATTAAAATATGACTACCATCTATTTCTTAAACCTATGATTTAGTGAAATATAAACGGTTGCAAAATTGCGTAAAAATTAGGATTTGCAATTTTGGGATATAGTTTTCTTTGCAACTCGTAAGGAAATGAAAGTATAATTTTTAAATTTCTATAGTTAGTTTCAAAAACCAGGGTTGCCACACATTTTTATAATGAAACTCCACGACTTTTCCAGCATTTCCAAGGGAAAAAATCACTATTTCCCAGGTAGAGCGAAACTTTTAAATATTTAAATATTTATTTATTTACTCATTCCCAACTAACACTAGTGGTTCATTACAGGGAATCTTGAAATAATAAATTGTCAAAAGTTATAACTCTAAATAAGAAAGTAAATGAAATATATGAAAAAAATACATATATTAATAAAAAATAATACTATTTTACTATAAATAAAAAATAAAAATTAACAAGTTTAAAAAAAAAAAAAAATCTTAAACTTAAAACCAGGTCAGCTCGGGACGCTGAACCTGAAATTTGGTGTACACGTACACTGGAAAAAATGTTCAGTGAAATTACAGCAAGAATCATTGGTTATATGAGTTGCCACAACCAATTGGGTATAAACTGATAGAAATAAGGATAATGTGGTTTCTCTGAGAAAAAAAGTTCTGGAAAAAAGTTGATATACGTCCATGTTTTCTCATCATTTTTAGAAATCAAACACATTTATTCAACTTCAAAATGTTTAGTATTAGAATTATGTTTCTCTAATATGAAACAAAACAAAATATTTTTGAAAATTGAAAATTATTTAATACCGAGTTATTCCACCTCTGTTGTCGATAACCGTTTGGACTGGTCGAGGCATACTTAGAATTAAGTGATTTAACTCATCTTGGTCCAAGCCATCCCACAAATCCGGAAGAACTTGCCTTAGGGTCCTTACGTCACGACGAGGCGGTTGACGACCAGGTACTGCTCTTCCAAGCATGTCCCAGATATGTTCGATACAGTTTAAATCTGGAGAGAGTGGAGGATACGGCAAATGATCAATTTCATAAATGCTACCCGTTCTAAAACTACCCTGGCTCTATGTGGGCGAGCGTTATCATCTAGGAATCTGAAATTGGGCTCCAAATTCCAACGGTTATCATTTACTATGCTGCTAACGATGTCTCGGGCATAAATTTCACCCGTCATTGTACGTTCACAAACATGCAACTCCGTTCGGCTTCCGTAAAAAGTTCCACCCCATACCATAGCACCGCCACCTCCGAACGGGTGTACTTCTTGGAGATATCGGTTATTAACTCGTGAATTAGACGGTCTTCAGACACGAACTGTACGTCTGCCATCATGAAGACAAAAGAGGCTATAAGCATCACGGTCTTCCACATCACGCCAGTTTACCCGTTCATTGCACCAAAGCAAACGTCGAGTTCTGTGATCTGCAGTCAAAGGAGGACGCCTTATAGGCCTAAAGCAATATAGACCTGCCTCATTTAAATGATTAAAGACAGTTCGCGGGGATATACGAACTCTGCTGGCAGCGAAAAGGTCCTGACTCAGAAAGTGCACTTTTTTGAAGGACCCATCCTAGCTCCTCCGATTATTAATTTCTTCCCTGGCATTCGTTGGCCTTGGCATTTCCCTGACAGTTTCAGCCTTAGTTGTTCAGACAATAAATCACACTTTGAAAAATATTAAACCCATTAACTACATCAATCTGTCGCGCACCTCCAAGTAGCAAACAAACCCAATGGCTTGATTTGCTTTGTCTTTAATTAAACGACGCCTATTCATATTATGAAACAGAATAATCACAATTATTACAGAGATCACTAAGCAACCGTGAAACAGAAATGGAGTCCATGAAAACAAAGTTCCACATTATTTATTTTTATCGATAAGTTTTCATTGGTACAATTTTGAATGTGTGTATAAACATTATTTTTTCTAATGAAAAGATCAGGGAACATAAATAAGCCATTTTTTTTCTTTTGGGGTACTTTTTCTCAGAGAAAGCGCAATATCCTTAACTTATTTCGATCAGTTTATTTTACAAACATAAATTTACCAAAACACGGTGAAAGTTCGTATTATTTTTACAAATATTGTGTAAAATTACATGTTGTGTGTGATTAACCATGTAATTACACAATATGTAATGTTACAGAATATTTCTATAATTTCTGGCAATCCATAACCAATGATTTTTACTGTAATTTCACTGAATAGTTTTTCAGTGTATCTGAATAATAAAATAAGATAGGGTAATTAGTACACCTAAATCCGGGAGTTTGAGGGGCTCAACCATGGTTACTCAAAATATGCGAAGGGGAGGGGTGGGGGAGAATTACAGGTAGTTTTTAATAACCCAGAATAATAGGTTATTCAAATAAATTCCACAAAATTCATTGAAATTCGAAGACTTTTCCAGGATTTTTTAAGCGTGAATGCAATTTCATAATTTTTGCAGGGTTTTCAGGTGTGGCAACCCTGAAAACCCCAAAAACAATGCCGTAATTTAAAAGAAAAAGCACAAAATAAGTACAGTATAAATCTACTGGATACTTAGCAAATAACTGGGCAGAAAAATAATAGTAGCAGGCAAAGAATACTACTTTAAAGTTTGGTTTTATCACAGATCATAGCCTAAGCATCACTATCTGGCTAGTAGCAAAAATTTCCACATTTTTTTTAATTACTAGATGTTATGTTGCAAAATCTTAACGTGTAAGCTGTCGCTAAGACGACTCCTACTTATTTATACTTACAATTTTTCAGATTTCTGAAAAATGTCCATGTCCGAAAAAAGCAAGAAAAAACCTGAAGTGGAAGATAATCATAAATAAACATTCAAACTGTAAATGTTGAAGAAAATGCTATGTATGTTTGGTAAAAATTAATAAATCTTAAAATGTATCATGATTTTAATATTAATTCGACTATTCCTTACAGGCCAGTCAGTGGGTACAAAACAAGGCCCTCGAGTTACAAAAGGTGGAGTAGAAATGATTTTGATATATGTGGGCTAGGTCGGAAACATGGTAAAAAATCCAAGTTTTCGACCTTGGGGAGGGGCGGCGCGACGCGAGGCGCCATCTTGGATTAAAGATGCTAAAAAATGTAAGGAATTTTGTTTTCTTTAAGTTTGTATCTAAACGTTTTTGTTGTAGGAGTAGGAGCACTCATTATGAATATATTTTGAAAAAAATTTTAGCACCTTAAATCCAAGATGGCGCTTCGCCCCTTCTCCCTCTAAGGTCGAACATTTGACTTTTTTGTTAGGATCCCAACCTAAGCCCCATATATCAAAATCGTTTCTACCCCACCTTTTGTATGGTAAAAATCCCTACTGACTGAAGTATGACTGATGCTTGCAGGCAAAGTGCAGCCTTTTGTCAGCAAAGGTTAATTAATACATTGTTTAATTGTCAACCATAACTCAAGACGCGAAAATCTACCTAATATATTCCAATTATAAAAGTATTAATTAGACAAGCTTTTCCTAAAAACAGAGAAAATTTATTTTAACAACAGTCAACAAATTTAAACAAAAAAATTAGTACTTAACTATATCTAAGTATAACAATACTTAATTGTTATTTAAATTTAATTTTAAGAATCTTTTTATCTAAAATCATACTAATACTCTGGTAAACTAAGGGTAATAAGACTAGAATATTATAATACTCTAATTTAGCAATCACAAAATTAAAATTACAGTTTTATTTTAAGAATAAACTCAAATTTTTTACTCAATTTTATAAGGTAAAAATATTATAGTTTTTCTTATTTACTTTTCTTATAAATAGAACTAAATTTATTTACTGGCAAAAACCTCACAAAAACGAAAAAATTTTGATTCAATTTAATTTCGTACTCTAAAATATATGTAAGTACGTATGTACAATTTATTAACACAGCAAGGCACAATTCACGACTACATTCTTTTCCTAACAAATTTTTTAAAGAAAAATTAGCTGCAAAATTTCCAAAACAGAGAAAATACCAGGTATATTTGAACTACTTTTACTCTTCTTTTTCTTTTTTAACGGTTGAGTATTACTACTTTGTTTATTATTGTCAGTTGTTTGAATTTTTCTTAATATCTCATCTGAGTGAGCTTTAAACTCTATTTCTGTCTGTATATTTCCTTTCTGATAATAAGGATAATCAACGACGTTAAGGTTTTCATATCCTTCTAGTAAAAAATCACTAGATTCTGCGTGGCCATACACGCCTATAGCTGTTGGACCTTCCAAACTAAAAATTTATTCATTTTTCAATTTTGGTAAAAGTCTTTTTATATAAACTATTTTATTTTTATCAAGCAAACTGGGTACCTAAGTTTCCTGTTTGTAAATGTTTCCCCAATATATCTATTACTTACTCATCAGGAAGTTCTATAATATCTTCACCACAAGTTGCTGAATGAATATAATAATTTTCAGGGTAATATGTCGGGTACATAGTTCTTTCTGACACATAAAGATCTGCGTCTCCTGATCTAAAAAGTAATTATTTGAGGAGTCAGATTATTTAGAAGAACCAAAAATGACCGCATTACTTATTATTAAATGAAGTTCTAAAAACTGGATAAGTTATACTTACATAGATGTTAAATTTAATATAATAGGTCCTTGATAGAAAATGTAAAAATAGGAAAAATTGCCCCTTTCAACATAGCCCCTAGCTTGGAATAACAGCCGGGGAGTTTGGGGTTTGTCAACATTTATCATCTTGCCGAAAAGCTGAAAAAAAGTTTAGGTTAAATAATATTTATAAATATATACTATGAAATACTTACAATAGCTAAAATAACACAAATTAATAAAAAATACAAATTGTTCATTTTTTAAAGAAATAGTGAGGTTATAACGAGAACCAAACAAAATATCTGTCAAAATCATTCAAAAACAGACCAGGGCTGCCAACTGACCTTTACTGATTTACTCTCAAAACTTTCCTGGATTACTCACAATTACTCACAACTTCAACATATCAAGACACCCTTTTTTTTTGTATGAACCGTAAAACACCGTAGGTATATTTGTTAATACTAATAAGTGGCAACTGATGGCGCTTTTGTTTTTATTTTACTACTGTGCAATGTTGCTAAACATCAAAAGCTGGTGTTGCGTGTTGCTAGGGTTGCCAACTCGGAAGAAAGCTAAAGTGGGAGCGCTTTCACCATTTTGTAAGGAATATGTTTGTGTAAATCACACAAGATACATGAGGGGAATACCCGAGACGCTGCGACACCTAGTGTTGCAAGTTGCAGTATCAAACAGACGAATCACTAGCTACCTTACTTATCCTCTTATATTTTTATTTTGGCTAAGCAAGAGAGGTCGCTAAAAGCAGTGCAAATCTAAAAACTGGAAAATTGTAATTACTGCTGGAGCGCCTAAAATTATGCCTAAATTTAGATTTTTAAAATTAAATTTTTAATAAATTATCAGATTAGAAATCTGCATAACTACCAAGAATATACTGCGTGAATTTACGTTGATCTCTCGATTACTCACAATTGCCACTTACTCACAAAATTACTCGCAGACCAGCAAATTACTCACAAATGTGAGGAATTACTCACAAATTGGCAGCCCTGAAACAGACACATGCTGGTCAGGCTTCTTTTTCTTCGAATAGGCGTTACTATTTCGGGCTAACAACATGCATGGTGGTAGGATAAACAGTAGCAACAAGTCCATGAGGTGGATTTTTAAGTTTCGTGCGGATTCGTGGATCTGCACTCTGTATGGAAAATAGCGATAGCGATCGGGCTCTCTTTGCAAATTCTTACTTTGGCTGTGTACCGTTGTCAAACCTGGTTAACCGCTCGGTTTCTTCGGTGACATTAATGACAGATATTGCGTTTCCAATCTGCCAACTTTTCAGATTACCGATACTTACGGGACACAAAACCGTAACCAAAGTTGACAACGGTACACGCCCTTTGTATCACCGTTCGGTATGTTTCGAAGAGAGCCCGATCGCTATCGCTATTTTTTCATACAGAGTGCCACTGGTGGACCCATGTACCCCAGTTCCTTGTTTCTTGTCGCAGTCAAATTCATACATATGTAGAGCAAAAAAATAGTTTATCTATTTCCTTTAATCTAGAAGCACGACGACGTTTAATTTTGACGTCGTTGCATAAAGCCTCGTTTTATAAAAGGCACATCTATGCAAAGGAAGCGGGTTTGGGGGATTTACTTTTAAATGTTGACAGGCTTGTTATTGGGGTTACCAACGGTCCCGATTTAGGCCAGGAGGCTCCCGCTTTTCGAATAAAACTCCCGTTCCCGAACCAGAAACAGATAGATACCTAGGACTATAGCCCCTATAAACTGACAAAAATGAGCCGGTAAGTAGTTAATAACACTTGTTTGGTAAATACACAGATGCTTATTAATATTATATTTAAAAATAAGAACTGGAACTACAAAATAGTAATGTTTGTATTTGATTTATTTTCAAAATAGCTAGCGGCCGTTAAAATTGTGCTGCCAACACAATTTCTCATACACGAAAAAATTAAATACTCCATATACGCTTTTAGAGGTCTAAAAATACACCTAATTTTGCGTTCCATGGACCGCTGTAAAGACCCTTTTCAATTTTATGCGGATTCGGCGCAATGAAGTGCATAGGATCAGTGGCGCACGCAGGGAGGGGTGCGCTCCAAGGGGTGCGTCACTGCATAGGATTCTTACAAATTAAAATCAATAGTATAGCTATCCAAAACATGTTATTAAATAAAGTAATAAGTATAAAAACAAAGTAACAATATCGTAAATATTTTCACTGTATAGACACTTTATTTAATTGGTTTATACAAATTGTCAGTGGTCAATACTAGTACAAAAATTTTTATTAGGAAAAGTACTGAAGAGGAAAATCTTGGCCACAGCCATAGTTACTCAGTTTAGTTCTGCAAATAAGTAGAAAATAATTACAGTAGGACAACTCTTATCAGATTTAATACAATGTGCATATAAAATAAGGCCATAATACTCTCTATGCACCTGAGCAACAAACGAAAATTGAAAATAATGGTAAAATGTAATTCAGTAGATAAGAATTAAAGGTCTTTTTTTTGACTAATTAACATCTCTCAAAGACCTTATACAAATTGGGTAAATTAGCAATTTCCAAAACGGCCGCATTTTCCGTAAAACACTTTGGCGGGATAAAAAATTCTTTAATAGCCGGATAGAGCACGTATTCAGTCACCCACTTCCACGATTTCCCATTTTCGTCCGTTTCTTCCGACACATTCGAGTAGAACTTCGCTGTTTCTCGTGAAAAGGTACTGAAACATTCCTTTTCAGATTCCCAATCAACTTCTGTCGCTAATCTTATAAGATACAGGGGCAAACTCAGGGGGTCTGGTATGTAGTTATCTAAAAATAAATAAGTAAGGGTAATTGCCCCCAAAGTGACTTATCCTGTTTCCTGTTCCTTAAAAAACTAAAATAAGCACGTACTTCAGCTGGGCACTCGAGTAACGTCGCGAGAAAATTATATTAACTTCACTTGGTCAACTGTACGTCGGTGCCGGGCGGCGCGGCGTGTGTTGACTAGCGCTTGCCTATTACTAGCATTCTCGGTCGAAAATTGAGTTCTTTAAATTTTATTAATTTTTATTTTAAGGAATTTTTAATTATTTAATGATTTATTTAGTATAAATTGTGATGGAGAAATTCATAGTTTTGCAGACGATACTGTTATTTTTTATAGTGATACAAATTGGAACAACATACATAACAAAATTACAAAAGATTTTAAAATAGTTAAAAATTGGTGTGATAATAACTTATTAACAATTAATTTTGACAAAACAAATTATCTTACTTTTAGTCTAAATCAAAATAATAACACCTCAAATGTGGATAGTATTAAAATAGACGATGATATTCAAATTTTAAAAGCTAACAGTGTTAAATACTTGGGAATAATTTTTGACAGTAAATTAAATTGGGATTTACATGTAGATTACGTAATTAAAAAATTAAGAATTTTGCTACCAATATTCAAAAATGTTAAAACCTTTTTGGATATAAAACACTTAGAAACATTGTATTATGCCTTAGTTAAAACTCATTTGAATTATGGGATTTTAGGTTGGGGAGAAATAAGTAGAATTTTAGTGAAAGAAATAGAAGTAGATATTACAAAAAAGATTTCTAAAAATTATGTTTAATAAAGACTATTTTTATCCTTCAAAGGAATTATATTCAGAAACAAAAAAAATGGACGTTAGGCAAATATATGTATATTTATAATATTTTAGTATACGTTTTTAAAAATAAAAATCTAATACAATTTAAAAAACATAACCATGACACGCGTCATAAAAATGAAATTTCCATTAAACCAAAAATGCATAAGTTTATAGCACAAAAGAATTATAAATATTTATGTTTTTATTTAAACGATTATTTAACAGTAAATATTAAAAGAATTATATCATTAAAAAAATATAAAATTGAAATAAAAGCTTGGATATTAACAACAAACGATTTAAAGAAATTCTTGGAATTACTTTGATATTATTTTGTATAATATAAAAATTATTTATTTATTTTTCTCTAAGGATCTCTCTTGTCCTAAAAAAGAAATTGTATGTATGTATTTGAATATACAGCGTGTCCAGAAAAGTTCTAGACATATGGGAATTTTCTTTATTGTTGATTTTACGAAAAAAAGTTATTCTTTATAAAAAGTTCTGCTTGATTCGCAAATAATATTGACATATCAAAGCTTAAGATATCTTGTACAGGGCGGCAAAAAAATGCAGAAACACAGAATTGCGATAAGAGAGAAGTACCCTCAAGTTTTATTTTAGAGCAAATTGTTATAAGAAAACTTTACTAAGGACTACAAAACGAGGTCAGATACAATTTTTCGTTGAACTATTTTAATTTACAGGGTACCATAAAAAATACATTGAGCATTTTTATTACCTCTTGTTTGAAAGTAATTACGTAAACATGTCAATTTTCGTTACAACAGTATTGCACACATGTTCTGCTTGATGCGCAAATAATATTGACATATCAAAACTTAAGATATCATGTACAGGGCGACAAAAAATTATAGAAACATGAATTGCGTTAAGAGGGACAATTTTTATTTTAGAGTAAATTGTTATAAGAAACATCAAAAACATCTAAACATCAGTGATCTAAAAACAGATAGTTTAAAATAAAAGATTATGTCTCCACATGCCCTCCTTCTTTTTCCATGCAAACTACAGTACGTCTTGTTACTTCTGATACTGTCGCCCGTATCATATTGGGAGTGATTTCCTGGACACAGTTTGTTATTACTGCTTCAAGATGGTCAATATCCTGAAAAGGTCTATGCTTATACACCATTTCTTTTAATCGGCCCCATAAAAAGAAGTCCAGGGGTGTGATGTCAGGCGATCTGGCTGGCTAAGGAATATTTGAACGTCTACCTATCCAACGTTGCGGAAATACTTCATTCAAATACCCAGTTACTGTGTTAGTACTATGGCATGGGGCTCCATCATGTTGATACCAAATTATACGTGTTATATTTAGTGGCAGTTCGTCAAGAAATTGAGACAACTGGTCCCTTGAGAAGTCCAGGTAAATGGCAGCATTTATATTTTGTCGAAAAAAGTATGGTCCAACGATCCGATCATTAAAAATGCCACACCAAACATTGGTTTTAAATGAATATTGACTACGGCATTCGATTATAAAATTTGGATTGTTGTCACTCCACCACCGACAATTTTGGGTGCATACCACGCCGTTGGAAGTAAACATGGCCTCGTCCGTAAATAATATTTTTCTTGCAAAAAAAGGATCATCTTCACACTCGCCTTGGAACCACGCGCAAAATAGGAAACGAGAATCAAAATCTCTGGGAAGAAGCGTGTGAACGTATTTCGGTTTATATGGATGAAATTTATTTATTTTTAAAATTTTACTAGCAGTAGACTTCTTGACGTCATTTGGAATAGTTTCTGACAGCTTTCTTAAAGAAATTTTCGGGTTGTCGATAACCGCTTGCAAGACATTGAGTTGATTTTCTTCTGTTGTGGACCATTTGTTATGTTGTTTCTTAAATACATTTTCGACGGAACCAGTAGCCATAAATTTATTCATTATATTTGCTATAGTGGCACTACATACCATTTTGTCAGGGTGTCTATTATTAAATATGAGTGCGGCTTCCCTAATAGAGTTATACTTAGTGATCTCCGACGATAAGTACAATTTCTATTTTCTCATGCAGCGTTAACTTTACAACCATGACGAAACTAACTAACAACTTTTGTTAATAAGTCGCAAAATAGTAAATGATTTTTGACTAACACGTCAATATTCGTTACTATAGTATTACACATAGTTGTTGCAAAATTGTTGCCGGTAAATGTTAAAGAAATAAAATAAAAAAATATTTTCCAAAGGCTTTTTTATGGTACCCTGTAAATTAAAATAGTTCAACGAAAAATTGTATCTGACCTCGTTTTGTAGTCCTTAGTAAAGTTTTCTTATAACAATTTGCTCTAAAATAAAAATTGAGGGTACTTCTCTCTTATCGCAATTCTGTGTTTCTGCATTTTTTTGCCGCCCTGTACAAGATATCTTAAGCTTTGATATGTCAATATTATTTGCGAATCAAGCAGAACTTTTTATAAAGAACAACTTTTTTTCGTAAAATCAACAATAAAGAAAATTCCCATATGTCTAGAACTTTTCTGGACACGCTGTATATTTTTTTCAATTGAGTAATTTATATAATTAAATAATGTAATGTTAAATATAAGATTTGCCCCCAACAAGTACGTCTTCGGGGGTTTTATCAAGTTTATTTATAATATACATATATATATATATATATATATATATATATATATATATATATATATATATATATATATATATATATATATATATAACATATTTAAATTGTAATTAATTTAAATAAACTTTATTATTATTAATATTATTTACTGCAAAGTATGAAAAAAATAGTCGAGTGGTTTAAAAAGTTTGATAGTTCTGCAGCCCTTATATACCAGCCGCTCCTGGCCTTGATACATATCATTTAACACTCCAGCCAGCCGTAGGTGATTAAAGGGTGAAACTTAAGTAAATTATTGACATATTCCAAAGAAAACTACTGTAAGCAAAACACGATAAAATGCCCTTATTCTACCAATAATATTTAAACAGCTCCTTACCTAAAATGATGGGTAAACTCTTTAGCATTCCCGCTTCATCTACGTCCACAGAAAAATATTCGTTAAGCATGGACCCTTTTTCCGATAAAATTTCGCTAACTCTGGTCGCTAACTCTTCTTTCGGTCCGTCCTCTTCTGTCCAACCTGTTTGAGGCAAATCTAACCCAAGTAGTGCCAAGTCTTTAATGGGCATGGGATCTGGAAATCTAAATAGGAAATCATTTACTCTACCTTTTTTTCTCTAACTTCGCTAATAGCAAAGATGTATATATATATATATATATATATATATATATATATATATATATATATATATATATATATATATATATATATAGTTTTTAATTTTGTTTTCTTGGGGATTTAGTCCGTTGTGAGGCCTCACAACGGACTAAATTCCCAAGAAAACAAAATTAAAAACAATATATATATCAACAGTCCAAGAACCTGCCAAAAATACATATATATATATATATATATATATATATATATATATATATATATATATATATATATATATTATATATACAGGGTGGTCAAAAAAGTTTTAACCAAATGAAAAACTTTTTTATTTGACGTTTCTCAAAAAATTTTATTCTTGAAAAAAGTTGGTGCTTGTTCCAAAACCTCTAAATAAGATTGACATTTGCGTACTAAGGTCATAAATTACAAAAAGGTGAAGATCGCTGAAGAATAAACTACCTTTATTTTTAAAAATTGCTATCAGCTTTTCCACTAAACTACTCGTTTAGATTCGTAATTTACGCCGCAAAACATATAACTCCTATAACATTAATTAATTTTGGGGTAATGTTTGTCTAGATAAGTGTTAAACAAATAAAATATGTTTACCTAATTACTTTTCAATAAAAAAAACACTTTACATATACACAAAGTCCAATAATCTACCAAAATGTCTAATAAGCACAAAATAATGGCAAAATACTTTCTGAAAACACGGAAAACCCAGAAAAATATTCCTAAAAACAAACTTTGACTTCACACGTCATAATTCAAAATCGGACGGGACGGCTCTGTAAATAGCGAATTAACGCGAAATAGACAAGACGGGTTGAAGACTACCGGAAAGAGATATGCCGATGCAAAGGCATAAGAAAAGGTGCCCATCTACAAAATGTAAATAATTTCCTCCTTGCTTCTAAGGGATTCCTCCGATTTTAAATTTAACCGGATTTTACCAGATTATTTTTTTATTAAAAATTTCTTTGACATTGTAGAATTAGTTTTACGATTGCAAAATATTGGATTACTAAAATTATGAAATTCAGTTATAATGAAAGAACCGATTTCTTGCCCAAAAAAAAAAAAGACAATTAATAATGAAAACTATAACTGACCTGGAACTGGTACTATTATGATTTTCTTACCTGTAACAATCGAAATTCTGAAAATTATACAAAATGAGCTGATAAAACAGTTCCTCCAATACAATTTTTGTGTTGCACAATAAAAGTTGAGTATTAAACTGTATAAGAGTCTGCTTAGGGGTTATTGGTCCCACAAACACGTGCTGGGCAAAGGTTTCCCTAAGGGTACGATGACAGTTTTCTTCAATTGCTTTTCTTAACTGTAGAATGCTCGTTAACTTTGTTTCTACCCTAGAAAATGTGAAATAAAAGATTTTTTATTACTGATTTGAGTAAGTATAAGCTAGTGTATTCTGTTCAAGTACCTGGCTTAGAAAAAATGCGACCACAACTCTTTATCATAATATTCAGCAATGTCAACAAAGCAAAATAAGTCAATACGCTTCAGCGCCTGTCCTCACCCAAAATCATCCAATACAATCAATATATTTGTAAAATATGGACAATAAATGGAGTTTTTTGTGATTTTTTCAGTGCTAGGCCTCTTTGAACGGACTTTATACGTTAAGTAAAGATTTGGCAAACCCTGTTTAAGTCACAAAAAAGTATCTACCTTGTAATTTTTTTAATCAAATGTTTACTTAAAGGTTTTTCACATTTTTTTGCTTCTTGGGATGCACAAAACTTTTCCATTGTTGTTTTATGATTTTGTTGTTCGGATTTAATATTATTATTAGGTTTCATATCTGGATTTTCTTCTTCAGAAATCTTCATTTTTTTACGCGGAGATTCTAGAACATCGCATTCCATTTTTTCGACATTTGGAGAGTCTTTTCTTGTTTCTTTCTGTAAATCTTAAATAAAAATCTACATGATTAAAATTTTCTTTTTAAATTACTTATACAGGGTGTTACAAAAAGATGTGAAAAAGTTTAAGGGCAGATTCTACATCTAAAAATATGAAAATTACGTGGGTTGCCCCAGAAAAAAAATAATAGGGATGAAGTAATCCCCTGAAGAACTACTATACTAATATACCTTCTGCTATGACGTTATCTTCACCAACATTTTTGTCTAAACATTTATTTTCAAAGTCTTCTTGGTCTTTCAGAAATTGCTCATGATGTTTCTGGTATTGTTCTTCTGTTAAAGATGTGTTTAGATTCGGGTTTTCCTTCTTATTTTTGTCATACACTTTATCTTTTTCTTCGGCTATATTAAAAAATTTATCCAGTTTTTGTATATTTGAATCTGTTCTTACCTAAAAGTATACGGGGTGATTCAGAAATAAGTACCGAAAATTTAAAAACGGTTAGATTTAAGGGAAATATGAAAAAAAGTTAAATGAAATTTTTGTCAAAGTCTCACTGTTTAGAATATATTTAGAATATGTATGTTAAAAGCTAAGCATTTTATATACATTTATATAAACTTTTTTACTTAGAACTGGGCTTGGAATCACAACTAAAATATTTAGCTAAGATTTAGGAAAACCCTATATATCCATTCTGTTCAATAAAAAGTAAAAATTAAATTTTTAGCGGTATATATTATACAATACCAACCACATATTTTGGGGCTTCTACAGGTTTTTTACCAACATCTCTATCTTTTAGCGTTTCTTTTGTCTCAAAGTGTAAAGTTGGTAGTTTGGCCTAAAAATTCAGTGCACTATTTTAACACACAGTAAAAATAATATTTGTTGTTTTTTCAACCAAAAAACATTATTAGTTAAAAAATATATACTATATAAGTATATATAAGTATATACTTACCTGTGTATAAAAAGCTCTAGAATTATTCGAGCCTAGTAATTTTTGCTCTAAAGCAGTCATAATGCTTTCGACTATTTGACTTTCATTTATAAAATGGACCTCATGTTTTGTGGGATGTACGTTCACATCAATGTTATTTGGATCTAATTCCAAACTTAAATACACAAATGGATGGCTATTTTTTGGAAGGTATGTTTGATAGACAGTGTCTATGCATTTCTTTAAACCTTTAAATAAATAATAATAATATTAATTTTATTATTGACACTTCATTTAGTTTTTCATACTTTGAAGTAAAATTTAAAGAAACCAATTTTCGGCCGGGAATGCTAGTAATAGGCCAGCGCTAGTCCACACACGCCGCGCCGCCCGGCACCGACGTACAGTTGATCAAGTGAAGTTAATATAATTTTCTCGCGACGTTACTCGAGTGCCGAGCTGAACTGCTTTTATTCGTGCACAGCACTTTTCAACCTAATGAACATAGGACAAAAATCGGCTCCACCCGCTCCACCGACCGGTTGTTTATAAAATTTAATAAGGGAAATTCTGCTAGACATTTAGCTACATTCGGAAAGACAATTATTGCCAGTTATCATTGTCAGCTGCCCTATGTTAGTTTTGAAGACTGTAGACTTTGAAATAATGAATATTGTGTATAATTTAGTGAACGTTAAAAGTTTTTTTAAATACACTTCTGAGGAAAAACTTGAGAAATGATTGGCTTTATAGATGCAACAAAAAATGACCTTTTTTGCTTTTCGTCTGTACTTTTCGAAGGCGATAAAACATGGTCGCAGATAGGTGAAAGAGACTTAGTACATTTGATGGGAAAAGTAAAGAAACATGAAAATTCAAGGAGTCATCTTCATAATGCTATGCAATATGCTTTATTAGAGACAGTAAGTTAACATTAGTGATCAGCTGGATACTGCATATGGGATAAACATTCAACTATACAATGATAACGTGACAAAAAATAGATATGTCCATTTAATTTTATTGCAGAACACCTATAATATTGTCCCACGAGCCGCCACTGCTCCTTTTAATGAAAGTATTTTAAGTACAAATACACCTAAATTTAAGAAAGCACTTCAAGTACAATGGGTGTATTGGAAGTACCTAAAAAGTAATTGAAATATCGAAAATATTTCAAGTATCAAAAAGTAAAGGGTTCAAATAATAAATTGCATTTAAAGTACCTTAAAAGTAATTAAAATACAATATATTTGAAGTACCTAAAAAGTAATTGAAGTGAAATCTTGCAATAATTAAAATAGGTTCTGTTTTAAATCAAATACAAACTACAAGTACTTTGCGTGAGGTACCTACTTCAAGTTTCAAATAAGATGAGTAATGAAAAGTAAAAGTATTTCAGTCATAGTACTTCAAATGCTGGTAAGTATTTGAGGTACTGACAGCTCTGCGAACAAGAAGTATCTATGGTAGTGGAGGATTACTCCTAAACTTTTGGCTAGAAAACAAAATACTTACTCTGACAGTCCACTAATCTGTTATTGATAAAAAGCAAAAATTGGAATTTCTTAGTAGAGTAGTTGACGTTTGTCATATACCCTTTAACTGTAAACTGGAGACTGTCACTTTCTAACTGAAACTCAACTAACTCTCTAAAAATACAAAATTATTAATATTTTTAAAAGTACAATTACTATACAAATCAAAAGCAATATAGTTGAGCTAACCTTGCTATAGAACTCCCATAAATAAGTCTAATATTTTCAACATAACTGGAGTTTACTGGAGTTCTTATGTCATTGTTTCCACCATGCTTCTTTAAAGCAAATCCTAGAAAAAGAAAAGGTTCCAGTTGCTACCTACACCAAAAATTTAAGTATTGTATTGCTTAGAGATCTAAAATTTGAATTTTCTACATATTTTCGGAATCTCCAGGGGCCGTATTCTCGTTCTTGAGAAAACGCGTCCTGTGAGAATGTGGTTAGGCAATCATAGCCGCCCTACCTTGACAACGTTCTGTCGGGGAGCATTCTTACAAGAATGAGAACACGGCCCCAGGAAATTTGCTGTCGGATAAAGCAATATTCGAGGGAATTCGCTTTAGATTATCTTATCTTGACCTATATATATTTGGAATCACCAAATATACTTTTATACACTATGAGGATAGGGTTTAGAAGAGGGAAAATGGACCAGATTTTGCAAGATACGTACAAATGTCACCCCTAAAAAAGCTTTTGCTTGTAAAATAAATAAGATTCACATTACGAAAAATTTAATTTTTTATACATGGAGCATAAAAAATACAAAAACGTTATTTTGAGTAAGAATAACCATACCTTATTTACCATATTCTACCAAAAGAACAAATATGAAATACGTTTTAAATTAAACCCTAAGCCCCTACAAGATTTCATTCAAAAATTTAAATATTAAAAGAAAAGAGTTTTATCACCACGTCCCAACTATTCTCTGTCACACCTTTAATCAGAGGACTAGTTTCTACATAACAATAATGACACCTATGGACATGTTTGTCAATGTCTTTATTAAATAAAGCAATAATTTAATTTAAAATACTTCTCATCAAAATGTTATCGACTGAACAAAGGATTTTTACAGTCCAGTGTTACGGGGATGACCAAGTATTATAGGGCTACATCAGGGAACAATTTAGCGAGAAATCTGTAGGAATCCCAATTACTGAAATGACAATTTACAACACAACAAAAAAGTTTCCAAGAACTGGTTCAGTTTTGGATCTCAAGAAGAAGTAGAAAAAGAAGAATATTTATTTATTTATTTATTCCCTACGAATATATGATCCATTACAGGGAATATATAATTTTTTTTAAAAAAAAAAAAAATTACATAGCAAAACTTATAATAATAATAACAAGTAACTAAATTTAATATGACCAAAACGACGCTGCCACAGTTTTAGTTCTTCAGTCTGTTAGAAAAATTCCTGTGATGTCCCTTAGAAATCGTGCTAAACATCTTCTGGAAGTTTAAAAAAACTCATTCAGTGGTCTTAAAAGAAAATAAATTATTTCCGTTCAAACCCCACTTTAACCAAACATTGGAAAAGGAGATGAAGCAAAATGACTAGATTTTTGTTTATGGGTGGGAGGCCAAATTTTAAGTGGAAATATCCATTTTTATAAATATATTGTTTTCTGATGAATGTACATTTTCTACTAATGGAACTGTATCATCCCAGCATGTCAGGTACTGGTCTCGAGAAAACCCAGAGTTTAGAGTAATGAGGCGAAGACAATATTTTACAAAAGTGAACTTGTGGTGCGCGATATCTGTCCATGGCATTATAGGCCCATATATTTTTTTAATAACACTTGCAATAGAATATCTTACTTGTAAATGCTGGATACATTTTTTAGCAATGAACTCGAAAAGTTACCTTTAATTTTTTGCCAAAAAATGTATTTTCAATAATTCAATTCCAGTACATTGCGCTCGCGAGCTAATAGAACAGCTTCACCGCAGATTTGGTTCAAGGTGGATTGGTAGAAATGGCCCAATTTTGTGGCCCCCAAGGAGCCCCGACTTAACGTTGGACGATATGTTCCTATGAGGCTGTTTAAAACAAATTGTTTATGCCACTATAATACCAAATAATATTGGCATACTAAAAGGCAGAATTACCCAGGCTGTTCATTCAATATCTCAAGAAGAAATCAGACATTCCTTCAGATATCTAAGGAGGCAATTAGAAAAATGTGTTGAATATGGCGGTGGACTTTTTATATTTTTACTGTTTTGGTTAGTTTATATCATATTCTTTTGAGTTTAATTAAATATTCATATTATTTAAAAATTGCAGTTGAATACAAAGACAATCCTACGGAGGAGGGGGATTCCCCCGCTCCCAGAACCTGGGCTTCCCATGGCATAGTATGGACCACGAACAAAGCAGTGTTGTCACAGTTTGTAAATATTTTAGTTGATTAATAAAAATTCAACCCCCCCCCCCCCCAATTTTAGTCCAGGACCGCCCTTGGTTGAATAAGAAGTATTAATTTAAAACATATTTCATATTTGTTTGGGTTTGATATTGACTCATATTTGTTCTTTTGATAGAAAATGATAAACAAGGTATGTTTACTCTTATGCAAAATAACGTTTTCGTATTTTTTATGCTCCCAGTATAAAAAATTAAATTTTTCATAATGTAAATCTTATTTATTTTACAAGCAAAAACTTTTATTAGGAGTGACATTTTTACGTATCTTGCAAAATTTGGTCCATTAGTCCTCTTCGAACACCGTCCGCGGACATAAGTACTGTATATTTTTGGAATCAACAAATAATATGCTTTTACAGGAACTAAAACAAATATATTTCTAACCTACTGAAGCATTATGTATGGCATATTTGCTCACAACATCAGAAATCTTTTGATATTCTTCTGCTGGTGACCTTAATGCTTTTTTTCTAACATTCATGTTATAGAAAAGGTCTTCTACTGTAATAATAGTTCCTTGGTTCCCTGCCAGGGGCTTTGGGGGTGCTTTAAGTTTGCTGTCGCAGTAATCAGCTCTAAAGTATTAAATTAAATAGGTACAGTAAGTAAAATTGAGATTAAGTATTTGTTAAAACTGTAAGAAATATGTTTTAACTCATAATTCCACAACAACATAAGCTATTTTACCACAGACAAGCATACTTACTGATAAGCACATATATCATTTTTGGTTTTTGATATTATTGATAAATGAGCAACGTGCGATACACTAGCCAGAGCTTCTCCTCTAAAACCATATGTTGCTATTTTGTGTAAGTCTTCAAATTCTCTTAATTTTGAGGTAGTAAATCTCTCACAGACTATTTCAAAGTCCTCTTTACGAATTCCTGTACCGTTATCTTGAATCTGAGAAAATTAATGAGCATTATCTTTATAAATATTCTACAAGCATCAGTGATATTTCCATTATCCAGTTTCTGAGTGTCTTGATAAATTTTAAAAATATTACTTAAACAGTTTATAATAGATGGAACTTACTTGAAGCAGCCTAAGGCCCCCATTTTTAACAGTTATCTGTATGTTAGTAGCTTTAGCATCCAAACTGTTTTCGATAAGTTCCTTTAAAGCATTAGCAGGCCTTTGTATAACTTCTCCAGCTGCAATCCGATTTATTACCTCTTGTTCTAGTTTTCTTATGGGTTTAGGTTCTAGTGTCATAGTGTTTATATTCACAGATAAAATGTATATTTATTTTGTTAAGCTTTTTACTTACATCTTATTAGACGAAAGACTTTACATCTTACATCTACAGATTATTTTAAAAATTTTAATTTTTAATACTGAACATAACCTTAATAAACAAAATTTTTGTTATTGCCCAACATAAAAAGCGATTTTAAATCTGTGACCTAGTCATGACTACGTTACCTTATTTGGCAACGTTGCTCCATATACTCAATGTTTAACCTAAAAAATCAAAGTATTAAGATTAAATGAGACAGTGTTGCCCAATCGTCTGACTAGATCATGATTTGGTCACTGATTTAAAAATGGCTAAAAAGAATTTCTGGCACTATCTACCACATGCATTATTCCCCACAGCAACACTCTGGTAAAAGTAATTTGAACCGAAAATGCCTGAAAGTATTTTTTCTTGCTTTTTTTTGTTTGGGAACTCCCTTTAAAATGCAAGTTGTGCAAGTTCATAAAATCATATTGTACTAAATATTTTTATCTTTTTCTTACCACTTTAAATAGATAAAGACAGAGTGTATTGATGAGATCAGATGAATTTTTCGGAGTGGCCATTAATTACTCGTGAAAATGGCGACTTATCAATTTTTTTCAATATGATTAGAAAAGTTAACGAATATTACGAAGTTTTATCTTCTCGTTTTGTAATAATTAAAAAACGTTGTAAATGATAAGTGATAAGATAAACCAAAACTATATTATTTTAGTGATTTGTTGGCATTAGTAGTAATTTATTAAAATGTCTGAAAATGTTCAGGTTTCAGAAACAAATTTTCAAGACCTGAAAAATCGAATGAAATTAATATCTGAAGCAGACCCATCCCAGTATCATAATGATTTCTCTTTAAGGAGATATTTGAAGGCGTTTAAAACAACTGACAATGCTTTCCAAGCTATTTTAAAGACCAACAAATGGCGAAAGGAGTATGGTGTTGCCGAATTAAATGCAGAACATCCAGCAGTAAAGAAGAACTTAGAAGCAAACAAATCAAGAGTTTTAAGACATCGTGATATGCAAGGTCGACCAGTCATTTATATTCCTGCAAAAAATCATAATACCAATGACCGGGACATTGATGAAATGACCAAATTTATTGTTTACTGTCTTGAAGATGCGTGTAAAAAATGCTTTGAAGAAGTTATCGACAATTTGTGCATAGTTTTCGACTTAAAAGACTTCGGTCTGAATTGTATGGATTACCAGTTGATCAAAAACTTGATTTGGCTATTGAGTCGGCACTATCCAGAAAGATTGGGAGTTTGTCTGGTTATAAATGCACCAACAATATTTTCTGGCTGTTGGGCAGTCATTAAAGGTTGGTTGGACGAGAAAACTGCTGGAAAAGTAACTTTTGTCAATTCTGAAGCTGATCTATGTACCTACTTGATACCTGATATCTTGCCCACTGACATATAAGTAATTAAGTTTAAATGTTATCAAATATTTCAAACTTTCGTGTTATTCGATATTCAATGTAAAAATGTTCAAGTATAAATTCATAATTGCCAAGATCTCTTTTATTAAATGGTGGGTACATACAGACTAGATCATCTTGGATCATAGATTTTAACTTCGTAACCTCTGGAATAAAGAATTTTTTGTTTAAAGTTGGCTGAATGTCCTCACTGAAAACCACATAGAAAAGATACTACCTCATTTTTGTTATATTATGTTTGTTGTTAGTAAAAGATGCATATTTTAAAGCGAATGTGTTTTTATCTCGGTTTTTATAATGTGCTCTTTTTGAATTCTCTATTGATGGTAGTAGATTTAAGGCCTTGTAAAAAACTATACTATGATACTATTTAGAATAAATCTTGACAGATATAATACCACATAATCATTATCTATATAATGGCAATATTTCATTTTTTCTATATTAGACTTATAATATAGAAAAAATGAAATATTGCCATTATATAGATAATGATTATGTGGTATTATATCTGTCAAGATTTATTCTAAATAGTATCATTAAAAAATACATATCTTTACAGTTGAATATTAAAATGACAATTTAGTAATCAGTTACATTTTCCAGTGCCAACAGGGTCAAAACTGGCTAATATTTTAATTTTCATAGTAATTAATAAGGTAGTATACAATAAATAAATAAGACAACTGGTAACCTAATTGATTTCTGATATTCTAATTGGACGTTTTAAAAGGAATTATGTTTGAAATAGAGATTTAAGAGTAATTTATCAATGTCAGTTTTGTATCTTAATTGTTTTTTAAAGTTTAATTATGACTCAGGTTTAGTAAATTCAGTTGCTTTAGTGATTTAAAATGAGGCGGATTTAGGGGGGGGGGGTGCTAGAGCATTGTACAAAAAGGATTTCATAGCGAATTTTATAAAAATGAATATTGTAACATAAATATTAACCATTCATACATGGTCTGCAAAATATTTAACAAAAACAAACATTTGCCTATGTAAGGTCTATAATATATAAATTATACCACAAAAATATGAATAACTAAAAATAAACCCAAGCCTTTCTTTTTTTCGAAAAACATCTTTTTTGAGAGTAATTTTTTTTTTGGAAAAACAGCTTTCGAAAACGGATTTACGAAATTTTTCGAAAATATTTTCTCTAGAACTTATTTCGAAATTCCTTTTTTTCAAAAATATCTTAGCTTTTTCAAAATATGCTCTTTTGAAAACGGATTTCTGAAAGTCTCCAAAACACATTTTTCGTTTTTTTTTTTTAATATGAATATTCGAAGTTCTTTTGAAACAATGAAAACATGTAGGTACTTATAAAAAATATATTTTCTTAAGATAAATGTAGTTTCAAAAAGTATTTTAAAAAAAAATCGAAAAGTTGGTTTCCAAAAAAAAACTAATAACTGTATTTTATTGAAAAAGTTCTGTTTTCGAAAAAATATATTTTCGAAAACAAGTGCTTTTAAAAAATGCGTTTTCGAAAAATTTTTGTATATCAGTTCAAATGCACAGAATCAGAGACTATAAAGAATATAGACAGACACTCGAATACACCGAAAAGCGGGTCTCCCTTGAGACATTTGGTGGGTTTGCTGGTTTATGGTTTAAAAGTTTGTTTGTCCACCATTGTAATATATATGTACATGTAGATACATAGTACACGTATTTATATAATGGTAGACAAACAAACTTTTAAACCATAAACCAGTAAACCCACCAAATGTCTAGGGAGTCCGCTTTTCGTTGCACGGCAGTGTTCGTCTAGGTATTATTTAGTCTATGACAGAATGTAGAAATAAAAAATGCTAGAATATTTGTAAGTTAAGATGACCAACCGTATAAAATAGTGTTCATTTCTTAGAACCCTCAACTAGTGATGTAAGGATACGTATCCAAAAATCCGTTGGATCCGAATATTAAAAGAATCCGGATTATCCGGAACCGGCCGAGAACTTGAATACGGATTCGGAATCAAAATAAATTCGCATCGGGTGGTTACTAATGCAAAGTGCAAAGAGAATACGGAATCGGAATCGAGTGTAAGCGAACAACACGGTCTGCGATTTGGCATATTTGATATTGTGCTTTCTCTTTCTAATGACATTTCCTAAAAAAAGATGGCATAGTTATCGGGGTAACGGGTATCATATGAGATGAGACCCATTGGTTAAACTAGTCCCGCCTCACCCGAACCGAATTCAAACGAGAACGGCGCGACGCGGTGCCTTCTTATCCCTAAACTTCGACTTCGAATGGTATGATACCGATACCGCGTCGACCTACCTAGCCGTGTATCCGGATAGAAAATGTTTTAGTCTGTTGCATGCATACGTATACATGATCTGTAACCGCTTTCGCGCGGGTCAAGAAATGGATTCGTATTCGGATAATGGATACGGATATTAGCTGATTCCGATTCCGTATGATTCGGATATCTAATGAATACGGATATTTACAACACTACCCTCAACAATAAAGAAATAAGGTCGCACGCGAACTTGACCGTTTTTTTGGTCTATGCTTTCGTGCAGCCCGAGGTGACGTTGCGCCCCCCCCCCCCCCACTTCTAGACAAAATTCTAAAACTGCCCCTGCTACAATTAATTTTTTTGTGCTTGGTCATCAGACTCGATTTAATAATACTGCCATCCACTCCAGTTCATGCCTATCTTACTATTTATTAGTTTGTAAGTATAATTAAAAATATTTATTATTATCATTATTAATCTGTATTAAAAGCACCTGTTTTATTGTTTATGCACTATGTTTATCAATTTTTTATTTCAAGTCATAATTGGCGGATACATTTTTTTCACAGACCATTATAAAATTAAATATTGTGCATGGTAATTTTGGTAATTTTCAACTGAAAACTGGTGTGTTGACAAGTATTTAAGGACAAATAATAAATCACAAATGTATGTGGTAATATTTCTTTAGTGTTAGGTAAGAGCAGTAAGAGGGGCTTCAGTCAGAAATTCCTGTTTTCCAGAAAATGATGTTAAAGATTGCATTACTGTTTGTAAATCTGATTATTACTTTTAGAAACCAATATTTGGATATAAAAGTACAACAATAAACTGCCTTGCAGTCCCAATACATATTGTACAAAAAAATGAGTATGGATTTAGGGCCAATTAATTCGTCCTAAAGTCTTAAATTAGCCAAAATCCAGGTAAGTACTCATTTTTTTGTAAAATATGTATTGTGACTGCAGGCCAGCTTATTGTTAATACTTATGTCCAACTATTGGCTTCTGGTAGTAATCAGATTTACAAACAATAATATATCTTTAATTTCATTTTCTGGAAAACAGGAAATTCTGACTTAAGCCCCTCTTACCTAACACTAGAGATTTAGAAAGAAAAATTTGTTTTCTCATATATTTTACCTGATAAAGAAAAACAGAGGAAAAAATAAAGAATTTTATAAAAAAAGGTAGAGCATAAGTTCCTCTGTAACACGGCCATTGTTTAAAGAAAACTGTAACATTGTTTAGGGCACCTCCTTAGTTTAATTCACGAATATGCGTGTTTTAGTTTTAAATATTATATTATTTTGTTTGCCAACTAATTTTAATTTGTTTTCTACAAAATCTGACTAGATCAACGATCGATAAACGCTTTATCTTTATGGAATAATTTCTGTGATCTTAAGTATTTTAAACCCGTTATTATATTACAGGGAGGCTCAAACTTTCTATAATATCTTAAAAGTTTTCAGTCACATAGTTTTAGATCTGTAATATTTCAGGAAATGTATTTTTATTGTGCCATAATTTTTAACCAATCTGTATGACAACAAATATAGTTGCGTGATTTTACCAGGAATTATTCTTTTTCCCAGCTAAACGAATTGGGAATTTTGGGCCATCTTGTTTATATTTTAAATAATTAAGTACTTATTTATTTTTAACAGTAATAGTTAAATATTAATAGAAATGTGTGGCTGAATTTTCATTGTTTAATCGTTAATATTTTGAATATTGACCACCATGTAACAAAAATGTTTAAAAAATAAAAGCACAACCAAAAAAGTTTTTTCTTAATTATTTGTCTTTGATTTGACCTAGCTGAAAACATGGTGTGCCTCGATTTTAACCCAAAGGTCTTCCCACTTCAATTTTTTTTGTCAGATTTTGCTAAAGTGGTGTGGCTTAAGTAATTTAAGCCCAAAATGAAAATCCTAGATCAATAGTTTTAAAAAGAAACTTGATTCTACTAATTTTTTTTTGGTTAAGGGGCTTTATTTTATGAAAAAGAGTAGTATCAAAATTTTATAAGGCGTATAATCTTCTTGTAAGTTGTAAGTCCTGAAAACGATATCTTAGTGGAAATATTTAATACTTTTATCTACTCCTATTAAATTATATATTAATTATTCAACTACTTTTGAACAATTAATAGTATCCATAAACAAACAACATGAGTTATAATAACTCACTGCTATAACTCACTATAATAAATCGGAAAAGATTTACGAACCGAATATCAAGGTGGCTCTGTACAAGCCGATTGGCCGAAGGGAAACAGTCCATTATTGTTATTGAGAGAAGTAATGTCACTCGAATAATTTTGACGTTTTCAAATTAAGTTAATACCTAATTATTGTAAATTTTGTGCTAAAAAAGATGAATTCTCTGTACTTGTATCTTAGTATTTCTTGTTATAGTCGTAGATAAAGTATAGTATTTAACTTGCGGTAATTGTCATAACTCACTTGATGAATTACAGCACTCGCCTGCGGCTCGTGCTGCAAACTTCATCTGCGTGAGTTATGACCTACATTACCGCTCGTTAAATAATATACTATTATCTGGCTTTGATAATCCTGAAAAAAGATTAAAAAATGAGTTTTTCGTCAGTTTTTGGTACCTATCTCTTAAATGGTACGCTCAAATACGATGGTTTATAAATTCATTTTAAAGATAATGCAATTATCTACAAATTAAAAAAAATGCCTCTTTAGCTACATCTGTTCAAAAGATATAGATAATAGAAAGTTGAAAAATTTGAACAAAAAAATTATGGAATCAGAATGTTGTGATATATCTCAATAATTATAACTTATGGACATAGGCGTTTCTAGGGGGGGGGGCTAAGCCCCCCCAAATCTCGAATTAGCCCCCCCCCAAATCCAACTGAGTGGCCTAGCAGCCTATATATAAACCAGGGATTTAAGCCCCCCCCAAATATGTAAACCGGGGGCTTAAGCCCCCCCAAAAATAGAGGTCTAGAACCGCCTATGATGGATAAAACTGTTCATCATTTTCAAAAAGCTGACTCAGTTTCAAGCAAAATAAAAAAAAATCATCTTTTATCTGGAATAAAACCAAAGATAGGATCGTCGGAAACTGTATGTTACAATAAAATACCAGTCATATTTAAGTAACAAATTTATTCGGTAGACAACTCAAAAATGTTCCACTTGAAAATATGTACAATAATAAATAAATATTATGTAATAAAATACTTGGTGAATACCTTAATCTACTTAATACTAATAGGCACGTGATGTGGAAAAGTATTTTAATACAAACATGTTTAAAAAGTTAATTTCTCACCTCAAGTAAGTACAATAATTCAGCCATTTTTTGGCGCTAATACGGTTCAAAACATTTTATTTTCTTGTTAAACAGTGACGTCATATTTGTCACGTGTTGAACCGTATTGGAAAACATTTTTGTGTTTGAAACACATTTTTTATCAGTGGCGGCTCGTGGTAAAATTTTATAGGTGTTCTGCAATAAAATTAAATTACCAAAATAAACAGCGTGTAATTTTATTTTATCGTCTTCGAAAAGGACACATTGAAAGCAAAAAATGGCATTTTTTGTTGCATCCACAAATCCAATCCTTTCGCGAACAAATATCTCTCTTAAAAGTGACGCGTGTAAGGTTTTCAGAGCTCTGCTAGCACCGGTTGCCTCATTAATATCTGGTAATCGCCTACCTCTATTTTTTAGCTCAAGTTGTTTCTCACCTGTATTTAAAAAAATCTTCTAACGTTCACTAAATTACATCGATTACTTGCCACAAGGCACAAAACTAACAACCGACAGCTAAAAATAACAACAACAATAACTGCAAATAATTGTCTTTCCTGATATATAACGCGTGCGAATTTACCAGTAAGGACTGTCACGAATGCAGCTAAATGACTAGCAGAATTTCCCGTATTAAATTTTATAAACAGCCCATCGGTGGAGCCGATTTCTGCCCTATATTCATTAGATTGAAAAATGCTGTGCACGAATAAGAGCAGTTCAGCTCGCCACTCGAGTAACGTCACGAGAAAATTATATTAACTGTACTTGGTCAACTATACCTCGGTGCCGGGCGCCGCCGTCTGTTGACTAGCACTGGCCTATTATACCATTCTCGGCCGAAAATTCGTTGTTTTAATTTTACTTATTTTTATTTTAAGGAATCTAATTATTTACTGCAAAGTATAGAAAAATTAGTCAAGTGGCTTATAAAATTTTGGTGGTTCTGCAGCTCTACAGCCCTTATGTACCAGCCGCCATAGTTGAAACTGAGGTAGGTAGTCTGGAATGATCTGTGGTATCGCCTACGTTGAAATTAACGATTTAATAATACCCGTGGAGTATGAAACACCCACCCAACTGGAAAACTGTAAGTTTAATTTTTAATACCAAATTTTTTGTTGCTACGAAAAAGGAGAGATCCATATGGGAAGTGACGTCTTATTTCCTTCATCAGTGGCATAAATCAAAAATTTCATGTTTTAAACTTTCAAAAAGTTCTCTAAAATTTTTCCCTGGCCTTGAAAAGGTTGTAGAACCAAATTATAAATAAGACCTCCTGGCCTAGCAAAACAATGAGTAAAATTTCTATTAGAATCATCATCATATAATTTATTTATGTTACTGTAAAACCAAAAAACTTTTTTAAACTCTCAAGCAGCAGACTGCTAAGCAACGAGAAATGTCAAATGCCTGACGACCTTGCAGGATGTCAACGATTCAAAAATATTCATTTTGTTGAAACTAATCGACGACGTTACGTTTCAAATAAGGTTTAAAAACTACCTTGAATGCATAATACAAATAATAAAATATGACACCGCGCAGGTAGGCGTGGCCATGTACGTCACGCTGTGAGTAATTCCGCCATATTTTGTAAACGAGACACGTCTTTATTAAGATCGCGTTTTAAATTTATTTTTTGGTGTTTTTATCACTTTTAAGAGTTTTAAAGTAAAAATGAGGTGTGTTGTGTATGGTTGTGATGTGGACAATCAATGCAAGAGCTTTATGCCCGATAGTAAAGTTTTTAGCTTTCCTAAGACAAAGAAACACAAAATGTTTGGAAGCGTCTGTGCAAACGAGAAGATAAGTTTAATGTGAAAAATACTAGAATCTGTTCTAGACCTTTTAACGAAAGTGATTATGAAGGTAATTTAAAGCATAAATTGTAATGTCATGAATGTCAAATGTGTTTAATGTTTTTACAAACTCGCTTCAATAAAAAAGTTTACCGTAACAAACAATTGCTAAAAATTTCCACGTTAACGAATCACCAGAGTTTAATCAAGAAAATACGACAAAGAGACTAAAAAAGGCTATTTTCTTAAAAAAATAATTTCTTGTTTTACCTAATTTCATAAATTTAGATATTTTTGTCTTGTTTAGAATAATTTTTGTCATTCTAAGATTTTTTTAAATTTAAAAAATCAAAGTATACAAAAATACAATAATTTTTAATAATCAACTATTTAAAGGGTAAAAAAACCCAAAAAAAACTATCCTAAAAAACGTATTTCCGTCGCAAACATACAAATGTTATTCACCGCAAAAAATATTTGACAAATTATAGGAAGAAATAAAATTCTTATTGTAAACATATTTTCGGAAGACTCTGTAGGTATATATTTTAATAAGAATATGCCTCTAAATAAAAATTATTATTTCAATTATTAGGCATAGTTTTATTTAAAATGTGTATTATAAGCAGGAGGCAAAGTATATGGCCAATAGAATTTATATAAAATCGCTTATAACTAACGTAAACTCTATATTGCGCGTTATAAATTTCAAAAATAACTCACAGCGTGACGTCATGCGCGAACCCGGATGAATTTGACACGGCTTGGTATCATATTTTCCTTTTAATGTATCATGCCGTGAATGCAATGAATGAGAAAAATTGGCTTAGGTTTTAAAAATGTTCCACGCTTCCAAGGAGGCACATATGGAGTATTTTGTTTTTATATGTTAAACATTTTTGTTGGTAACATAATATACTGACCGCTAACTTCGTGATGATTGATGAGCGGCAATTTTAAAAGCAGATTTTGAAAATTTATTTATTACGCCCTAAACAAATAGGCATTATTTAATAACGAATATTTTTACAGTTGCAAATATTTCTTATCATGCAATCGCACGAACTTTTATAATAATTTCTAAAATACACACGTCAGACAAACAAGTTGGTCATACTGTTAGTAACTAACAGTAAACAACTGTTGTTAGAGGAACTTCAAGTAGTAATTTTTGCGTTTCGTAACACACTGTCGAGCGTAAAAGAATGCTTTAAAATTGAAAAGTATAAAAAAAGGTTTGACCTGAAAAATTATGGTGCAACAATTCAGAAGTCTTAATTACTTTAGCCTAGTTGCTTCATTAATTAGATTCTTAAGTTCCTTGAGGTGTTGAGCCTTGCTACCGGTTGCTGTACTGCCGGCTACAGGTCGACCAATATATCTACAAAAAAGTTGGTTTTAATATAGCATTCAGTCACTGTAAGTAGTTAAAAATGTTCGTCTTAAGATGATAATATAATAAAAAAATACACATCAAAGATTATTTAAATGTTAAAAATAGACCAAAACATCTTTTTTAAAAAGAAAATAATAATCAAACCCAAGCAAGCCCAAGAAATATATTATTTTTTAGGTTTCTTAAATGGCGTTAGATAAAAAAATAAATTTCTGCTTTTGGATACACACAAAAAAAGATAATCTTAAATTGAGACCAAAATACTCTAATAAATTTGCACCACGGTGGACGTAATACGAAATCCAGATCACAACCATACACAACACACCTCATTTTCACTTTTAAACTCTTAAAAGTGATATAAAAACACCAAAAAATAACTTCAAAACACAACGCGATCTTAACAAAGACGTGTTTCATTTACAAAATATGGCGGAATTACTCACAGCTTGACGTTCATGGCCACGCCTAGCTGCGCGGTGTCGTATCTTTTTTATTTGTATCATGAAAAACAACTTATTTATAATACATCATGGTTGTAACCATAGCAACCACATTCAATTTTGTCTACTAGAAACTTCCCAAGCTAACTAGATATCAATACCCACTCGTACCTCTAAGTGCCGCTAAGTAGACACAGTCAATATTACGATAAATTGCGCCCTCTCTGGGTCAGCCTAGAAACTTTCTATCTCATCCTCGTATATCAAAGGCAATATTTACTTATTTTAAAGTAATTTTCTGTAATAATTTTTGTGTGTACCAATGCATGTCATAAAATACAATAAAGATATATTTTTGGCGAAAATGTTTATATATATTGTCCCATTTTAATTTGTAAAAAAAACGTTACTTACATAATATCTCTTTGACCAACCAGAGTCGTTTCAAATCTAGGTCTCATGTACGTCCACGCCCCTTGATTTTTGTGTTCTTCTTGTACCCACGCGATTTGAGCGTTGGGGTATTTTTCGCACTCGTCTTTGATCAAATCGAACGGGAAAGGTGTTAACTAAAAAAATGTTTAAAATATGCGAATTTAGGGCACAAAGAATATAGAATTTTAGATTATTACTGTACTATTTATTTTTTAGTGTTCCGTGCTGAAATTAGCAAAACGGAACACAGACCCTCCGTCTGTCACAGGTATGGTCGGCCTAAGGTCACTGGCGATTTTCTCTGAAACTATTCGACGTAAAAAATTGAAATTTAGCACAGACATAAAGTGTGGTGGCCTAATTATAGACGTGAAGTATAAAAAGTTGAATTTTGATTCTGGGGGTTAATCCCAGGGGATAAATGAAAAAAAAATCAAGGGCATCGTGTAAGGTGTCAAATGAAGGCACATTGAAGCACGAATTCAACAATATATATGATGTATTTTTTATGCATTTTTTTAACTTATTTCGGGAAAAACGCTTAAAAATTGCTGTCCCCCACCCTAATCAGCAATAGGATCGTTCAGAAAAATCTGAAAAAAATCATGAACATTGAGAATTAGGTGTAGATTGAGTCAAAATTATCAGGATTGAAAAATTCTAGCGCGAATGGTCGTTATATGCAATTTAATTGTTTATTTCCTTATAACTGCTGAACCATTGGTTTTAGAGAAAAAAAATTTCAACAAAAAATATTTGTCACGATGTAAGGAATAACTTTTGTCTTCACACGTTTTTCAAAATTTTTAATTTGGCTCAGTCGAAACGCTCCCCATTCAGCTCCGCGCATACGCGATGTGATAAGGCGATGGGCGGCCGAGGTTTGCTCAAGTTAAGTGGGGAGTTGATGGCACGGAACACTAACTGTGCAAGTATAGGTTACACTTGACCGAATTTTTTTTTAGTAAAAAATCAACAACCTAATTATTCATTCTTACCTGTTCGATACGAGTGATGGCGATTTTATCATCAATTTCTAAATCTCTGTTAGCCTTTAATAAGTCATAGTATACTTTTCCTGAACAGAAGATTAGTTTTTTGACACCGACTGGATTTTGGGAAGCTTTCCCTTCATCTGGAATAATCCTTCTAAACTGAGTTCCTAAAATAAGTACAGTACAAGTACAATACAACCTTCGGCGCAGGTCATAAATACCGAGAGCCACGAGAAAGGTCCATCAGTTTACGACTTGACAACAACGAGTAAGCATTGAAAATGCCAAGTGAGACCTTGGCGAAACGTCTGCCAGATTCCAATAGGAATTTAACAAACGAACGGATGTACTCCCGGATCAACATTTCTTTATATATATATATATATATATATATATATATATATATATATATATATATATATATATATATATATATATATATATATATATATATATATATATATATATACATATATATATTGTATATATATACCGGGTGTCAACGAGATCACTTTCCGGCTGCCATTTCTGTAGTATTCAATCGAACAAGATGAAACTTGGCAGGAGTCATAGGCTAATAAAAAGTCACTTTTCTAGGTACTTGTCAAATTTCGACGACTTCCGGTTTAGCCGGAAGTGACACCAACTTTAGATTTTCAAATGAGACACCCTGTATATTTCTTGATTTTTGGAATCTAGAGATCATTTTACGTACAACTGTATTGTTTTTATTACTTTTTGTGTCAATTTACTATTTTTAAAACAAATTTTTTGTTTTGATCTAGAGTGCCATGACCCACCTTAAATCGTTCTAATAGACGTGTACATCTGCACAAAAATACCTACACAATTTTATCACCTTTCATTTGTCTTACCAGAGCGTTCAAAGTTGACTAAATCACTTTTTTGATAATAACTTTAAAAAATTAAATACAACTATAACACTTTCATAGTATAATTAGATGTAGTTTTTTATTACGAATCCAACGGTGTATCACATCAAGATTCTCTTGGTTTCTAAAGAAAACTGCATTTTATTGCCATAGCCATTTGTTATGGTTTGATCAAACATGTAACTGCACGACGATCAAATATTATATCCAGTTAGCCATGACAAACAATTAAATTATTATAGCTGTTTAAAAAATAACGGAATGAAGCCTCAAAATATTGTTAAATTTGCCATGGAAAACAATTGAATTCAGGATAAATGATAGAATTTTACAAATTTGTAAACAATTATTTTTCTGGTGTTTAATATTATGTTTCTGGTTTGTGGCGAATTGTTTACAGCCACCCATTATTATTATTCAGTTTTGTCATGACTAACTGGATATAATATTTGATCGTGGTGCAGTTGCATGTTTGATTAAACCATATAAAATGGCTATTGCAATGAAATGTAGTTTTCTTTAGAAAATCCAAGAGAATTTTGATATTGTGATGCACCATTGGATTCGTAATAAAAATCTACATCTAATTATACTATGAAAGTGTTATAGTTGTATTTAATTTTTTTAAGTTATTATCAAAAAAGTGATTTAATCAACTTTGAACGCTCTGGTAAGACAAATGAAAGGTGATAAAATTGTGTAGGTATTTTTGTGCAGATGTACACACACTCTAGATTAAAACAAAAAATTTGTTTTAAAAATGGTAAATTGACACAAAAAGTAATAAAAATAATACAGTTGTACGTAAAATGATCTCTAGATTATAAAAATCAAGAAATATACAGGGTGTCTGATTTGAAAATCTAAAGTTGGTATCACTTCCGGCTAAACCGGAAGTCGTCGAAATTTGACAAGTACCTAGAAAAGTGACTTTTTATTAGCCTATGACTCCTCCAAGTTTCATCTTGTTCGATTAAATACTAAATAAATGGCAGCCGGAAAGTGATATCGTTAACACCCGGTATATATATATATATATATATATATATATATATATATATATATATATATATATATATATATATATATTCTCTTAAAAATGTACTTGTAAATTGGTCCCATTATAAACCTACCTTCGAGCATTTCATCAAATGAGCTTCTAGCCTCTGGGTGTCTCAATAAACTCTTGGGCGTCATAACAATCAGTGGTTTTCTGAAAATGTGGGAAAATAAATAGAATATTAATGTTAACACTAAATTCAGGGGATATGTAAATATCTATAAATTATAGTTTATGTGGTAAGAAACTCAAAGTTATTTGTTTTCTTGTCACAAACCAAAGTGATAAATTATTATTTAAGTAATACAAAGTTTTTTTTATTACTTAAGCTGTTTGTCACGTGATTTCAAACGCGACGCAGTGGCGGCGCTAAGGGTGGGCAGGATTGGGTTATTATAGTAGACAAAGGTTCTCTCCGACTCTGCTGGCGTCATCAAACCCAACCCAATCACTTATAATCACAATTCAACCCCTTTAACACAAAATAAGTTGTCTTTATCAGAATCAAGCAAGCATAATGCAGGAACAAAATTTCTGTTGACTGCTACCTGCCTTAAATTAATTTATGCTAAATTAATGACTAGGAAGGATAATCTTATTTAAACGAAACCGAATATTATAAAGCAATTATCTAATTTTATTTTTGTCGCTGACAGTACTTTAAGCCAAAGCAGAAGGCGCTTAATTTTGCCATTTCTGTTATCCGGATGCTATCTTAGTTCCTCGTCCGCGCAAATATAAAATTTTTCAGAGGCAAAGCTATATTCGACAAGCTGTACTTGGGCTTCGGTCTTTGTAAGCTGTCAGAGGATGGGAAAATTTGGACTGAACTCTACTTCTGTCATATAAGTGTATTCTAAATTTAAGCCTGTATGTCTAAACTTTTCCTACCTGAAAGGTAAAGCGATCTGTCTCCTCAACAAATGGAATAAGTTCGCTGGGTTGGTGCAGTTGGCAATGATCCAGTTGATATCGTGCAGTTGACGTACGGCGAAGTCTTCAGTTTCGGGCGGGAAATAGTCTGGATCATCAGATGACAATTGCAGGAATCTTTCAAGACGAGCGCTAGAATGTTCTGGACCTTGGCCTAGAAAAGAAAAAACATTTTTTAAATACTAATGATGCATTAAAAACAATTTACTCAAATCTAAAATGTAATTATTAAATCTATAACTGTAGTTGGTCTATAACATTTTATTATGTACACATATTTATGAAGAACAATATTATTTTTCTTACCTTCCATACCATGGGGCAACAACATGACCAAACCAGTTTGCCTTACCCATTTTGATTGTCCACTGGATATAAGTGTGTCGATAACAGCCTGAGCAGTGTTGGCAAAGTCTCCAAACTGTGCTTCCCAGATGACCAAGGCGTTGGGATTGGTCATTGAATAACCTTTAAAAATATAAATAAACAGCGTGGCCACTTCCTGGAAAACCGGAAAAAGTCGGAGAATTTAAGTAGTCAGGGAAAAGTCAGGAAAACCTCAGTGAATTTTTATTAAAATCAGGGAATTTGTTCATCCATAATGTGCAAATTATTTTCTGATGAAAGTCTCATCTAGCACAGTGAAGTCTCCATCTATTTTACATCCATTGCATTCCCTTTGTCCCTACAGTAAGGAAATATAGTATACCCACTTTAGTTTCTCTCTTTCTCTTTTCTCAGTGTGTCTTAGTTGTCTTGCGCATCGCTTTTACCGGCAGAAAGTATGCGCAAAATGACAAATGTGGAGTATATAGAAAACAAGGATAGTATTATACACAGAAGCGTGTAAATCACGTGTTTCTCTCTTCCTCATTTCTCAGTGTGTCTTAGTTGTCTTCCGCATCGCTTTTGCCGTCAGAAAGTATGCGCAAAATGACGAAGATGAAGTAGATAGAAAAAAGGATAGTATTATAAACAGAAGCGTGTAAATCACGTATTAGTTGAAAAAAGGGGACTTTACTGTACTCTTTTTTAATGTGAATAAATAAAATATTTATACCAAACATGATGCCGTCAAATTGGTAAATAATAAAATTCAGTAAACTTTATTTGTAATAAATGTAATTACAAAAAAAAACTCTTATTTCAATTATTTAATTATTACATATTTTTAATTATAAATCTATTATCTCTGCAGTTTGGTGCATTTATATAAAGAGTAGTGATTTTCGCACTTTTACATTGTTACTAGTATTGTAAATATCCGTATTCTTTATATATCCGAATAATACGGAATCGGAATCAACTAATATCCGTATCCATTTCTTAAGACGCGCGAAAGGGGTTCCGAAACATGTATATACGGAATTATTTCGGATACGGGTAGATAGGTGGATGCGGTATCATATGATTCGAAATCGAAGGTTAGGGATAGTAAGGCACCGTCGTTCGTTCTCGTTTGAATTCGGTTCGGGTGAGGCGGGCCCATATGATACCCGTTACCCCGATCAGTATACTATCTTTTTTTAGGAAATGTCATTAGAAAGAGAAAGCATAAGATCAAATATGCCAAATCGCACACCGTGTTGTTCGTTTACACTCGATCCCGATTCCGTTTTCTCTTTGCACTTTGCATTAGTAACCGCCCGAACGCATATTTATTTTGATTCCGGATCCGTATTCGAGTTCTCGGCCGGTTACGGATAATCCGGATTCTTACATCACTAATTGTTACATAAAACTCGATTTATTGAGAAATAAAAATCTGTACTGGAAATTAGACAAGATGGAATGAAAAGAAATCGCTTGCTATGTTGCAAAGTCAGGGAAAAAACTGAAATATAGTCTGGAAAACCGGGCAGAGTCAGGGAAATTTGGTTTTGAGAAAAAGTGGTCACCCTGATAAAATATATCCAGGTTTAACTATGCAGATACCCATTACAAAGAAATATTGCAAATTATCAACTTTAAAGCAAAAAAGAATAAAAAGTGTCCCAAGATAAACATATAAAATTCATAAGGTATACCGCCGACTTGTGCCTTAAATAAAGCCAAAATAAATACAATAAATTATATTTTTGACTTGGCGAACACCCCCTGCTTCAAGGAAAATTATAAAAATCGTGCTTTAATGGTTGATGTAACAATGTGTATTTTATAAGGATTTCTCTTAAATTCCTTTTATTTTTTTACCAAAAAATTGTTTTTCTTACCTAATTCAAAACCGAGAACACCATATTCAGAAAGGGAGCTGTTACACACAGTGTATGGACCCTGATCAGGATATATATTGCAAAGAGGCCTAAAAATATTTATACAAATGCTGGTAAATTATATATATATATATATATATATATATATATATATATATATATATATATATATATATATATATATATATATATATATATATATTATTCAAAGATGTAACTTACTGATTAATATGTCGTATAAATCTTCAATTTCTTTCATAATGCATACTGAGATATTTTTTTGTTAATTACTAATTACCTATATGTCGCCTTATCAACAGTCTGATGGTGCAAGACGTGATGTCTGTGAGAGAAGGTTCCTCTTTCTACATCTTGACCAGACAACCGGACGTGGATGCCCTCTTTAAGGAGAGAACCAAAAGCGAATGCTTCTCCCAAGGCCCAGTCGCAGATTCTGTTCTCAACCATTTCCATTCTGGATCTTAAGATACGTTCGATACCTTAAAAAGAGACGCAAGCCAAAATTTTTATAAGTGGACCAATATAATTAATCTCCAGACTGTATATATTATATTTTATTATTTATATTTTCGTTACAAATTATTTTAAACAAATGTCAGTAAATCTTTCTACACAAAACTTTTTGAGCAATCTTTGTAACTATAAAACAAAACAAATTACCTTTGTGAATGATGAATTCAGTTGCATTAGGCGGCGGAGAGGAAAATTTTTTTCCAATATGTACCAATGTACCTTCAGAAACTCCAGTTTTGGAGACCTATTGACATAAAACGTGTTAAAAAAGTATATTGAACGTAAGTATTAAAAAGTTTCAAACAAGATTTACCACCGGCTAAAGATCAAAACTTTTTAGTTACCTTTAATGGATCTTTTCCCTCAAAGAAACCGGACCATGGACTATCGATCCAATCTTTGAACTTAATGTGAGTTTCTTGTCTTGCCCTCTCCAATGCCTCCTCGCAAATTTGTTCGTAGTTACTCTTTATGCTTTTTACTTCTTCCTCATTTATCACACCTTAAATAAATGTAGCAAAACAGAATCTTAAGATAACTTTCAATTTATCACGAAATATTCGTTCCCAATTTAAAGGTGTTCAAGCATATTGTGGAATTTAACGTTATTTTTAGTGTTCCGTGAAACGGAAGACTTATGGCATCACTTCGGTGTCCGTAAATGTCTCTCTAAAACTATTCAACGTAAAAATTTGAAATTTGGCACAGAGATAGCAAAGACATAGAGTGTGGTGGCCCAATTATAGACGTGTAGTATAAAAAGTTGAATTTTGATTCTGGGTGTTAACTTCAGGGGGTAAAATGGGAAGTGGAAAAAAATTTCAAGGGCATCGTGTAGGGTGTCAAATGAAAGCTTATTGAAGCACGAATTTAACAATATATACATATGATGTGTTCTTTTTTTTCGTTTTTTTTTTAGGGAAAAACGCTTAAAAATTGCTGTCCCCCACCCTTATCACCAGAAGGATCGCTCAGAAAAATCTTGAAAATGATGTGTATATTGAGCGAAAATTATCAGGATTGAAAAATTCTAGCGCGGTCAAGTGTTATAAACAATGTAATTATTTATTTCCTTATAACTGCTGAACCATTGGTTTTAGAGAAAAGAGAAAAAGTTTTTCGACAAAAAATATTTCTCACAATGTAAGGAACAAGTTTTGTCCTTACACATTGATCAAAATTTTTAATTTGGCCCACTCAGCTCAGCGCATACGCGATGTGATACGGCGTTAGTGCCGTCGGCGGCGAATAGCGCGGCAGATGGACGAAGATCGGGCGGACGAGGTTTGCTCAGATTAAGTGGGATGGCACGGAACACCAATGGTGCAAGTATAGCTTGCACTTGACGGATTTTTTATTCTAAACTTTACGGATTATTAAATAAGCAGGTTTTTAAAAGTTTTATATTCACCTTCGCCGATAAGATGTTCAGCATACTTATCCAAGCACGGTTTGGTACTCCTGATTTTTCTGTACATCAGAGGTTGTGTAAACATAGGTTCGTCGAGCTCATTGTGGCCGAATTTACGATAACAAACCTGAAAAAAATCGTTATTATACTCGTAGGTACTTGTCATACCATAAAGTAAATTATCGTGGTAACGTTATATTATATTTTTTAAACAGGAATTAGACTTTACTTAATGGTCATCACTATCTTCCCTCCAGAACTCCTCTAGCCCCCCCCCCCCCCCCCGCAGAACTTTTTCCTATCGTCCCCCTTGGATTACTGAGCAACCACCTCATGTTTTTTTATAAACACAAATAATTGTATGGGAACGGCCTATAACCATTTATTTGCAGGGAATAACGCAGTGTAAACATATGAAGGAAAGTAAATTTTAAAATATTCAAGAAGGGATTGTATAATACAATACAAATACGAATTTTCAAGAATTAATTTAGCAACACAAAAGGAAGTGATTAAAATAAATTGACCATTCGCGATTAAATAAAATTAAATAATTATTGAACACCTAAGTGGTCATATAACTAATTATTAGAAATGCTTTAAATAATCGAACAAATATTTATACAAATTAACTTACATGAATAGAAAAATCACTCCAAAAAGTGTAAAAACTTTTCTAACCGACAGAACATTTTAACAGACAGGATAAAACTAATCCCCTGTAGGTACTGTTACTATAAATGGTGAAATTCTCCCCCGCTTGGAAAAGAAATATTTTAATTAACCTATTATGACAAAGAAAAAATATCTTCGATTGGCCGACAGAAGATTCGCCCCGTGATGGCCTATTCTTATCGACTCATCATTACCAAATGTTGCACCATATTAAAATCTATATAACTTAATTACTTTTTATATGCTTGTTATGACACGCGCACCTATAAATGTCAACAGAAACTGCGGGGTTCAATAAAAGCTACCCACCTTATAAACGAAGTCGTGAATGTCATCATGTTGTCACATTAATTTCGTGAAGTGGTCGTTAACAGGGAAAAATTTATGGGAATTTTTGCTATATAAGCAGGACGACTCCTGCTAGGAGGATAGTTGAAAGATACTCAGCGATGTAAGGTGTTACGCTGCCCGATCGCGAACCGAGATTCTGTCTACGGGAAAGTCAAAAAGTCTGGATTTAATAAGTAAGTATAGTTGTGGAGCTCGTCGTATTTCCTTGACAGTGGCAGTGCGTTAGAAACACAAGTAATTGTCTATAATTATTGGAAAATTTGTGAAAATTAAGAAATTGAAAAAGTGTATTTTGGGTGACTCCAATACGTAATATGTGGAAATAAAGTGTAGTTGATCTAGAAATTTCTGTTTTTCTGTTAAGAAACAGGGAAAGATAATACACACATAATTAACATATATAAATATTAGTCAACAATTCATAGAAAATTGAAGTTAGTAAACGTGTAAGGTAAAGTGTTAGCTTAACAGTAGTTGATACAGGGATCTCTCAATCCCGCGCGAAAATTTATCTTGTCACTACCAGCGGAGAGAAATGAATCAGTGGTGGGTGTTACATAACTTTGTAATTCTGGCTTTTGTAAACAAGGGACTTTAGTTTCACTTACCAAGTCAATAACAACGTCCTTATGGAATGTGGCTCTCCATTCAGCGGCAACGTTGCACACGTGAATCACAGATTCAGGGTCATCAGCGTTGACGTGGAAGATTGGAGCGTTAACGACACGAGCAACATCTGTATAAGAAAAAAAAATATATGCTAAACTACTGAGTTGACAATATTAAATTTAACTTAACTTAGTAAATGACCTTAAAGAAGTAAGAAGCCATCAATATTAAATGATTTATGTTTAAGTAACCAAAAAGACACTGTAGAAAATTACCTGTACAATAGGGCGAAGACCTTGAGTACCTAGGATCCGTAGTAAAACCTATTTGGTTATTGATGACAATATGAATTGTACCGTGAGTAGTATAGTCAGGAAGTTCAGATAAACCAATCGTTTCAAAAACGACACCTTGACCAGAGAAAGCAGCGTCTCCATGGAGTAACAGAGGCATAACCTACAAACCCTTGTAATAAATAAAAGCTAAATAGTAAGCTATACAGCGTGCCCAAGAACTTATGCAACATATGGGAAACTTTTTTTATTATTGAATACTCAAAAAAATTTATACTCGATAAAGGTTGGTACTTATTTATGAATAAAACTAACATACCACATCATGTAAAGTTGTTAGTGAGGGTACAAATTGCGCTTTTTCAAAACTCACTAAGAGTATAGTACCTTTATTTTTAGAAATATCGAAAAAGGTTATAGAAAAGAGCTGATAAAACTGATACACTAAATTTTTATATATTTTCTTTTTTTATAATTTTTTCCAAAACGCTACGCACCACTAGTTACTAGATATTTCATATCGTGAACTATTACATTTTTTTAAATCCTAATAATAATGTACTCAATATTTAATATTTTTTATAATATTAGTTTCTTGAGACATACACACCTACATACCGGCGTTGAAAATAATTTACCATACTATCTAGTAAAAATAAGAATATCGTATTCCTCTCTTCTTGTTTGCCTGTATATTAAGATTGGGATGAATTTATGCTCTTTTAGACAGCAAGCCATATAAACTAGAAGACTTACTTTTTTACCTTCTCCATCACCTCTATAGAATTGTTCAGCTCTCGTTTTCCCTGCAACCACCGGATCCACAGTTTCCAAATGGGATGAATTAGCTACAACCGCCAAACGGATATTTTTGTTGGTTACACGGTTTAATCTATATAACAAAGCAAAACTATTATTTTAAATTTAGATTTTCAAGGCTTTTGCATCAAATCGCCAGTCTCTATATCGTAATATGAAAAATATCGCTAGGAAAAAATATTTAAAAAAATTTGAGTATATTTTTTTTATCTGACAGTCCATGCAAACTTCAAGCCTAAGTACTAACGTACCGTTGGTGTCTGAAGAGAATGGAATTGGCCCGGGATTTAAAGGACTGGAGGTTGGAAGGAGAAGGGAAAACATCTGCAGGTCATTTGTTCCATAATCTGGAGACCCTAGGTATGAATGAGCGAGAGAAGTGGGATGTTCTAGGCTTTTGTAGCTGTACAGTAAAGGGATACATACGTCAATGGAGGAATTATAGTGGCTAGTTCTCCAGACGAGAATCAGTTGAAATATCGGCAAAAAAGGGACAAATCGCCAATAGCGCGGCGATGAGCGAGAGAACGGAGTTTTCTTGTGAGGATTCGGTCATTGATGAGTCGAATGGCTCTCTTTTGGATAGAATCAAGGATGTTAAGTGTCGAAGGTGGTGCCGCTCCCCAGATGTGGGAGCAATACTCTAGGTTAAGTCTAATTTGGGAAACATAGAGACTGCATAAGTTACAAGATGAGAAGTAATTTTTGGCTCGAAAGAGAAAACCAAGATTTTTAGCTGCTGAAGTGGCTATTGAAGTAATGTGTTTGTGCCAGCTGAGATCATGTTCGAAAGCGATGCCAACAAGTTGTTTATTTTTACTATTTTTCAAAAATATTTTTACTGTCTTACCTTGATTGTTAAACAGAGCTAAAATTTGGATAAATATTAGAAAATATGACTAAGTATATTATTATTACAATAATAAAACATTTTCGTACAAAAAAAATAGGCAGTTTTTTTTATTTCCTACCTGGTATAAAAATTTAAAAGTTCATTTTTCACGTAAAATCCTGAGCTCTGTATAAAATATTATTTTTCATACGTTAATATTGTAGAGTTATAAGCAAAATTAAACGAATTTTATTTTTGTACCATGTCTTGTATGAAAAATCTAAACAGAGACCCCAAAACGTGAAGATTTTGAAAAAACTTTAAGGTAATTTTTTTATGAATACAGTACTTCCTCTAGCGAGGGAAGTAACAGCGATTAAGTTATAACATTATTGCTTTTATTATCCACTAATTTGTCGTTCTTGTTTACCTCTCAATATAAGTACCCAAATGGTATTTGACATCCCCAGAACTGTCATCCGCAGCTTCCAATCCAGCGAACTGAGTAAATATTTGGTACAAAGGTTTTCTGCATACGTTAGCCAATACGTTCACGCGCCCTCTGTGAGGAGTACCCATAACTACGCTTTCGACACCCAGATCAGTGGATTTGTCTATAATAGTTTTCATGGCTGGAATGAGGATTTCGCAACCTTCTAGTCCGAAACGTTTTTCGGATGGCCACTTGCGAGCAAGAAATGATTCTAATCTGAGGATAGTTAAATGAAAAAAAATACTAATGAGAAATCATTATATAAATTTGATCTATTATATAACACGTTTTCAGATGGCTTTGGTCACGGTTGCGGTTGACATTTAAACAATGGGTTAAACTTCATTTGTCAGTCAATTGGTTGACAAATGATGTTCAAATCATTGTTCAAATGTCAACCGCAACCATGACCAAAGTCATCTGAAAACTTCTTTTATATTTTCAAAGATTTAGGTTTTTCCTTTTTTATTAATTTAATACCTAATATAAATAAATATCTATTATTAATTCATATTTTCCTAGATATGTATATTAATATAAATTATATACATAAACAAACACGCTCTCTCTCGTAATATTAATAAAAAAAAACTAGTATGGATAACTCACCCAGTTGCGCTAGTTAACCTATCCAAAATCAATCTTTTCTGGTCAGCTGTCAACTCCATACATCCCGGTGTTTCCATCCTCTGCCTAATCCAGTTACACTGTTCCAAACTGTTGATGAACATATATTCAACACCGATATGCCTGCAATAAATCTGCTCCAAACGCTTCAAGATCTCTCGCAGCGGTAGAGATTTCTCTTTACCGCCAATAAAGGTGGTGGAGGGCAGTTTGAAAACACGGTCCATATCTGTTTCATCTATGTAGAGATTTAAAATAAAGATTATTTATTACAATATGAGAAGGGCTCTTTCACTTAACGTGAATTTCATAATTTTAATACTAATATGCATTTCTAATATTCTTTCTTCATTATTTTTGAATCGAGAAATAAAAACCCAGTTGTTAATGGTTTTGTTTCAATTAGTTATCATAATTAAGTAAATTTTAGTATGGCCAGTATCTACAATATGTCCACGGATGAGATACTTTTACAGAATGAACAGTAAACATGGTATTGTGACGTAGGACAAACTTTTGAGATTTTTCATAAAAGGCTTATTTTGTTTTTTTATTTGCTTAAAAACTAACAATATCAAAAATAAAGACCGTCGAAAATTCTGTCTCCTTGCTTTATGCAACGGATGCAAAATTTAAATTTAGTGAAAGAGCAGATAAAAAATGTTTAAAAAAATTCTTACGTCTCATAAACTCCTGAACCTGTCTTCGAAGTTCCTCTGAATACGTTTTCGATGGATTGTCTAAAAATTACGACAAAAAATGTAAGTAATAAACATGTCATCAAGCAAAACAAGAATGATAAGGACACAAAGAAGTTAAAATAGAGAGATTTTTTTTGTAAATGAATTGGAGTGCTTTACCCAATGCATAAATCGAATCTTCTTTGGCTTGATCCTTTAAGTTAACATTGCTTATACCCAATGGGTCCAAATTAGCGTTGTGATGTCCACGAACCTAAAAATAATACTGTCAGAACCTATTTTTTACGGTTTTGTAGCACATTTCTCTCATAAAAATACGAAAAACAAATTATAAATAGGTCTCTGCAAATCCTACACAGAATGCAGAGTGTTCCCAGAAGGGATTGCCTAAGTATTTTATTTGCATCAGCGAACAGAGTAGTTTTTTTAATGTCAATGGGACAGAGACAGTCAGAGACAGAAAACACCCTTGGCAAAATCTTCTCTCCAAACATCGACGATTACCAAAACAATCAGGAAACTGCATGATATAGATAAAAGAAGATATGACACCGCGCAGGTAGGCGTGGCCATGAACGTCACGCTGCGAGTAATTCAGCCATATTTTATAAACGAAACACGTCTTTATTAAGATCGCGTTGTGTTTTAAAGTTATTTTTTGGTGTTTTTATATCACTTTTAAGAGTCTAAAAGTGAAAATGAAGTGTGTTGTGTATGGTTGTGATGTGTACAATAAATGCAAGGGCTTTATTCTCGATATTAAAGTTTTTAGCTCTCCCAAAGACAAAGAAACACAAAGTGTTTCGAAGCGTTTGTGCAAACGAGAAGATAAGTTTAATGTGAAAAATGCTAGAATCTGTTCGACATTTTAACGAAAGCGATTATGAAGGTAATTTAAAGCATGAATTGTGTCATGTCATGAATGTCAAATGTGTTTAATGCTTTTACAAACCCTCTTCAATAAATAAGTTTACTGTGACAAACAATAAAATTGCTAAAAATCGTCACGGTAACGAATCAACAGACTTTAATCGAGAAAATACGACAGCGATTGAAAAAAAGGCTGTTTTCTTAAAAAATAATTTCTTTCTTTACCTAATTTCATAAATGTAGGTATTTTTGTCTTGTTTAGAATAATTTTTGGGTATTTTAAGATTTGTTAAATTTAAAAAATCAAAGAATACAAAAATACAATAATTTTTAATAATTGACTATGTAAAATGTAAAAAATAAAAAAAAACTACCCTAAAAACATGTTTCCGTCACAAACACAGATTTTATTCACCGCAAAAAATATTTGACAAACAAAATTCTTATTTATAACATATTTTCGGAAGACTAGGTAACTATATAATATATATTTTAATAAGAATATGCCTCCAAATAAAAATGATCTTAATTATTAGGCATAGTTTTATTCCATAAAATTATTTACATTTTCTTTTCACGTAAATAAATACATAGAACGCAATTGGCAGGCAATTTACCAATATCTATTATTTTAAATTAATTTATCCCTTTATTTACATGATTATTTTAAGTTATATACTGTAAAATTTGTATTATGAGCAGGAAGCAAAGTACATTGCCAATAGAATTTATATAAAATCGCCTATAACTAACTTAAACTCTATATTGCGCGTTATAAATTTCAAAAATAACTCACAGCGTGACATCATGCGCGAACCCGGACGAATTTGACACGGTTCGGTATCATATCTTCCTTTTATTGTATCATGAGGAAACTGAAGCCTTGACGCCGACTGACGCTTTTTATGACATATCTATGCTATGATCACACAATTAACGGAAGTGATCGGCCGGCAACTGAGAGCTCGAAGCTGACTGCCCCTTATACGATTACCAGCATAAATTAATTTCTTTCCAGAGCGTTAGTAGCCGTCTCCCTTATTTTGGTTATAAACAATTACAATGGTCTAGAATAGGTCTGACTGCCTCTGTTACTAAAATCTCTTGGAGTATAGGCAACCAGGTCCGGGGACATTTTGTTACCTGGTAACTTCTTATAATATTCTGAACAGCCAAATGGTCATCGATGACTTTTTCACTAAGATCACCTCCTGCTATTGCTACTGAACTACTTATACTCGGCACAAGAGCTCCTAAAAGCACTTCATTTTTCCCAAGCGGTGCTAAGCTTGGTGGTCGCGTGTATCCAGGTCCACCTTCCAGGGAGTTTCGAAAGAATGCATCCCATGACTGTATTTAAAAAAAAATAGGAAAAAGATGTGATAAAATACTTAAAGTAGTAAGCACGTTGATTAAAAGTACATTATCCATAATGAACCTGACTAATTTTTTCATACTTTGCAGTAAATAATTAAAGATTTTTAAAAATAAAAATAAGTAAAATTAAAACCCCAAATTGTCGGCCGAGAACCTAGTATAATGGGCAAGCGCTAGTTAAGACATGCCACACGGCTGCACAGTGCTGCCGACCTGAATTTTTTGGTTCAAAAATGGCTAGAGAGCACAAATCTTGTCGGAAATGAATAATTTTTTTTTAAATGAAACTTACTAAAATTCTAAAAGAACCTCGGAGCCCGAATTTTGAAAAAAAATTCTTTCTCATTACTTTAAGTTAAACACGAAAAAAAAAATTTTTTAAGGAATAGTTCACTTAAATAGCGGAATATGGTGTTTCAAGAGGCGTCCACTTTCAGATTTCTTATATTATAAGCTTTTTGGGTCGCTGATTCTGAAAATCGCGGTCCCGAACCCTTAAAATATGGGACAACCCCCGAAACTTGGAAAAACACCCCTTTTGAAGGGGTTTTCAACTGACTGCGATTTTTGCTCTTGCTGAAAATCAAATTTAATTTTTCTTAGCTCCAATTGTACTAAAACTGCGTACATTTCTCAGAATATGTAGGGATTGCGCTACTATCTTGGGAAGGTTAATGATCTTATAATTTATGACTATTGATAATATAAGTAGAAACTTTTATATTGTCTCTTTCTTATGCTTACCTTATGCACAGTAGACGGATCTAATAACCAAGCATTATACATGTCTTCAATATACTGATTCGAGCTGCCATTTAAAAAAGGTTCAGCACCTGATGGTACATTATAGCTTCTACACTGGAATGCAGCTGGTGTATTTTTGACTAGCCATGATGCAAATTTTTGACTTGGATACCCCACTGTTATTGCACTTACTAACGCTCTTGCCCGATACATGATTGAGTTTCTAATAAATTACAAAACTTATTTAAAAGAAAGCAATAAAACGGAGGAACGAATTCGAAACCAACCAACAAAAACCAAAAAACCATAGGGAACTTTTTCTGCAAAAACACGTGCGGTACTTGACTTAATTTCTGGAGTTTACTGTCGTTATGTAAACTTATCAATACCAAAACACTTCACAAAAACATAAACATTAGTGACAATTAGTACTATCATAAATTCATAATTCTTTAAATTATATTCATATATAGGTTAACTATTGTCACAGCAGAGTTGTTGACGTTTTGTTTAATACTTAAGAGCAGTACTCAGTTCCCAGTACTACTATTTCTTAACATTGTTATTGCTCAGCTATTTGCTATAAAAACTTTCCGGTGTAGACATTTAACAAAGATACAATTCATTGAATAAAACAAAATTTCATTTCGTTTAATGTTAAAGGAAAAGTACGAAATAAAATATATGATTTCTACATGAAAGATGAATTATATGTCGTTTTATGTGTTTACCTCGGAAAGTCTCTGATTTTTTAAAGCAGATAACTTGAGCAACAACAGTGTTGAAAAAACTAAAATAGTAGTTCATTACTCCATTTAACTCATCGGTCATCAATGAGCTAGTTATCGTCACATTTGTTGATTTTTCGTTTAATACTCCGGAGATTAAAAGCGACATTTTATGTCCCACAAAGAAGATTAAAACAGCACTTTAACCTACGAAATGCAAAAGAACTTTTGGGGTTTAATGAAATTATTCGAAAATATTACACAAATAATGCTAACAGTTAATGTAATAAGTAATAACTCACTAGGTTTTAGTAGAAAACACAACCATATATAATAATAAGCAAATACTACTAACGCAAGTTGCCTAAATTTACATATATTTACACATTTATAAACGTTTAATATGATAATTTGCAAACAGCAACAATATTACCTTGAAAATCCTATTTTAATTTTACTACCAACCACAGCATACGTTAAGGTTTTTGATACCTAAAAAACTCTCCTCTCCCACATTAGACACGCACACACTACTTTTTTATATATAATATCTAAGAAAAGTAATCCTAAATAATATAAACCATTATCTTGTTCGGTTCTTATCAAAATCAAAATTGTTGACGACTGTCTGTTCTCAATGATAAGATAATATTAAATTAATACTTAACAACAATTTATTTTATAGTAATTTGTAAAAAATTCTCCAGCTGCTGATTTTTTTGAGGGAGATTTTGCATGAGAGGTTTTTAGAAATCAATATTAGGTTATAGACCTTTATATGTAGCATGCTAACATCTCTCGTCGTACTGTCACATTATTTTTGAACAGTTTAAATGTTGAATTTATGTGATCCCATCAGTACTATTCTCTTCAACATTGTTGTTAACAACAAGTTTGTGATTTTTCGGTATAGGCACAAAAAATTCATTAAAGAAATCAAAATTTTATTTTGTATTTTTCCTTTAAAACCGCGTATCTCCAGAATCCAACAGACGTATCGGATTCTTTCGGAGCGTGTTTTTAAAGGGAAAGTACAAAATAAAATTCTGTTTTTTTGTTGAACTATGTGTCTTTTTCGATGGTGAATTTAAAGAAGTATTAAGAGCTAGAAATCAAGCAAGAACCCAGCTAATGACCAGACAATCAAAAGAAAACAAGGCAGACTACGAAAAAAGAGGAAACATGTCAAAAGAATATGCAGACAAAAAATAAGGGTATATATGGAGGAAGAAATACAAAAATTGAAGACTCATAAAAACAATGTGATAAGGAATTTCTATCAAGAAGCAAGGAGTAATAAGCAACAAGGTAATGGCAGAACCCTATATGTAAAATCTAATACAGATCGTCTGGTAGGAGATAAAGTGGACAAGGCTGAACTATTTGCCACATATTTCGAAGAATTGCTAAACACAGGAAGTGGAACAAATTATGGAGGAGGCTATGATTCGGACGAGGAAGAGGCAGTAGAAACCAACAGGGGAAGACATAAGAGAAGGTATAAACCAGCTAAAAACAACAAAGTCCAGGGGAAAATATCTTACCAGCAGAGATTCTGAAGTATAGCGGAGAAGCAGTGATTAAAAGGCTAGGAAAACTAATTGCAAGAATATGGAAAGAAGAAAGGATGCCAGACAACTGGAATAAAGCACTAATATGCCCTATACAGTAGACGGAGGCTAGAGAAAACTGCAGTAACTATCGAGGAATCGCACTTATAGACGGAACCTACGAAGTACTAGCAAGAATTTTAAAGGAACGACTAAACAGATATCAACAGGAAACAGTAGGAAAGTATCACAAGGAGGCTTTAAAAAAGGTAGATACACAGTTAAACAAGTCTTCATTTTGAAACAAATACAAAATAACACGTATGAGCAGAATCCAAGTATACACCTGCTGTTTATAGACTACAAACAAGTCATACAGAGGAATGTGTTGTACACAGCGATGAAGAGACTGTCGATATCAACAAAACTACAGAAACTAGTAGAAATGACAATAGAAAATTCATCCAATAAAATTTTGCTGGAATATTTAGAGAATTTAAAGTAGGGAATGGGCTTAGACACGGAGACCCGCTATCCACAGAACTATTTAGCATAGTGCTCGAGATGATATTAAGAGAAAAAAACGACAGGATTGATTTATAATAACAGACATCAATGTCTGGCATATGCTGACGATTTGGTACCGATGGCAAGAACGAAAAAGGAATTAGTGATGGTATTTAAACTACTACAAGAGAAGTCAAGAGAATACGGACTTAAAATAAACGAGAACAAAGGAGGACTAAAGAACTTAACAATTGACTGTGGATGTAAGCGATATACTATAGAAAAAGTAGAGCAAAGAAGAAGGAAAGGACATAGATAAGAGGATGATCAAGGGAAGCAAAGCAGCAGGACTGTTGACAAGAAAATGTGGCGAACATCTGAATATACCAAACAATAATACGACCATCTAACATACGCATATGAAGTATGAACCATGAATAAGAAGGAAGAAGAGAAACTTGAAAGATGGGAAAGGTCTTGCGCAAAATTTTTGGAGTAGTTAAATTAAGGAATGGAGAAGAACAAAGAAATAATGGATTTATACAAGAAGCCTACATCCCCACCCATATTTCTTTCTCCCATTCGCGTACTTTTCTTAGATGTTGGCAAGTGACTATGAAGAATGATTTATAAATGAACAGTTACATCTGTTTTTCAATACATAGCCTAATATCGGTATATTCTAAATTTCATGATTCCACGTTGAATATTTACAGAATGCGCTCCGTCACAATGCCACACAAACCTGAAATAAGAGAATAAGTGGTTCGCAAGCGCAAGGATAAAATGGATTCAATTCCGAGGCACCAAATATATTTTCATTAGCGAAATAAAAACCTGTTGACATTTAATTGAATTTAAAAATCCGTCAATAGAATCTGATTACCGCTTAACGACTCACGTCTTTCGTTTGGAACACTGTTGTTTAAACAGCAGGTCACGCTAATTTGGGTTGTAAACAAAATTATATGTAATTTAACATATTAGCACAATACGAAAACGTTAGGGTTTTTTTTTCGGCTGAAATAGAACCAAGCTTGTTTAAATTTTGAGAATGTGTTACTGTACATTGGAAGTGAACAAAACATTTTTTTAATGCAAAATATTAATTTTTGGTTTAATAAATGTGGCCAAGATGTCGCTGCAGTTGTTTCACTGTGTACAGTGTAGCGGTCGTAATTTTTGTCTCTAACAAAAACAGTTTTTCTTGGATTTATATAAAGCAAAAATTTAAAAACTTATGTAAATACATGAATCTAAAAAAAGCGATATTGGCGAAAACAAATCGACTTTTTCTTGCAAAAAAATCAGTGTAACTTAACTTTTTTCAAAATAATTTCAATTAAAATAGAAGAGGTATTATTCGTCTATAAAATAAGCCCCGATAATTAAACCACCTAGGCGTGTACGCAATTTCGAAAAACACCTTTTCAGAAAAACGCCTTTAGTGTTGTTGGAACAGAGCTCTGAAAACCACGTTGAAGCTTGAAATATTTGCCCTGGCTGCTCTAACATGTTTAAATACACATTCAGACTCATAGATAGAAACACAGACTTATCTATTAAATATTCAAAGAAATATATTCTTTGCTAGGGCAATAAAAGTCCGTCAAAAAACTCGACAAACATGGACTATTTCTGATTCTGGTCCAGGTGCTCTCCTGTTCAGTGGCGCATCATAAATACCACAGGCAAAAGTATATGACTAATAAAATATACCAATATACCATTATTTTTCGTGATAAGACATTTTTAGTAATTTATTTCCATTTTATGGTGACGAAATTTAGAGCGAGTGGCAACGTCGCCTTTTCTCCGTACCACGTGCCGTAGTCCCGTTCATTCATGGCTTAAATTGTCAAGGTTTAGTATTTTGTATATAACGGTTCTGATAGGTCGGGATATGCGTGTTGCAGTGATATTATAAGTGATTTTTGGTTCTTAAAAGTTTATCCATAAACTTTGAAAAATAGTGCACCAGTGCCAAGTGTGTGGAAACAAGGATTCTTTTTATTCGGAGCTGTCTTTTCACACGTCTGCTCGGTGGAATACAGACGGCTCGGAAGTCCATAGCGATGGCGCGCGAAATCAATGTTTAACGTTGTCTCTCTCCCTCCTATCTTTGTCCTACACACGCACAAAACAAAAGACTAGTTATGAATGAATGGTGTCGTCTCCTGCTGAAGGTCAGTGGTTCTAGCACTCCAAAATAACAAACAAATTATTCAAATAATTTTATTAACGAAAAGCTTTTAAACTTTTTAGCACCTACAAATCTCAGCAACCATCTGTATGTATTTACTTATCTTTTACTATCACTAAGAAGAGGCCGTATATGATACAGCTCTAGCGTTTCTTCTGATACTTCTGAGGGAGCTTGGCTCACAGGGTCTTTGCCTTCGAAAGTTTTAGGAAATGCAATGACATCTCTAATACTAGTCATATTTAGTAAAACTGCCAACAGTCTGTCGAGACCTAAAGCTATGCCCCCATGAGGAGGACATCCAGAACCTAAAAGGTATAAAATATTTTCATATGTAGAGAAAATGGCGGTTTTCCGACTTATCATTAATGAGTCTGTAAAGCAATCAAATTAAACTATTATATCTAGTTGCCAAGTAAAAAATCCGAAGCCCACTTTCGTGAAATTTGGTGGAGGCGCCGTGATTAATCTCGGATTGTATATACCGGGGGAACTACCTATCCAGTCGGGATAAAAAGTAGCATATATTCTTTTCTGCGATGCCAAGCTCCATGGCGATCTGTTGCTTTGTTGAGAAATAATAGGGAATATATATACAGGGTGTCTAAAATAGGTGATACCACTATTGCTACCTCCGAAATGGTAAAAGATGGGAGGTCGGTTAAATTAGAGAAAATGTGCTATTTCTAGTCCCTATTCATATTCCGTTTACGGAGTAGCCAAATTCTCTATAGTTTCTTATCTACAGGGGATTTTAAAAAAATAGTCAAAAATTTAATTCTTAAATATCTCTAAAACTATTATAGTTAGAAAAAAGTTCTTTTTACAAAAATCACACGATTTTTTACCTTCTCTAAAGTAACGTTATTGTTTTGTTTATACCGTTTGTTTTTACTGAGTTACTTATACTAACTTGTTTTTTTCAAATACGGACTTGGATTTTTTGCTGCATTTTTTGAAAGAATACTTCATACCCTTTACAACTATTTATCACTTGATTATGGGTTTCGACGTTTTGATCGGGAATAACATCATCAGGATTTTCTATCGATATCGATACGGACCTGGAATTTTCCATGTTTAGGCACAATTTCACAACCTATCGCTGTGGTTTAAATCATTCAACTGATTAATTTTAAACTATGTTCATGATTACTAACCAGAATCCTTTGGTCCTTAAAGTTTGTCAAATTGTACTTAAGCCAATGAGTTATTGAAAGCAGACTCAGATCAGATATAATTAGCGGCCTTTATTAACAGCACCTAGCTAGCGGTTAGTTTACTACATATTGTAAAAGGCACCCTTGATGATACGTCTTCATTATTTACGTTTTTAATATTTTCGTATCCAGAAATCACCTTTCAGTTCAAAAGATAATAATAAATAATCCTATTTTACCTAATGGTTTCATTTTTGTTGGAACTCATTCTGCTGGTACAGTTGAATTCCTATTTACTGGCTTCGAAAACAAACCATAATATTATCTCAAATTAAAGACCTTTAACAGTTTAACTATATTCTAGCATAAAACCATTGTCATATTTACTGGGTTCGGATTATAAGGAATTCGAATCTAAAATCCGTTTTCTGCTTTATTGTTTGACGTTGAGTTGAATTATAAACAGATGGACGGGAGGACGAACAGGTTGATGGACGCGATTGGACTGACCACACGAAGCCAATCACGCCTCTAAGAATTAATTATTAGGATTTGTTATAATTAAAACTAAACTTATGCTTTTTTCAGGCGCTGGACCAATTTTACAAACTTGAGGGTCCTGGTTAGTAATCATGATTATAATTAAAATTTACCAGTTAAAACAATTTAATCCATAGTTACTGATTCTGTCGTGAAATGGCGCATTAACTTGAAAAATGCCAGGTCCGTACTGGTAGAATATCCTGATGATGATACTATTCTTCACCAAAACGTCGAGAAACATAATCAAGTGATACACAGTTGTAATGGGTATGAAATATTCTTTCAAAAAAGGCAGCAAAAAATCCAGGTCCGTATTTGAAAAAAACAAGTTAGTATCAGTAACTCAGTAAAAACAAATGGTATAAACAAAACAATAACGTTGCTTTAGAGAAGGTAAAAAATCGTGTGATTTTTGTAAAAACGACTTTTTTCTAACTATAATAGTTTTCGAGATATTTAAGAATTAAATTTTTGACTATTTTTACAAAATCCCCTGTAGATAAGAAACCATAAAGAATTTGGCAACTCCGTAAACGGAATATGAATAGGGACTAGAAATGGCACATTTTCTCTAATTTAAACGACCTCGTATCTTTTACCATTTCGGAGATAGCAATAGTGGTATCACCTATTTTAGACACCCTGTATATATATATATATATATATATATATATATATATATATATATATATATATATATATATATATATATATATATATATATATATATATATAACTCAAATAAACCTGAAATACATGCATATTGAGTAACAAACAACAGATGTTCGAATTTATAATATAGGAAGAATCATCCAATACTCACCTAACATATCGATAATATGTTGAAGCGAATCCCTCTTAATTTTCAATATATCTAAAACTTTTTCTTGCAACACAGGATCGTGTATACGTATTGATCCCCCTCCCACTTCATTTCCATTGAGTACCAAATCATATGCTAGTGCTCTAACCTAAAGAAAAAAATATTTTAATAACCAACTTTATTTTTTTGACTATTTGTCTACCTTTATAGGATCTCTCTTCAACAACTCCATATCATCAGGATGAGGTGCTGTGAAAGGGTGATGTGCAGACTGCAATTCCCCACTTTCCGCGTTTATTTCAAAAAGTGGGAAATCTACAACCCACAGAAAGTGCAGCCCCTTTTTCCTTAACTCCAACTGGAAATTTTGCTCAAGAAAGTTTATGTATTCCAGTCTAATTTTTCCCAACAATGTTCTCTAAAAATAAAACTAAAATTAAATACAAAAGCAATAGTCAAAACACTAAAAATGACTAAATTTGAGTGTTTAAAACTTAGATAATTCTTAACACGACGTCACTAAAATATTAATCAATGCTTTTAGAACAAGCCACGCTGTGCCTAACTTTTTCGTCAGTTTTTGGTACTTATCTCTTAAATGGTACGTTCAAATACGGTGGTTTATAAATTAATTTTAAAGATAAAGCAATTATCTACAAATCAGAAAAAATTGCCTCTCTATCTACATCTGTTTAAAAGATACAGATAATAGAAGGTTGAATAATTCGAACAAAAAAAATATGGAATCAGAATTTTGCGATACATCTCAAAAATTAAAAGTTATGGTTAAAACTGTTCATTATTTTCAATAAGTTGATTCAATTTGAAGCAAAATAAAAAATCATCTTTTATCTGGAATAAAACCAAAGATAGGATCGTCGGGAACTGTATGCCGTTCTTCTTGCGCATCTTCCAGATTCCCCATAAATGAGAATTATCTCAGTTCTTTGTTGAAGTGTATACACTATTTTTGTTAAATAATTTAAAAATCGCACAAGCTTTAACTCGCAAAACTAAATTTACAATGAAGTACATTGAGGTATCACTCGATTCCATTTAAGATTTTAGGGGTTGCTTCCAGCCCCGCTAGAGGGTTGATGTAATTTAATCGAAAATCGGCCTAAAAAATCTCCCCTTGAAAATAAAATTGACGTGTTTTTGCATATTTCCATATTTTGTAGAAGTGCTGAAATATTGAGGGTGGTACGTTTTCAAATTGACACCCTGTATAAAGAGAGAGTGTGTTTGTTTATGTCATAGGTTAACTAGAGAAATTACTGAACCGACTTGAAGAATGCTTTAACTAGTATGTAACTAGGACCCTGCAGAGTGCCATAGGCTATATAAGATTGTTACCCACGGCCTTGTTCTCGTGAAATACGTTTGTGTATCCGTAAGAAATAATTTCAGAAATTACGGAACTGATTTGAAAACTTCTTCTGGTGTGTAGCTAGAACCTTCCTGGGTGTCACTTATTGTTACCCGCGACTTTGTTCACGTGAAACACTGAAAACTGGCTTTCAGACCACTACACCAATTTAAAATAATGTTTTGCTACTAAATAGATTATATACATAAGTTATAATAAATTGTTACCCGCGGCTTCGTTTACGATGAGCACTAAATAATAAATTTCTACACTACTAGACCATTTTTAAAAGATATTTTGCTGCTGAATAGACTGAAGCTGTGAAGTGTTATATGCCATATATTATAGTATAATACACATATAAATAGGGATGGTTAGTTACATATAAAAGATAATTACAATTATATTATACTATGAAACCATTACTTACAGCATCATCTTTTGATCCATAACCTATAAATACCACAGAATTGTCATTAACAATAAACTGTTCCAAAATATCACTCGTTTCTCGACTAGAAAACACTTTACTCATCTTGTTAATCCATTCAATTTTTGTCAATTTAGTTTGCATTAATTTGGCTTTTGGATATTGAGAGGCCACCTTGGACATTTTATCTTTGACTGCTTTCGTCAAAATGCATGAGTTTTGCAAGTTATTAGGGTCAAAAACTAAAATGTACGCACCAAAATCTTGGTCGGAGTTTAGTATTTTATTATTTTTAAGAATACTGGTACAGTTTTGAAGCTGAAAAAATATGAAAATTCAATTAAAAGTTACTTCTACAAATAAAGTGACCCGTAAGTTATATTCCAATACGTGAAGTTATAACAAGCTAATATAGGTACCTATACCTTAAAGTCAAAAGTTACATCTGGCTTATCACTACCATAATTTTCTAAAGCCTCCTCGTAAGACATTTTTTTAAATGTTCGAGGAACTCCATCATAAAAATCTGCTAAAGCATAAAACAACAACTCTTCAACGAGCTTTAGAACTCCACCCAGGTTTGTGAACGACAACTCTATATCTAGCTGGGTAAATTCAGGCTGTCTATCTGACCTACACTTAAAAAAAAGATTTTAATAATAATTTTATTTATCTTTTAAATAATAAATAGCATAATGCTAACAAGTAACACAATTTAAAATTTTTACAGCAAAATCAAAATTTAGTGAAAGAACTTATTTAAGCATTATAGGGGGACAAACTCCCTTATTCCCTAAAAATAGTCTACCTAGCTCCTTCGTCCCGATAACATTTTGCAATCTGAAAGTATCTATCTAATGCTCCTGCCATCAACATTTGCTTAAATTGTTGAGGACTCTGCACAAGTGAATAGAATTTTCCTGGAAACCTGGTTGGAACAATAAATTCTTGTGCTCCCTGAAAGATAATGTTTGGTATACCTTAAAATAATTTCAATAAAATGGTAAAACTTAAAAAAACAGCAGAAAACTCCAAAAGAATTATGGAAAAACAATCAGTTTAATAAAATACTTACTCCAGGAGTAGCTTTAAACAATGTGGGTGTTTCAACATCAACAAAATCATTTTCAATTAAGAACTCTCTCATTTTCATAAACAGTTTCGATCGTATTCTTAAATTTCTTTGCATTTGTGGAAATCTTATATCCAAGTATCTGTATTGCATCCTTAGGGCTTCTTTAGCTTTTTGAAACTCTCTTATGTTGAAAGGTAAATTATCTTTTGCCTTATTAACAATTTGAAAGTTTTCAACTTTCACCTAAAAATAATTCCCTAAACCCACTCTAATATTCATCATAAAATTATACAGAAGCTTTGGACTTTAAATACACTAACAATACACAGTATGTATGCTGCACCTGGATGAGGTAACGTCTACAATTAACCATAATAATTTTTTAAATAACTTAAATTTATATTCTTACCTCAATTTCTCCAGTTTGCTGTTTTTTGTTAACCATATCTTTTGGACGGGACAGGACAGTACCTTTTATCTGAATTATTGTTTCATATGGGATTTGCTCCAAGGTTTTCTGTGTACTTTTATCCTAAAATATGTTCAAATTCTTAACATTTCATACAGACCGTGTTTATGGGATATCAATAATTATTTCTCACAAGTTCCAGCAAATTCTTACAAAAGTTTACCAAAGCTACTAAGGACAATAATAGGAAAACTGGAAAAATTATGTTATTTCCATAACATACGTCATCAGGAATCAAAAGCTGGGTTTCTCCATAACTGTCTCTTAAGACTATAAACTTATTCATTCTTTGATATTCCAACCATCCACATAACACAACTTTCTGACCAACATCTTCTATACCAAGCTCTCCACAAGTATGTGTTCTAGTTGTGTACCTGTTAACGTTCTTAGTTTTTTCAGTGTTTCCATCACTGTCACTTTCATCAATTAAATATATGCTTTTCTGTGTTGTGGATAATGATCTAAGAATTGTGGTTGTTACAGACTGGAAACAAGCTACCTAAAAGTTGTAATATAAATATATCCAATTGTACAACTAGTCAATAAAAAACAAATAAGAACACATCTATGCACCCTATAAAACTGTCAAAAAATAAGCACTGAGTGCCAATTATACGATAGTGCATTACAGACAATAATTTAAAAAATATATTAAAAGTTTATGTTACTGAAAAATGAATCCGGACTTAAAATAACAAATTGTAAGTGAAACGATTCTAAAACTATTAAACTGTTTGTGTCTTACATGTTTGCAATTTCTTGCTAAAGTGATAAAATGCAGTGACTTCAACTTATTTGCTAAAATTCTTTTAAATACTCTACTCATTTCTATTTTATGCGGCTTTTACAATGCAAACAAAACAAAAACATAACCTTTTTATTTCAACAAAAGTTTGGTTGTCATTAATAATAAAGATTTCTTCTTACTTCAAACTCATTTAATGGACCCGCCGCACATATTGGCTGGACAAATTGCTTGTATAGATGGAACCGATTGAATGTTAAGAAGCAAAAGCCATAAAACTTGTAAGATGATATATGATCCTAGTTAGACAACTAAATATTCACAGAGCTGTATGTTTAGTTGCCTGACTAAATATACTTCTTTTGTACTCGTTTATACAAACCCTAATCTATGCTCGATTATGATAATATTTGTAATCAATTCTACCTAGTTTATTTAAATAATTGTAACAAAACAATAAATCCATGGATTTTATTATAATAGATCCATGAATAAATCTTTATTTTCCTTTTAACAATCTGGTTATATTTCGATTAAACTGACCAACCCACAGTCTACACCAATGAGTTCCTTATTCTGCCCGCAGAATTAGAGATGTAAATCTATCGATAGTAGCTATCGATAGCATCGATATTTCTATAAAAACAGCCGCTATCGAACTATCGATAGTCTTTCCTCTGAATAGGGCGAAGCGCCACCCGGTTGCAAAAAAATCTCACGCAGGGACAGAAAACCTCATTTGTTTAAGGTGAGATTTCCTATACGCGTCTGATGCTGGCGTCAGACGCAACATGCCTGGTTTAACGGAAAACTTTTGTTCTGGCTGGTCGCTATTAGCATTTACCGATAGTTTTTTTAGAGCTACGATTTATCGAACTCATCGATATCGATAGTTCTACATTTCTACACCGACTAGCGACGGTGACGCATCTGACGCTGACGTCACGTATGACGTTTTCAAAGCGGATTGTTGGTTGGTTGTTGGCTTGGTGGCTCGGCCCCTTTTCCCAGACATTCAAAGAACTTGACCGAGTGTGCTAGTGTAGCTGCTGGTGGGACAAAATATCATCGAAACATTTTTTACGTAAATAGTTTTAAAAGGTACCAATTTTTTCTGTTTTGTCTAAATTTGTGTGTACTCTAAAAAGAGGAAATAAAATCCCAGGTGGCTAGGAATAATTATTGACAGTTACATAATGTGAATTTCCAAATTGGAAAATTTATCGATTTGGTATAATTTTGCAAATTTAAACGGTGAATAGTAGTTAAATCGGCAAGCTTTTATATCTGGAAGACAATTTAGAAGTAAATTAATTTACGTAACAATGCTAAAGTTAAAAATACATTATTTTCCATCTGTTTTCCCGAAAAATGACTGCCAAAAATTTTCGTGTTTCACGTGATGTGTTCTTCATTTGTTTGTTATATTTTTATTTCATCCAGATTTGTCTGTATTCGCTCTATTAAAATCGTGTGATTAAATATGTTTTCTTTTTAAGGTCACTTGATCCACTTTCCGCTTTTTTAGGTTAAGGTTCTTTTAAGATTTTAGAAGGGGAATGAGTAGTGTTTCTTTTTCAATTAATGTTGGGTTTTATTAATATTTTAATATATTTTTATGGTTTATCTTCATTTATAGTTGATAATTTTATAGTAAACCAAAGATGCATCGTGCAAAAACACTAGTAAGTGCAATAACAGTGGGGCCCCCAGGTCAAAAATTTGCAGCATGGCTTGTTAAAAATTCACCAACTGTATTCCAGTGTAGGACCTACAATGTACCAGCAGCTTCTGAACCATTTTTAAATGGCAGTTCTGGTCAATATGTTGAAGATATGTATAATGCTTGGTTACAAGACCCTTCCAGTGTACACGCAGTAAGTATAGAAAAAATATGACAGGTAATAAATATTTGTAACTGGCTTTCGCCCGCGACTTCGTTCACGGCATATCAATTTTACTCCATTACAAACCCCCCATTTCACCCCCTTAGGGGTTGATTTATTTAAAACTGTAAAATATGTGTTTAAACATTTATTATTTAGAGTACTTCTATGAAGTTTCCAGTTAGTAGGACCAACCTTTAGGGGTTGAATTTTGAAAAACCCTTAGTAGATGCCTGTGTTATCTAAGAAACCTCTGTGCAAAATTTCAAGTTTCTCGACTCAGCGGTGGGGAATGTGCGTTGATATGCCAGTCAGTCAGCCAGTCAGTTTCTTATTTTATATAAATATGTATACAGACTAGCTTTCGCTCGCGACTTCGTCCGCTGTATAACAATTTTACTCCATTACAAACTTTGAATCTCCATTTCACCCCCTTAGGGGTTAATTTATTAAAAACTGTAAAACGTGTTTTAACATTTTTTTTAGAGTACTTCCATGAACTTTCGGGTTAATAGCACCATCTAATATTTTTTTTCCAGACAAAGTTTGAACCCCTGTTTCACCACCTCAGGGGTGTATAATAGCTATAGATTAATCTTAGATTAAAAGGTTTTTATTGCTGTTCACAAACCATATGACTGAAAACGCCCTATAATAAACTTTTTAACTAAAATTAGGGATTAAATATTGAAAAGAACCAAGTCGTAAAAACAACAAAAATTACACTAAAGTAATGATTTAATATTTAAGGGCATGTTTTTGATGTGTATCTTTCTATTAAAAATATCACTCACTCACAAAAAGTATTTTTGAAAGAGGTTTCTCATATTATTGATAACTTTTTCTATGTTAGCTCTGAAGGATACTCTTGTTTATGTTTTAAATATTTTAGAACATACTGGATTTATATATTATTGTTTGTAGTTAAAATTTTCATTGATAATAGATTTATTAAGATAATATTTACGTTTAAAATATTATTTGTCTAGTGTATTCCCGCAAATGAGATAAAATTTGCAACACATGGTTAATTAGAAACTCAAACTTGGGGTTCAAGTTCAAGAAGGTGATGAGTTGATGAGTAACACATTTTTATTTTTTTTTGTTTAAATGACCTTTGTTATGATTGTCTAAAAAATTATTTATATCAGACAAGGCATTTATAATTTTTTTACGACGAGATAAGACCCGATAAGGCCTGTCTGATTTGACAGCCAAGGTTTAAAAGGACCACTGGAACTTATTTTGAACTAGGAATTTAATTCCATTCTGAGATACTAGAATAAGTCTGGGATTGTTCTTTAGACTAAAATTTAAGTAATAAGCAATTTTCACGTTCTTCTACAAAAATAGACCAAATTTTGCAAGATACGTAAAAATGTCACTCCCAATAAAAGTTTTTGCTTTTAAAATAAATAATATTCACATTACGAAAAATTTAATTTTGCTATTTTGCGTAAAATTACCTTGTTTAGGTATATAATTTTTTACCAAAAGGACAAATATGAAATATGTTTTAAAATAAAGCCTATTACCTCGCGAGCGCAATGTGCTGGACAACCATCTTGTTGAAAATACATTTTTTGGCGATAATTTAATGGCAAATTTTTAAGTTCTTCGCCAAAAAATGTATCCAGCATTTCTAAGTACGATATTCTATTGCAGGTGTTATTATAAAATATGGGCCTATAATGCCATGGACAGATATCGCGCACCACACGTTCACTTTTGTAAAATGTTGTCTTCGCCTCATTACTCTAAATTCGGGGTTTTCTCGAGACCAGTACTTGACATGCTGGGATGCTACAGTTCCGTTAGTAGAAAATGTACATTCATCGGAAAACATAATAAATTTATAAAAATTTACGTTTCCACTTAAAATTTGGCCTCCCACCCATTAACAAAAATCTAGTCTTTTCGCTTCATCTCCCTCTTCCAGTGTTTGGTTAAAGTGGGGTTTGAACGGAAATAATTTATTTTCTTTTAAGATCATCTGAATATGAGTTTTTCTTTCACAACTTCTAGAAGACGATTTCTAAGGGAATTTCTCTAGCATACTGAAGAACTAAAACTGTGGCAGCATCGTTTTGGTCATATCTCTTCTTGAGATTCAAAACCGAACCAGTTCTTTGGAACTCTTTTATTGTGTTGTAGATTGTCATTTCAGTTATTGGGATTCCTACAAATTTCTCGCTAAATTGTTCCATGATAGCGGTGTGATACTTGCCCACCTCCATAACACTGGACTATAAAAATCCTTTGTTCAGTACATATGTAGCATTTTGATGAGAAGTATTTTAAATTAAATAATTGCTTCTTTTAATAAAAACATTTACAAGCCTGTCCATAGGTGCCATTATTGTTTGATATGTAGAAACTAGTACGCTGGCTAAAAGTGTGAGAGAGAATAGTTGGGACTTTAAAAAAATATTGTGATAAAACTCGTTACTTTTAATATTTAAATTTTTTAATGAAATCTTCTACTTCTGCTTAGGGTTTAATTTAAAACATATTTCATATTTGTTCTTTTGGCAGAAAATGATAAACAATTGTATGTTTATTCTTACGCAAAAAAAAAGTTTTCTTGTTTTTTATGCTTCCTGTATAAAGAATTAAATTTGTCGTAATGTGAATCTTATTTATTTTGTAAGCAAAAAGTTTTATTAGAAGTGACATTTTTACGTATCTTGCAAATTTCCCATCCGCGGACATGCTGTATACTTAGAACGGAAGCTTTTACGACATGAGTCATTTAGAAAATTGTAGTTTTTAGGATTAGACAGTATCAGAGTACCTTTCCTACGTTTCGCCCCTGATTGGACTAGGCATCATCAGGGATCTTCACTCAGCGAGACCAGAACACTGAATATTTCGGTATTTAGTATTTTGATCTCACAGGGTGAAGATCCATAAACAAAAACATGCCTTGTACCATCGAAAGTGAAAAGTCAAAAAGTTATTCCACTTTAACATGGTCTAATCCCGAGAATTATGATTTTCCAAAATATTCTACACTGGTTACGTCAAATTATAAAGCGTTATAATAACGTTTCATGTGTTAATAGTGACGTGTGTTTCTAATTTAACTAGAAAAAACTGCTTTCTGTGTTCCAGTGTTAATTAAATAAAAATAAATTTTGCTGGTAGGTTTCCATTTTTTTTTTATAAATGTGACCGTTGGAATTATTATTCACCTTCTTCTCTGAATTGTTGTTCGGGTAAATTATCATGAAATTTGTAGGTGGGTCTTTTAATTAAAATCTGTAAAATTGTTATCTTTTTATCAGAAATTTGGGAGGATTATGGACTGCTCTTGAAATTTTATTAATAACATTAGATTTATAAAAATATTTTCTGTGCGTCATGATTATTATTTAAATCCGAATGGGAATCAACTCAACAAATCCTTGGTCAAGGACTTTCCTTTATAGAGAATTGAAGAAATATATCGTATCTTCCTGTAAAATACCCCCACGGGTTACAGGAAGTACAGATTTCTTGTATTTTATTAATATTTTTCAATAATACGTCTCGAAACGTTCCTAACAAAAAAAAACACGGTTTTAAGGAGCGTTCCGTAATTATCAAATAATATGTCTTTAATTTTTTTAATCTTGTCTGAACTTTTGACTTTTGGACACTTGATTACATTAAAACAAAAGCTAATCTTTTATTAATTCTAATATGCCCACAAAAATATCCATTATTAGAACCTGCTTATTAATAAATTCTTAACTTAAATAAATTAAACAAGTAGAAAAGATGGACGCTTAACATTTGCTTAAAAACTGTTTATAAAAAAAATTGAAAAAGGTTTTACACTATCGCTTTGGATTTTTCAGCACCAAATTCAAGGTTCGCCAATATAAAAGGAATTAATACCGAACTGTAACTACCATTTTCCTTTTTTATTCTTGTTTTAAAACTATGGAATTTTTAATTTAAATAAAATAAACGTAGTACCCAATCAAAGAAAGGGAGGGAAGGTATGTATATGTATGTGGATACGACATGTACATTTAGTGATGTAAGGAGACGTATTCGAAAATCCGATGGATACGAAACTTAAAAGAATCCGTATTATCCGTAACCGGGCGAGAACTTGAATTCGGATCCGGAATCAAAATAAATACGCATTCGGGTGGTTACTAATAAATGCAAAGTGCAAAGAGAAAACGGAATCGGGATCGAGTGTAAGCGAACAACACGGTCTGCGATTTGGTATATTTGATCTTATGCTTCCTCTTTCTAATGGCATTCCCAAAAAAAAAAGATAGCATACTTATCGGGGTAACGGGTATCATATGGGATGAGACCCATTGGTTAAACACGGCCCGCCTCACCCGAACCGAATTCAAACGAGAACGAGCGACGGTGCCTTACTATCCCTAACCTTTTGTTTCGAATCACATGATACCGCATCCACCTATCTACCCGTATCCGAAATAATTCCTTATACATGTTTCGGAACCGCTTTCGCGCGGCTCAATAAATGGATACGTATTCGGATGATTGATACGGATATTAGTTGATTCTGATCCGGATATATAAAGAATACGGATATTTACAACACTAATGTACATATCAGGGGCGGATACAGAGAGGAATTTGGGGGGGGGGGTGTAAAAATTAGGAAGGGGGAGTGTAAAAATACTATGACATTATTTTGGGCTTAATAACCCATTAAAAAGGCATTAAAAAGGATAAATTTGATTAATACTACAGAGAATAAAAAAAAGTTAAATGTACAGAGGGAAGTTAGTTTTCTTTCCTCTTTATTATACTTTTCAATATTCTCGGGACTGGGGGAGGGGGGCGATTTCCGAATCCCACACATGTACATATATGTGTGTATTTTCTCCTCTTTCTCTCATATCATTAACATGTAACAAGGTAACAGTCAAAAATTCATTATGAGCATCAGAATTACATAATCAGTAAACTATTTGTCTTATTTTGGACATTGAATTTGGAATAAGGTATATCTAAATTTAATGTTTTGGGTGAGGAATCTCCCCACGAGAAATGATACATGTCTTTTGAGACATCCTATATAAAATGAATATGGACACAAAGCAGAGACTGGCTGAAAAATTGATAATTAATTCTTTATCGTTTTCACTTTATCTTCACAATTCACAAAATACTGTCTAGTACATTGACTCATGTACATTAAATTTTCCCTCATGGTGGTGTTTTAGTCTAAGTCATACATAACATAAATATTATGCTTTTTTATCGATGCGTCGGCGGTCAATGACTAATTGTTTTTGAGATATGTAGGAATGTAATTGTTTGTTACATAATGGCTTGTATTGAAATTCATAATAGAGCATTTTTATTACATTACTTATTAGTTATCGATAATTCATTTTTTTCGTGAAACGGCATAAGTCCTGTAAAATCTAAATTAGCGACATATACTAATTTTTAATATATTATTTGCTGCATTTTTTAAAAAGTGCAGAAAAATTAAAAAAAACCGGAGGTAAAGTTGTATTCTTAAAAAAGCGTAAAAGTTTTAGATAGAGAATCCAGTTAAGAAATTCATACCATTTTCCATACTGTTTTAATTGAGAAATAAAGGTTTATTAAAATTTAGTTCAATTTAAAAAACCCAAAAAGTTAGGTCGAATACTCATGGCCAACAAGCGACGGCTAGCATCTGCTTTTTCGCAGAAGACCACGACCGCGTGATATTCTGTCAGCGTCAGTTGTTAACGGTTTTGTTCAGATTACTTATTATAATTTAGTAATTTGTAAAGGAAGGAATTTTATAGTAGATAATAATTTGTGGGATGTATTTCGATAAATGTTATATCTCTATGTTCAAAAGCCCCCCGAGACAAATTTTAAATCAGCCCCTAATTTTTGGTTGGTTCTTATTTTTTATTATACTTTGGTACATAAATAATTAGTGTTTATTTTAGTTCCACGTACATACATAAATTTTTTTGTTTGTATACAATAGGTTCACGGTACATCGTTCAGGATACACGTACATTAAATAAAAAATATTTTAAAGTTTTTCGATTTAATTTATAATTTTGTTTCACAACAAAATATACTAATAATTTCTGTCGAGCCAAATCGATGACATTTGACATTGAATCCAAAAATTGTAGTAAAAAAATTAATCTTAATTTGAACCGAATTTTTAACATAAAATGTATACTTTAACGCTGTGATTCATTAAAAAGGTTTAAGCCTTAGTACTGGTTTAAATTTAAATCTAGTTGATGGCAAGGCTTTGACAAGTTATTGTCCTCACATTGTTAATAAGTAATAATTGTATTTAAAAACTTAGGATTCCACATACCCGCAAGAAACCTAAACTCCACCATCAAAAGCCATGGTTCTCCAAGGCCTGTGATAAAGCCAGGCTCAAAAAAGTTCAAGCTCACAAAAGGTATCTTCAAAATCCTACACCCGAAAATCGTCAAATTCTCACCGAGCCAAGAAATCAATACAATCAAACTATCTTATAGTCCAAAAATGCTTTTAACAGCCGCATAAGAGGTTAAGGTGCTTTCCTGTCCCAACGGCAGCAAATCTTTCTGGTTATTTGCCAGAAATATGAGTCAAAACTTCTGTAGAAGCACTTTTCCTCCCCTGACCTCTAACAACGAAATTATCTTCACCTCTAAAAGGAAAGCTGAACTATTTGCCAAACAATTCACTGTCAATTCCACCCTAATTCCTCCTGCCAACCACAATTCGTCCGACATAATACTTAAGGCCAAAAAATTGTCGACAAAATGACGTAAAATTTGTTTAGAAAAAATAATAAATAAAATACCTAAACGCGTTCATTTTTTTCCCAAGGGGGGCCCAGCAAAAATTTAACATTTTTTCGCAAATTACAGAATGTTTTTTTTTCTTTACCAAAACGTTCCCAGTGGGCTCACTATTAAAACCCCTAAATTTAGTATGGGTCCTGTAAGTAGGAACAGAGATATACAACTCTCCGCCTCTGTTTGGCACTGAACGTAAATGGCTGCTTTTTAAATTGTAATAAATTATACCGAGAAATAAACAATTGTTTTTAGTTAAATTATTCTAGTAATTGTCAAATATTTTTGGGTCTCTAATGACTTCCTTAAACGATTTATGCAATAAAAAAATACATTCATATTCCTTACTGCATTAAGTACTGCTGATAAGGGGTATTTATTACGTTTCGTTATCAAATCGTATGTACAAGTACAATTACGCAGAATACTATACCTAATCTGCTAGGTGGTAAAAAAATTAGATCACAAAAGTATGCATTGCGTAAAACAAGATTTGTTTTACGCAATATTGTGTCATGCAGCGACGAAAAAAAAAGAACGGGAATATTGTATTACAATTATTTTAATTTTTAATGTCCGCTGATCTCATGCACTTCTCCTATTTGAAGACAACAGAAAAATAGTACAGCTCTTGGCCCGCCAACAGGTGTCCTAACTTTTGGCAAGCGTTCAACTATACACTATGTTAATGTAGTATCTTTCATAATAAATGCGTACTTAAAATAGTTTTTCTTGATATTTACATATAAAAAAATTTTGGCACTGTCTGTTGGAGTGTCCAAAGTATAGGGTGACCCGCTTAGTATTTGATTGTTTTTAAAAACGTAGTTTTACAAGGTTGTCATAGATACTTATACTATACTACTAGATCCCTTGACTGTTCCTAGCAGAACAAGAGGCGTGTTACGTATGCATTCCTTTACTGTACAGCTACAGCAGCCTAGAACATCCCACTTCTCTCGCTCATTCATACCTAGGGTCTCCAGATTATGGAACAAATTGCCTACAGATGTTTTCCTTTTCCTCCCAACCTCCAACTAGCCCACAATCTACTTATCCATTTCTGTCTACTTTTTTTTAGTCATGGGACGCATTCTTTCGAAACTCTCAAGGTGGAGGAGTCGGGTACACACCACCACCAAGTCTAGCACAGCCTGGAAGAAACGAAGTGTCTTTGGGGGCACTTATACCAAGCTTAGGGTCTGGAGCCTTAGCTGGAGGTACCATTACTGAGAAGGTCATCGATGACCATTTGGCCGTCCAAGCTATTATTAGAAGTTACCAGGTAATGACAGCTTTTTTTTTATCTTGTACCGGTTGTTGTGATAATGGTGGACAGAAGTTGTTTTAAGGCACTTCCTAAACTGAAAAAATATCTATTTTTATTATCTTTAGAGACCTTTAAGAGTTAATAGATTGAAGTTGTTACATTTCGCTGTTTATTATATTCTCATCAAATTGAGAGATATGGAGAACTAAGATTTTTACATCATACTTCATCATCATCAGTTACTCTGATACATGTAAAAATTGACAAATATATAAAAGCATACTATTGACCAGTGGGATTCTTAAATAGTACTTAAAATAGATTCTATACCATGATTATTAAAACACCTTCTAGAAATCATCTTTTACAGAATTTATTAATTATTATTTTTATTATTGTGTTATTTTAGCTTTGCTGGTAAACTGAGCAGCTTTTAGGAGAAAGTAGCTTATTTTTACAATTTTTTTTATATTATTTCACTCTACGTTAAGAATATAAATTTAACGTCTACCTCTATTTTTCACTTATATTCACAAAGCATGGGAAATCTTTTGAGTCATCCTATCGAACTATATGCATCTTACCTGGGATGAAACAAAACCTTCATTTCGTATAACCATGGTATGATGTTAATACTTTCCATTAATATACAATTTATAAGATTGGGAAAACAATGTTAATATATAAATATAAAATGTGTCTGGGTAATAATATGCATGTCCCGTCAAAATAGGTTGGTAATGTTTCGTCTGTTATTGTGTTATTCTTAAAAACATATATTACATGTTATTTTAAGAGGAAGAAAAGTAGCAGTCATGATATTTTGAATTTTTAACTATCTTGATATGCAGAAGAAAACAAAAATATCACCGTTCTCTTGGATAATAGTTCTAAATTTGTTTGATGGGTACCATGGGTAGCTTGTATATGATATGCTAGATCAGGGTTTCCCAACCTTTTTTGCGTCGAGCCCCCCAGGATTATAAATAATATTTTCGTGCCCCCTTTAATTTTTTTTCGTGACAAAAAACAAATGCATATTATTTTAACAACATTTATTTATCAATTATAACTTTTAATTTATACAAAGTAAACAGTTATACAAAGTAAACTTTAATCTAATTTAACGAAACGAAGAATAAACTTTTTTTATTACTAGTATTGTCAAACAAATGATTTATTTGATTAGTATTAGTGTTACTAGTGAGATACTTGAGCTTGCATGTTCTGTACCAGCTGGTCGACTCTAGGTTCAGTTTTGACCAGAGCTATTGTCAGGTCGCTATCGACGGCAAGACGATTTCGCTGCTTAGTTTTGACTAAAGCCAGAGCTGAAAAACCTATCTCATACAAATATGTCGAGGAAAACGGAACAAGTGTTCGCAAAGCAAGAGAGGCAACTTTTGGATTAACACTAGCATGACTGACTGATGGATGTTATGTAAATAATTCGGCGGGACCGAGCGGGAAGCGCGGGAGGAGCTCCCCGCCTGTTGAATTATGATTATTAGGTACTTGTCGAAACTTGTCCAGTGGCGACGACCAACGACTTCGCGTTGTGGAACAGAGACCGACTGTATCAATGAATGTTATTATATTAATCTATAGGTACGTCTAATACTTTTTTTTCGAAAATGCAAAACATTCCGCGCCCCCCTCGCCATCTCTCTACGCCCCCCTAGGGAGGCGCGCCCCACTGGTTGGGAAATCCTGTGCTAGATGAAGAGTGTAATTTTGCAGGTTTCTCCTCAATCTGTTACCTTTTTAGAGCGCTGTGTAATTGATACAAATGTACAGACGTACATTTTCTAATTTTGTTGTATTAGTGATCGAAATAATTTAACGATATTGTGGTTTTTCTGAAAAACAAAAGTTCAGGAAAAAACTTGACATACGTCCATGTTCCTTCATCATTTCTAGAAATAAACCATTTTTAACTTTAAAATGTTTGGTGTCAGAATTTAACAATATGTTGTTCTAATATGTAACAAAATAGAAAATATTTTTGAATGTTCAAAATTATTTAATAGCTCAGTTGTCTACAACAGTTTGGACTCTTCGAGGCATACTTAGAATTAAGTGATTTACCTCATCTTAGTCCAAGGCATCCCATGAATCCTTACATCACGAAGAGGCGGTTGACGACCAATTCGTGGCTTTTCCAAGCCTGCTCCAGACATGTTTAATACAGTTTGTGTGGAGAGGTAACGGCAAATGGTCAATTTCATCCAATGCTAGCTGTTCTAAAACTACCCTGGCTCTATGTGGGCGAACGTTATCATCTAAGAATCTGAAATTGGGCTCCAAATTCCGACGGTTATCATTAATTTACTATGTTGCTAACGATGTCTCGGGCATAAATTTCACCTGTCAGGGTACGTTCGGCCTCTGTAAAAAATTCCACCTCTTACCATAGCACCGCTACCTCCGACCGGATGTACTTCTTGGACATATCGGTCATTAACAGACATGGAGTCCATAGAAACGAAACATTTTTTACTTTTATCGATAAGTTTCCTTTGGTGCAATTTTCAGTGTGTATTAAACATTATTTTTTCCGAAAAGAACATTAGAGAACATAAACAAGACTTTTTTGGGATATTTTTTCTCAGAGAAATCACAATATCCTTAACTTATTTCGATCAGTTTATGCTACTATTTTAAAACACACAAACCAAGGACTTGTCAGCCTAATTGGAGTCCTAGGTTATTATAACTTACATAAATCGTTTTTTAAATGACCTAAAGTGCACAAAATGTAGTTACAGCACTAAACCTTTTATATATCTGGCAACATTGTATGCTTATTTGTCGAAGTGCATTTTGGAAAGCCATTAAGAATTGGTAAATGCTAGTAATTTCGAGTTAACATGACTCTTAAACCCAATCTAGGTTACATGCATAATATGCAACATGAAGCATTGGTGTCAGTGTATGTCCATTGTTACTTATTACTGTTTTACAATGACATTGGAATTTTCCATTTGTTGCACATATACGGTGTCCCAAATGTATAGAGCAGTTGTTTATGGGGCTTTCCGTTTGGCGTCCTTAGAGCAAGCAAAGCAGCTCTGAATGGAATAGCCTTCTGGATGTGCTGCGCGAGGAAAGACGTTGTCTTTCTCGCGTAACGCATCTAGCGCTTTCATTGGATGGAGTTACATCTAGTGCACATTGAATTGGCCAATGGAAAACTCTGTGACAGGTCTTGTAAAACGGTACAATCAAATTTATTTATTTTGCTAGCAACGCGGTCACTTAGTAGCCAAGGTGGACCCGCTCGATATTATGTTTTCGGACCGAACTGCTACAATTAGTGATTTGATTGGTGGTACTCCAACTGAGGTTACTCGGCAACATAAGTTAGGTACGAATGAAAAGAAAAATGCTTTACAGATGTTTAAAGGTATATTTTAAAAGCCGACAACATTGGTTTAAAGACGAAATATTTTGGAAAAATATATAAATATTTTTCACAATATGCAATTCTTTTATTATGTATGTGTTAAAACGAGCGGAAAATGAACTTTTTAACATGTTGACGTCCCAAGACACTATTCTTGATAAAAGTTAACACTTAAAACACATATCTCTTACTTTAATTAATTGTAATGAGAAGCATAAACTTTTTTCGTCGATGAACTTTCGCGAGGAGTTTATAAATATGTATATTCTTTTGTGTCTGTGTGTTTTACCCCAAATATCCAAACTTTAATGTAGATATGTTGTTGACTTTTTAAATATACGTCTAATCCATTCTGATTTCTAAAAGAAACATTTGATTATCAAAAGATCACTTTCCATATCAGTACAATTCTTAAAATACTGAGTAAATTGATCTATCGTGAACCGCATGTCACCTGAGTCACTTAAGGCGGCATTTTCCACCTGGCGTCCATGTTGGCCAACTTAATTTCATTTTAGTAACATTTTTTGCTTTATTTTTCTTTCGTATGAATATTGTGACAATAACCGTAGATTCATATTCTATAGGTATTTTTAGCGTATTACTAAAAGTTTCAAGATGTTTTATGATTTATTTTAGGAAAATAATATGTAAAAACAATATTCTGGTTCTAGTGACAGAAAAAATGTCACCATAGATCTTTTAATATATTAATATTTTGAATGAAATCATTATACACGTTTAAACTTTAAATAATTGGCTGAAAATTGCTTGCAGGATATGAATCTATACTTAAAATGTTATTGTTAAAAATCTGAAAGCCCAGAAACCTTGTTAAAATGAAATTGGGTTGGCCAACGTGGACGCCACCTGGAGAATGCCGCCTTAATATATGCAGATATCAGATGACTTGAAGTTCACGGTGGATCAACGGAATATCACGAAAATATTGTATTAATATAAGAAACTTTGGAAAGAGATATTTTTAACGTCAAATAAGATATATAAGTGTTTTTGTCAGTTTTAACCTAACTTAAACGTTAATGTGTAATTTTTTATAAATTTTTAATTCTCTAAAGCTCTATTAATAAAACCTGTAACTCTCTTTTAGTCCGCTAAAAGCCGGAGACCGAGACATCAAGTCAAACAAAACGGCATACAAGATGTTAACTGTTTTTGATTGATGCTTTGCCTTGGTCTCCTGTCACTCTTATCTTACCTTTATCAATAAACATGCCATTCTTGCGACTGAGACAGGGGACGGAGACATAATTGAGCGACATTTCTGTGTCGACACAAAACTCACCGATGATGTTGGAGTCTCTGGTCTTTGTCCCGCGTCTTAGTCGCTAAGTTCGGACCTCGTCGTTTATAAAACAATTTATATTAAACATCGCAAAAATGTGTTTTTTAACAGTTTGAAACGTTCAGGGTTAGCTAGCTTAGCTTTGGGTTAGGTGCTATTGCTATTGTATCTATAGAGATATACCCAGATAGGCCTCTAGAAATTGTAATTTTGACAATAGTTATAGCAAAACTAGCAGACACCGTCCAGCAGGAAAGTATGTTCCAGTTGCAGAGAAGTGAATTTAAACTAAGGTATCAAGCATTGTTTAGGTTCAGCTGGAACTACCCTTGGGCAACTTAATTGTCACACAATGGTACATACATATCCTATATACCTACTACGATTTGTAGTGGAGTTGAAACAGAATGCCAAAAGCTTCACGTAGTGTGTGGATTGTTACCTTGAAATACGACAGTACTATTGTGAAATTAAATTGGGGTATTATGCTACTTTCGAGATTATAATTTGCTCTTCCTTTTTTAAGTTTATAATGATATTCCTTTTTAGCATTAAGATGGTTCATTCAAATTTTGTATATACAACGCTTTTTGGAGTATCTATAGAATAACTTCATAATCATTTAAAACAATATACAGGGTGATATGAGGTTAAATAAAAAGTCACTAGAGAATAATATTAAAAAAACATTTAAGTCATATTTTACCAAATATCCAAACAGTACCAGATATCATAAAAATCCAAGGTAGCAAAAAGCTAAAGGATGCTGTCTTTTTTACAAAAGCAGAGTCAGTGTTGCCGCAAAAAGAAATTGCTTTTAAAAACTTGTAAAATAAGTAAGAAAACCCAAAATAAAAATAAAATTGTATCACCCTGTATCTTGGAAACCTCTGTAAATTCGGACCTTTCTTCTTATTTTTGACCAAGGAATCGCTTGTAAAATTTTGTAGGTAGAATTTTGCCGCGCCCTGTATATAATTGTTATACAGGGTGTCGAAAAAGTCGGAAATATTAATATTTCAAAAACTACTGAATATATATTTTTGAAAATTGGCACACATACTTTCCTAATAATAATGTGCCATGTGGAATAAAAAAAATTAAAAATTTTCAAAAAATACCCAAGGAAACAACTTTTTTTTAATAGCGTTTTTCTGTATTTTTCGAAAAAAAGGATACTTTACTCTTGAACGATTTTTATATTTTTTGGCCTGTCCTGTATGCTGTTTGACTTGAAGCCATTCTAAGTGCATCTGATATGGTTATGGGACATGCACCAACTTTTGACGGTATTTATACTTCGGTTGTGCAACTAATAAAAAAAGTTCCCATTTGTTGCACACTTAATGGACCACACTGTATATATTGTTAAAAATGGCACACCTTGGAAGGATAAAACCGTTTCTGTCACTATACAGGGTTAGTCAGAAAGAATGCCAAATTTTTATTTCAAATGGAACGCCCTGTGTATCTTTGAAGATTCAAATAGTTCCTTAAAAGACAAATTCAGGGATATTGGGTTTAATTGATTTATTTAAATTGACATATAAACACTAATTTTAAATAAATGAACAAGAACACAATGAAAATAAGAAATACCTAACAATTGAACAAAAGCTACATTATGAGATGTTCAAAATGTCTGCCACTGTTAGCTAGGCAATAGCCAAGCCTGTCTATAAATTCCCGTAAGACGTTGTCAAAAGTATCCCATCGAATTTCACTTATTTGATTTCTAATATGAGCCTTTAAATCTTCAATATTAACTGCCCTATTTTTGTAAACCTTATGCTTTAAATCACCCCACAAATGAAAGTCCAAAGGATGACGTCTGGGGATCTGGCAGGCTACTCAATTTCGCCTCTCCTTCCTATCCACTGATTTGGAAACATTTGGTGTAAGAATTGACTCACTTCCAAGCCAAAATAAAGAGTTTCTAATTGTGGAATTAAAATTAAAAAAAAAATAGTATTCTTTCTGACTAACCCTGTGGAGTGACAGAAACGGTTTTATCCTTATATAGGTTTTAGCTATATAGACGTGCCAATTTTTAAAAATATCTATTCAGTAGTTTTTGAAAAATTTGCAATATTCCAGACTTTTTTTGATTGGTCAAATACCTAACAATTTTTTAAAATTTTGTCGTATTCTCGTTGATGACAATGAGAACAAGCAAACGGCCTCGTCAGCTGGACCTTTGTTGGTATGCTTTTTATTTATTTTGCATAATTTTGCTTTTATTTTTCATCACGTGCATGTTTTCAAGCATTTTTTGTATGCTAATGTTCTCAGCTGCATTACACGTTAAAAAGTAACATATAACCAAATTACTAGCGTGCTTTTTTCATCCTGTATAGCATACATAAAAACACATCTACCACACTTCTTCCTTATTCTTATAATACTTAAAATCTATACTATACTTCTTATTGTATGTCATAATGTTTAATATTAGCGCTATTTACTTTGAGACCGCATAAACTGTAGAAGAGGTTTTGGCAATATTATTTCTAGATACGTGGACATCACATAGCTAACTTGGACCCACTGGGCATTAATAGCGCGGACTTGGACGACCAGACTCCTCAAGAATTGATTTACAAAAATTATAATTTTGGTAAGACAGCTTAGTTAGGTAGAATCAGGTAAAGTTGTATTTAAGATTGTACAGCGACTATTTTGGGGGTTAAAAATTTTGTTATGTTAAGAATGTTGAGGTTGTAGCAGGTTGCGTCGTAAATTTTTGTGGACATATCTATTTATTGGGTGTTAGGCAACTCTATTGTTAAAGAAAAATTAATATTTAAGAAAAATAATAAAAGTCCCCGCGTTTCAAAGTAACAGAAATAAAACAAATCGAAAAAAGGAAATTTTCTGTGCACTATCAGTGACTTTAAATTGTAAAAAGGATGCCTGACCCTAATCTATCACTTATTTAGTATACAGTGCATGTTTTTAAAGCGGGTCAGTGGATTTACATGTTATATTTTTAACCCCGTGATAGGCATTGTTCTATTAAATATATAGACATAAAACTTGACATATGTAGGTAAATTTCAGAGTCTTAAGATTATGTTAATTTTCCAGATATCAGGCGCGGCCCGTAAGTTTTTTTACGGGTGGGACAAATTTTATGGGCAACTAGTGGTTTTAACGTAACAAGCAAAATCCACGGTACCGAATCACCAGACTTTAATCGAGAAAATACGACAAACAAAGAGACTGAAAAAGGCCTATTTTCTTAAAAAATAATTTCTTGTTTTACCTAATTTCATAAATTTAGATTTTTTTTTCTTGTTTAGAATAATTTTTGGCATTTTAAGATTTTTAAAATTTGAAAAATCAAAGAATACATTAATTTTTAATAATTTACTATTCAAGCTGTAAAAACCCCAAAAAAACTATCCTAAAGAACATGTTTCCGTCGCAAACATGCAGATGTTATTCACCCCAAAAAATATTTGACAAATTATATGAGCAAACAAAATTCTTATAAATAACATATTTTCGGAAGACTCTAGGTATATATTTTAATAACAATAGCCTCTAAATAAAAATTATTATATTAATTATTAGGCATAGTTTTATTTTATAAAATTATTTACCTTTTCTTTTCACGCAAATAAATACATAGAACGCAATTGGCAGGCAATTTACCAATATCTATTATTTTAAATTAATTTATCCCTTTATTTACATGATTATTTTAAATCATATACTTTAAAATTGGTTTTATAAGCAGGAGGCAAAGTATATTGCCAATAGAATTTATAAAAATCGCCTATAACTAACGTAAACTCTATATGGCGCGTTATAAATTTCAAAAATAACTCACAGCGTGACGTCATGCGCGAACCCGGCCGAATTTGACACGGTTTAATATCATACCTTCCTTTTATTGTATAATGGTTGACGAGGACTGTAAACCTGTGAAGTCAATTTAAAATACGGCCGAGCCCGGATTAAGCTTGCCTCGATTCTTTATTGGGTAGTGTTCGCGTGGAATGCACTTTTTGAAACAAGAGATAATACTTTTTTTGGTTTTAAGAAATAAATTATTAGATGGATTATTGAAAATAAAGTATTAGGTGGGTCATTGACCAAATGACCATATGGATAAGCCACGCCTGCCAAATATCCCCAAAAATCTCCAAAAATACCTAAAAATGCATTTGAAATTGTAACAATAAAATTTTAAATGTCAGAAAATGTGTCACCTTCACTGGGTACGAAAAAGTAAAAAAAACAATAATACCGGTGTGAGAAATTAATGTGCTTCGAAAAATACATGCATTTTTAGGTATTTTTGGAGCATAATTGAAAATGTACATAATCTTAAGGCTCTGAAATTTCCCTAAGTTATGTTTTATCCCTAGATTTCCAATGGAATGTTCCCTAACATGGGGTTAAAAACTTAACGTGTAAATCCCTATGGTCCGCTTTAAAAAAATGCACTGCAATATTTAAGAAACTTATCAATGGGCAGCCAGTTTAATGTGTTCAACATACAGGGTGGTCCCAAAAGTAATGGGACATGGAGCATTAAGTAAACAAAGAACAAAGTAAGCCTTCTTTTAGAAACTTCAAAAATATTTATCCTTCTTTAGTGAGTTTTGTAAGTGTTACAAGGCGATATCTCGAAAACGGTTGAAAATATTTTGAGGAAATTTTGGTGTTAATAGGGAGATGGCGGGACAGAGTTAAACATATTTTTGACATTTACCCCATTTATTTTGGGGGGTTGGGGGGTAACTTTGGGTTTTAAATGGGATGTTGTACTATTGTACTGTAAAAATCTACGTATGTGTACAATTTTTTTGATTTCTTCTTTCGGTTACGGAATTATGGTTGACTCAGGTTGAGTTTGATTTTTTATTGAATTTAAAAAATAAATAAATTTTGCAAATAAATCAAGTTGTTTGAGAATTATAATTCGTTTGCGTGGAAATGCGTTATTTTTACTTAAGTCAGTTGAGAATTTTGACCTTTTGACGATTATTTCTCAGTTTATTGCTCAATTAAACATGTAGTTTCAACAGCAGGGAGCTCCACCCCATTATGCAATACAGGCTCTTAATCATTTGAATGAAATATCTGAAAACAGGTAGATTGAACGAGCTGGTCCGGTCAACTGGCCTGCTAGGTCCCCGGATTTAACCCCCCTTGACTTTTCTTGTGTGGTTTTGTAAAAGACGAAGTGATGGCGACTGCACCTACAACTTTAGATGATATGAAAGACCGAATCCGCTTTGTCTGCTTATTAACGACACCTGAAATGTTACAGCGGGTACGAAATTAGAAAAAGCATGAGAAAGTGTTTGGAAGTTAAAGGGGGACATTTCGAACAACTTCTCAAGCATGACAGATGATAGATAAGTTAAAATTAAATGGTATTTTTTTTTAATTTTATAGCCTAATAAATCATAATTCTGTAACGAAAGAGAAAATCTAAAAAAATTTGATATACATATGTAGTTTTTTACGTAGATTCGAATTTTATAAACAAAAGTACATCATAGCGTTTAAAATTCCAAGGTCCCCCACCCCTCAAAATAGAGAGAGGGAGTAAAAAATATGTTTAAATATATCCCCTTATCTCCCTATTAACTCACCAAAATTTCATGAAAATAGTTTAATCTGTTTTCGAGATATCGCCTTGTAACACTTCAAACAAGAGCGAAAAAATGTTGTGTTATTTAGATCGAATTTTGGCTTGAAAAAATTAAAAAGTGGCGGGCAATAGTAGGTATTTTTTCGAATATTTTGTATACCTAGTAACCAGTGTAGTCACTACATAGCTTTGTTTCCTATTAGGTTAGGTACGTACGTGAAAACGGCACTATAGCGCCAGCTCTGGATTCTAAAAATTTCAAAAACATATTTCTGAACAGCTGGAAGTTATCAATCCAAGAACATTTCTCTCTTTTGTCAGCCACTGATCGAAACCTATAGGGTTAGAATAAGCTTTTACTCTTTAACTTGGCAAGTATTATTTTTTAGCTAAAGCATGCATAACCTCAACAAACATCGTCAACAATCTTATGCTGCCACATGCAACCCACATTAACTTACATTTTCCGATGCATAACAAATTACCAATAACGGTTTTGCCGCTTAAAACGTTAACAAAATTTTTAACTCTCCTTTTTGAATCTTCTTCTAGTCATATTGTCTAGTCTTTTTTTTGGCATTCATTCAATCACAGCACAACACATTAGAAAACTAGCACAAGTTTGTTTCTCAATGTTTATTAACAAATTATATGGGCTCTTTCACTGAATTTTAACTTTTCGCCGTTTTATACAGCAAGGAAAGATAGAATTTTCGACGTTGTTATTTTTCGATGTAAACTATTTTATGATTAAACGAAAAGTCTTTTAGAAACGTTGCAAATGTTTATCCTACTTTGCAATACTATGTTTTATTTAACTCTAGAAGTATTTACGACAAAGAACTGCCCTAATGTAAATAGCGAAACGAAAAGTAATCATAAATCCTGAAAATCACTCAACGTTCAATTGGTGGTTCTTTAGATTTTTCTGCTCTCTATTTGTATTTTTTGCTCTAGATGCAGTTCGTAGAGATAAATTATCGGTCGAAATATATCCCCTACAATCATTAATTACAAAAAATCTGCTGTGGATCTCATCCCTACCACTTATAATAAGTCTGAACAAAACTATCAACAACTGACGCTGACGGAACAACAAATGCTGATCGCATACGGATGCGCTAGCCAATCAGCTGCCCTCTTGCGGAACAGCAGATCAAGCCGTCGCTTATTGGCCACAAATATTTAACGTCATCTTCTAGATGATTTATATCACATCCTCTTAAACAAGAGAGCCATGAAGCACAAATAGCAATAGGTATTTTTTTAAGTGTATATACGAACGCTCTAACCTAACTATTTCTAGCCACCATGCTATGTTGCCAGATCATATACTTCATAACTCTCTTGTTTAAGAAGACTGTGTTTATATCCAATTGAATTTTAATAGATTTATATTTCTTGATCGGAAAAATGATAGAACATTTAGGATTATTTTTATTATCATAAAACCTATAATAAACTGATTTAGTAGGTTTAGGTTAAGTGAAAGGGCCTATTCTGTTTTTTGTATTGTCACGTTACAGTAATATAAATTTTTTAAAACCATTTTAACAGAATGTTTTTTGTTCTTTCATAATTCCCGTATTCTTTTAGTTTTCCATGCTTGTTTACATTTCTTTGCTTGTTTTTAACCTAACTTTTAGACAGCCCATCCAAAACCTATTCAGAGGAACTTCGAAGGCAAGTTCAGGAGTTCATGCGACGTAAGCATTATTTTTTTATATATTTATTTTGTTTATTATGTAGATATCGCTCTGTATATTAAAGCCTTTTGCTTTGTAATGGTGTAAGTGGGTAATAGAATTCGACTTATTTTAGTAACTTTTTGGTCCTATGATGGTAAGTATAAAAATTATAGGAAATACCAAAAAGGGTATCGAATAAAAAATTAGTTAACCTTAGTCTAACAGTTGTAACATCTATTTGCGGCAAACAGCTCACTAATCTAAAGCACTATTATGCACTGTTGCCTAGTAAATAGTAAAATCACCTCACATAATGAAACACAAATCACCACAATTTGTGTAAGTACAATATTAATATTTCCCCTCGCTTTTTTCTATTATTTGCTTACTACTTTTAGAAAACCCCGTAGAATGTTTCAAGCTGGTTGACCCTGTTGTATTATTATTTTATTTATGTACATAAGTCCCCTATTGTGTTATTCTTACTAGCTAGAGAAATGGCCACGCAAATGTTTCTTTTATTCTTCTTTCAATCCATCTCTTTGTTTTGAACTAGATAGAAAATTGTCACCCTTTTTCGTTAAAGGACTGTTATATTCAAAAACCTGTCTTTCTATTTTTTTATGTAAAAGTGGGTTTTTGTATTTTTGAACGCAAAAATACTAAAAAGAGAGTTTTGTGTACATAGTACCTTGAACAAAAAAATGACAAAATTTTATTTATCCCAGATATTTTTAAAGCTGTTCAAACTGCATGCATATACAACTTTTTATTTTTATAAGATCTTTATAGAACCAATAACTGCGACATCAACATGATAATCTGAATTTCTTTTACAACAATCGTATTTTAACTATAAGAAATGATTATTCCTTTTTCCCTTAAGTTTCTCGTAAAAAAAGGGTGACAATTTTCAACATTTTCAAAAGAAACGTTGTAAACCGTCTATTAATTTTACTTTAACATACACACAGATGAAACCGATATGGATCGCGTTTTTAAACTACCATCCACCACCTTTATTGGTGGTAAAGACAAGTCTCTACCCCTCAGAGAAATCTTGAGGCGCCTGGAGCTCACTTACTGTAGGCATATCGGCGTTGAGTACATGTTCATCAACAGTTTGGAGCAGTGCAACTGGATCAGACAGAGGCTAGAAACGCCTGGCTGTATGGATTTGACAGCTGATCAAAAGAGACTGATTTTGGCTAGGCTGACCAGAGCTACTGGGTAGGTAATAGTTATTTTACAGTAGGTACAGTTGTATGGCATGTCTTATAAGTGTCCTCGTTTTTTAAATAAAGAAATAGTTTCGATGTCAAAATTGTAAATAAATAACTTTAAGTTCTTATACAGTGTGTAGTAAATATTCCAGTGTGATTCTTGCAACTGCTTAGTTTAGAAATAAGCACCAATACAATAAGATCGTTGAATTAGCACATAAGAAAGACCGTTAGTCTAGTGCCTACTTATAAATAAGTGCTGAAGATGGTTTAATAAACCGAAACGTCAACAGAATAGTTTTTAATTCTAAACCAATTGCCGATAACCTTAGGAAAATTCAAGAATATTTGCCAAACACGGCCAGGAAGTAAATTTATTCTTACATAGCTGTTATTTTTTTATTTTCCTTTTTTTAGGTTTGAATCGTTCCTAGCCCGCAAGTGGTCATCCGAAAAACGTTTCGGTCTCGAAGGTGCAGAAATTCTCATCCCTGCCATGAAAACAGTTATAGACAAGTCAACTGAGTTAGGCGTTGAAAGTATAGTTATGGGAATGCCTCACAGAGGGCGATTGAACGTATTGGCTAACGTATGCAGGAAACCATTGTACCAATTGTTTACGCAGTTCGCTGGGTTGGAAGCTGCCGACGACGGATCTGGAGATGTCAAGTACCATTTGGGTACATATATTGAAAGGTAAAGACTTTTTAATTAGTGATAAAAATAGTATACACTGTGATTAAAAAGTTCCGTAATTATGTGAAGCATAGGAACTATTTCTGTTTATTTTGGATGGTGAATCTCCGGTCGGTGCATGTTTTTTTAAACACCCTGCATAATAATAATATGGAAACCTTATACTTGCACTTGCATATATGTACTTACTTTTTTTATTAACAGATTGAATCGTGTCACGAACAAAAATATCCGTTTGGCTGTAGTAGCCAATCCATCTCATTTAGAAACTGTGGATCCAGTGGTTGAAGGCAAGACAAGAGCTGAACAGTTCTACAGAGGCGATGGAGAAGGCAAAAAGGTACGGCTCACAATGAGATATGAAATTTAATAATGGTTTCTTTCACTAAACATTAATTTTTAAATTTTAATACCAACCGTTCTTCAATCAAGGTATATTATATAATAAAGAAAAATCTTTAGATGTTCCATAAGTTTTTAATCGAGAAATAATTTATTAAAAATTAAAATTTAATTGACTCTGGGCTCTGACTGATTTGAAACTGCTGCATGGACAAACCTAACGCTTCTAAGAATTAATTTTTGTCAACTTTACAGGTTATGTCCCTGCTACTTCACGGAGACGCTGCTTTCGCCGGTCAAGGAGTCGTTTTCGAAACTATTGGCTTGTCTGAATTGCCTGACTACACTACACACGGTACAATCCACATTGTCGCCAACAACCAAATAGGTTTTACTACTGATCCTAGATACTCGAGATCTTCACCATATTGCACAGGTTTGATTTATCTATAAATGCTTTTTAGAATGGGCTTTTTGGCTAAACTTGAATTTTATTATTATAATATTGAAATCTTATTATATTGATTTACGATAATACGTTCTAAAGAGTTGTAAACATAGGTGAGTCCAGGAGCGTCTCGACACTACTTGGAAATAAACTTAGGATCCGATTTGAAAATAAAATACGCATGCACGTCATATATTTATGGACATTTAATATTTGTTTAACTTTTACTTTATGTAACTGTTAGTGTATGATTTGTTCTTATACAGATGTCGCTCGTGTCGTTAACGCTCCAATCTTCCACGTTAACGCTGACGACCCTGAATCTGTGATTCACGTGTGCAACGTTGCCGCCGAATGGAGAGCCACCTTCCACAAGGACGTTGTCATTGACTTGGTAGGTAAAACTAAATTAATTTTTTTACTAAAGCCAGAATTACAAAAAAAAATGAGATGATTGCTTAGGCAAAACTTTAAAAAAGGTGTATTCAAAATGTTAAATGTCAAAATTCAATATTATACAGGGTGTCCGAAAAGTCTTAGTATGGGCAAATATCTTTAGTATAAATATTGATAGAGACACCAAATTTTAGGTGTATCTGTTGGTTAATAAATCTACTTTTTTATGTAATTTAACATTTTCAACCCCCTTGAGGGATGACGCTAGGGAATTGAGGTCAGAAATTTTAAATGCAGCCCTATGCCGTGTGGTACCTCATTTTAAAGGTCTTCAAAAAAGAAACATTTTACCGCAATCCCAAGGTCCGTGTCTCAATTCGTTTTTAAATGGCAAGCCTTTAAAAATTAAAAATCGTGAAAAAAAACTGAATATTTAAATACCTTTATTTATTATTACTTTAAAAGTTGTTCAAAATGACCACCATGAACTTCTTGGCAGTAATAAAGTCGATTTTGGAACTCTACCAAGAAGTAACACCTGCCATTCTCGAATATGTGAAAGTGAGTTCCAAAATTGACTTTATTACTGCCAAGAAGTTCATGGTGGACGTTTTGACCAACTTTTAAAGTAATAAGAAAAGTAAGGGTATTTCAATTTTTTAATTTTTTCACCATTTTTAATTTTTAAAGGCTTGTCATTTAAAAACGAATTAAGATACGGATCTTGGGTTTGTGGTAAAATTTAAAATGAGGTACCACACGGCATAGGGTTGCATTTAAAATTTGTGACCTCAGCTCCCAGCGTCACCCCTCAAGGGGTCTGAAAAATTTAAATTACGGAAAAAAGTAGGTTTATTAACCAATAGAAACACCTAAAATTTGGTGTCTCTATCTTCACTAATAGCAAAGATATTTGCCCATACTAAGACTTTTCGGACACCCTATTTAAATATGTTGCTAAAACTAACGTTTCACTTTGTTTCGATGTATCGAATCACATTAACTTACTTTGTATTATTGCCAGTATAGTAACGATTTTTTTAGGTTTGTTATCGTAAATTCGGTCACAATGAACTCGACGAACCGATGTTTACACAACCCCTAATGTACAGAAAAATCAGGAGTACCAAACCATGCTTGGATAAGTATGCTGAACAACTTATCGGCGAAGGTAAAATATTTACATTTTTAAGTATTTTTAAAACTAATTTTTCACTTTTATATGAGTTATTCTTTTACAAATCGTACGGATTTGGGCGAAAAAGAATTTGCAATTTTTAAAATGTTCCAAAAAAATTTTTTTAGCAGCTTTTCATTATTTGAGTCGACGCGTGTATCGGGAACCTATTAAAATTCATAAATAACATCACTTGGAAGAAACACTTTTTCTAGAAAAATCGCGATGCACGTGTTGGCTAATTTTATGTATATTATTTGTAAAAAAAATTTCAACCAATTGGAAATCATGACGATATTTAGGCGTACGATTTGTAAAAAAATGACCCATATACTTTATTACCTGAAAACTCTTATCATTTTAATCAAATATTTTCTCTGTCAGATCCTTGCTTTTTTTAAGGTGTTGTAAGCGAGGACGAAGTAAAAGACGTAAAAGGTAAATATGACAAAATTTGCGAGGACGCATTGGAGAGGGCAAGACAAGAAACTCACATTAAGTACAAAGATTGGATCGATAGTCCATGGTCCGGTTTCTTCGAAGGAAAAGATCCGTTAAAGGTAATTAAAAATATATTGAACTTTGGCCTGTGTTAAAGCTTGTTTAAAATAAGTACCTATAATCAGTACAGTTTTTTTTACAACGTTTTATTTTGACAGGTTTCCAAAACTGGAATTGTTGAAGACACGTTGGTTCATATTGGGAAGAGATTTTCGTCTCCACCTCCTAATGCAGCCGAATTCATCATTCATAAAGGTATTGTTATCTAACCTTGCATGTATTTTATTGGCCATATTTTTACACCATTGCAAATAACACTACTCCCCTCTTTTTTACACTGATACTACAGTCACGCCACACACCAGAGACTTTCATAAAATTCTTCCACCCTGCTTACACTGTCGTTTTCAAATTCATAGCGCCATCTTCTGTGATAGTGTAACACCTAGATACTTAAAGTCCTTTATCTTTCTTCTTAAGGTATTGAACGGATCCTGAAAGCCAGAATGGAAATGGTGGAGAACAGAATCTGCGACTGGGCCTTGGGAGAAGCTTTTGCTTTTGGTTCTCTCCTCAAAGAAGGCATCCACGTCCGGTTGTCTGGTCAAGACGTAGAGAGAGGAACCTTCTCTCATAGACATCACGTCTTGCACCATCAAACTGTTGATAAAGCGACTTATAGGTAATTATTGATTACCCAAATTTAAATATCTAAACATACAGCATCAAAGAAACTGTAGATTAAACCTAAACCTCGGGTAAATAATTCGGGATTTGATTCCTGACCCAGTTTTAAGTAAAAACGTTTATGTAAACTTATGTCTTATAAGGCTTAATTTGTAAGACTCCGGCTGATAAAGTTCCCTGGTAATGAAGCTTTGCTGCTTTGAACTAACTTAAACTGATTTTTGGAACGTCATTGGCTTGACTTGATAATTTGGGTATATTCCTTGCTTAATTTAAAAAATAATGTTTTATGTTCTTTTTGGTGGTCTGTACTGTTTATAAATTATTTAGGAAAATATCTGTACATTGTCAAAAAATAAGCTTTTATCTTTAAAATAGGATATACATACCCCCCTGGTTAATAGATGAACACGATTAGATATCTTGTTTATTATTTTTTCCAAACAAATTTTACATCATTTTGTCGACAATTTCTTTTTAGACAAAAAAATGTGTTAGAAAGTTATAGTCATTTGAATTTTTTTTTTAAATTTTAGGTTTAAAAAATTCAAATGACTATAACTTTCTACTAACAACATTTTTTCTCTTAAAATTTAAAAATGTTCGACAAAATGATGTACATTTTTTTAGAAAAATAATAAAATACCCAAGCGTGTTCATTTTTTAACTAGGGGGTCAAGCAAAAATTTAACTTTTTTTCGCAAATTACAAAATATTTTTTTTACCAAAACATTCCTAGTGGGCTCACTATCAAAAACCCTGAACTTGGCATGGGTGTTGTAAGTAGCAACAGAGATAATACAACTTTAAAATTTCATCAGTCGCCACTGATGTTGACCAATAAACGTTTTATAAATTACCTTCGAGTTTTAATTTTGATTGGTTTAAAAATTTGATGTCATAACAATGTAACTTGGTTTGTAGTCAGTAATCCGGACAAATCACTAATCCGGACAACCCCCTTGCAATTAACTGTCCGGATTATAGAGGTTGCACTGTAATTATTATTTTTTAGACCTCTTTGCAACCTGTATCCTGATCAGGCTCCATACATCGTCTGTAATAGCTCCCTTTCTGAATACGGTGTACTGGGTTTCGAATTAGGTGAGTGCTTAATGTAATTGGTACAATTTTAATATTTAATTATTCAAGGTTGTACCATTTGTTTGACCTTAACCTTAGTTTACTTTAGTTTATTTATTTGTTCATCGGCTATTTATAATGAAATAGATTGAACTATTTCTTTATAATAGCAAATATATTTGCCCATACTAAGACTTTTCGGACACCCTGTATAATTTTCTGTAATCTATCTATAATTTTTAAGGCTACTCAATGACCAACCCCAACGCTCTGGTCATCTGGGAAGCCCAATTCGGAGACTTCATCAACACTGCTCAGGCTGTCGTCGATACACTTTTAGCCAGCGGACAGTCCAAATGGGTCAGACAGACTGGTTTAGTTATGTTATTGCCACATGGTATGGAAGGTAAGAAAAAGAAAATCGTACTTCATAAATAATACGTGTACCACATAATTACAATTATTAATTAATTGTAATTTATATTTAAAGAAATCATTGGTACTTAAGAAATGTTTTTTCTGTTCTAGGTCAAGGTCCAGAACATTCTAGCGCTCGTCTTGAAAGATTCCTCCAGTCGTCGTCTGATGATCCGGATTATTTCCCTCCAGAAACCGAAGACTTCGCCGTGCGTCAGCTGCACGATATCAACTGGATCATTGCCAACTGCACCAATCCAGCTAACTTCTTCCATTTGATAAGGAGACAGATCGCTTTACCATTCAGGTAGAAAAATAAAGCAGTTGCAAATCATTAAATGGATCTATGACAAATTCGTTCAAAACAATTTTTTGAAAATTGAATTTTTAAGTTGTAGTAGTTTAGAAAATATTAATTAAAAAAGACAGAAAAATATCCTGACCGAACTTTAAAAACCCTAAGACTCAGCATAATGTGGCGCTAGCCCTTAGCAATGCATTGCACAAATTTGAAACCCTAAGAGCTGTAGGTCTATTCACAATAATTAAAATAAAAAGTATCACGAATATACCTTACTTTAAAAAAAATGAAAATATTTGTTTTATGATGATTTGTTTGCAGAAAACCACTCATTATTATGACACCCAAGAGTTTATTGAGACACCCAGAGGCTAGAAGTTCATTTGACGAAATGCTTGAAGGTAGGTTCAAATATTAAGAGCAGACAGAGCAGTATTCTTCATTTCTATTGTGTTTTTACCGTTTTATTCTCAGTATTTGCTATAAAAGAACCAGTGGAATAACCAATACATAAACGATCAATCAGACAATTCAGACCGTTTAAATAAATTAGCTAGGTAATTAGGTCGGCTAAATAGTTAAACCCTTAGGTCACTAGGTCGTTGGGCAATTTTATAATTTGGCCGGGTCTTCTCTGAAAGAACAACATGATTAGACTCCAACACGTGACGTTATAGGTTAGAATCCACGCCCATGCAAAATATATAACAAAAATCAGAAAATTCAGTACTCGCCCTTTAGAGTCCCTAACAAAAATTCACCTATTAAAACAGTTTTTTTTTAATTTGATTTTTCTCAAAAGAGGAGTCTTACGTGGGCCCAGCCGTCAGAGTGACATCAGACAAATGAAAACTCCCCCATCATAAACGTCAGCCAAAACGGTATGTTTGATACTCTCGCGAATGCACGCGATTCATTTGAACTACTTGGAAATATTACAGTAACAAACGTTACAACACAATAAAATTTTGATTCCCCTAATGAACTATACGTCTTATCTTATGATTATACGCTGGGAAGTATTTGGTTATTTATAGTAAATAGCGGATCAACAACAATGCTAAGAAGACGAAGTGTTCTATGTAGTAAGTATTTTAAAAATATATGTTTTGTGTGATTTTTAGGAACTGAATTTAGGAGGATGATTCCAGACGAGGGCAAAGCATCTCAAAATCCAGATGGTGTGAAGAAATTGATCTTCTGTTCAGGAAAAGTATACTACGACTTATTGAAAGCTAATAGAGACTTAGGACTTGAGGATAAGATTGCTCTGGCCCGTGTAGAACAAGTAAGTACTTGCTATTTCTTATAATATATGTATATATATATATTATTATTAAGATCTTGTTTTAATTTTATTATACCCATATATCAATTTTCACTTAGGTTTGGACAAAAATAGGATTAAATCGTTTCTTGTGAATTACCCTGTATAGCTGTATGTTTTGTTTGATAAACGTTATCTAAAGATTAGGTCTAGGTCTGGTACAATACATGACAGAAAACCATTTCTTTTAATAAAAAATAATCAGTTCTACTCGTATGTACAATAAATACATTGTTTTGCTTGGGAAGTTAACGTCACTCCGTGTCAAGAAGGCAGTAAATCAATTATATTCAATTGATTGAAAAGTGCTGTGGGCGAATAAAAGCAGTTCAGCTCGGCAGTCGAGTAACGTCGCTCGAAAATTATAATAACTTTACTTGGTCAACTGTACGTCGCGTCGGTGCCGGGCCGCGCGACGTGTGTTGACTAGCGCTGGCCTATTATACTACTAGCATTCTCGGCCGAAAATGCGGTGTTTTAATTTTACTTATTTTTATTTAAACGAGCCTCTAATTTATTTACTGCAAAGTATGAAAAAATTAGTCTAGTGGTTAAACAATTTTGGTGGTTCTGCAGCCCTTATGTTCCAGCAGCCCCTGATAATAGATAAGCGAAATGCAGTAATTGGTTGGAAATTCTTGCTTTTTCAAATATGCACAGTGAATTGAGTGAATATCATATTTATTTTCTTGTTTGTTGGGGTCTGATATTCTAAATGTTTTTTTTTTCTAGTTAACGCCTTTCCCATTCGATTTGATCAAAAAGGAATGTGAAAAATACCCCAATGCCAGTATCGCCTGGGCTCAAGAAGAGCACAAAAATCAAGGGGCGTGGACGTATATTAAACCTAGATTTGAAACCACGTTGTCTGGAGAGAGAGATATCATGTAAGTAGATTTTTTTATTTTCGTCTTCTCAAGCAACACTGAAATGACACTAGAGGATTTAGAGTATAGCCTGAAATTATATCCCTAATATTCCAAAATTAAGAAGATTAACTTATTTAAAAACATAACTTTATTGAAAAGGAACCATACTTATGTTATTCACGTAGTATTATTTTTGGATATAATGTAATTATGAAGATATGATTTTAATAAATGTTATTTGTTGGTATTTTCGGGTTTATTATCGAGGCAATCTTATATCTGGGTTATATTTTCTTGTTTTAGAGTGTAACAATAGTTTTTGTAAAAAGTTCATGTTAGCATTCGTTATAAAAAAAAATTCTGTAACCGATCACCCACACATTAACCAAAGATGGTGATTCACTGTGAGTAATAAGAACTCTGGAAGTAATACAAATATTTTTCTTAAATTTGGTCAGAGGCGTACCAGATTATAGTCTAGCCTTTAAATTTTTTTTAAGGATGCACCGTTTTCAACCCTACCACTGCAACTTAATAACAATTTAATTCTACCCAAAATCTCGAACATATTGTGTATAAGTGACTGTGTGTCTAAACGCAATAGTTCTCATGTCAGTGAAGTTAGCTCCTAAAAAGAGCCAGCTCCAAAAATCTCAGACATACGTTCAAAATAAACCCTAACAGTGTTGCCACGTATGCTCAGGACACGCTGGCTCCTAAAAGTCATTCAAATTAATAATGAACTAAAAAAAGTTTTAAAGATATTAAAAACAATCTAAGGATAATATAAAAACACAAAAAATCATATCTCTACCATCAACTGTCTTCTTGATATCCTTCATAAAAATGGAAAATGGAAATTATTGAATCATTATTACTTTGTTATTAAAGGAAATAAGTTTATCATATTTTTACCGTAAATGGTCCTTGATATCCCCTCCTTAAAAATGCTACCAAAAGAGTGTGACAATCTAAGGCTACACTAAAAAAAATGTTTAACTGCTGGAAATAATTTAATCATTAAGTACTTTGTTATTAAACGAGATAAGGGAGTCACATTTTTACCATATATAGTTCTTAATATCCCCTCCATAAAAATGCTACCAAAGGAGGGTGACAATGGAAGGTTACTTTAAAAAAAATGTGTAACTGCTGGAAATAATTTAATTATTACTTTGCTATTAAAGGAGATAAAGGAGTCATATTTTTACCCTAAATGGTCCCTGATATCCTCTCCTTAAAAATGCTACCAAAGGAGGGTGACAATGGAAGGTTCCTTTAAAAAAAATGTTTAACTGCTGGAAATAATTTAATTATTACTTTGTTATTAAAGGAGATAAAGGAGTCATATTTTTACCATAAATGGTCCTTGATATCCTCTCCTTAAAAATGCTACCAAAAGAGGGTGACAATCTAAGGTTACACCAAAAAAAATGTTTAACTGCTGGAAATAATTTAATCATTACTTTGTTATTAAAGGAAATAAGTTTATCATATTTTTACCATAAATGGTCCTTGATATCCCCTCCTTAAAAATGCTACCAAAAGAGGGTGACAATGGAAGGTTACAGTAAAATAAATGTTTAACTGCTGGAAATAATTTAATCATTACTTTGTTATTACAGGAAATAACTTTATCATATTTTTACCATAAATGGTCCATGATATCCCCTCCTTAAAAATGCTACCAAAAGAGGGTGACAATCTAAGGCTACACTAAAAAATGTTTAACTGCTGGAAATAATTTAATCATTAAGTACTTTGTTATTAAACGAGATAAAGGAGTCATATTTTTACCATATATAGTTCTTAATATCCCCTCCATCAAAATGCTACCAAAGGAGGCTGGCAATGAAAGCTTACTTTAACTGCTGGAAATAATTTACACTAAAAAAAATGTTCAACTGCTGGAAATAATTTAATCATGACTTTGTTATTACAGGAAATAAGTTTATCATATTTTTCCCATAAATGGTCCTTGATATCCCCTCCTTAAAAATGCTACCAAAAGAGGGTGACAATGGCAGGTTACACTAAAAAAATGTTTAACTGCTGGAAATAATTTGATCATTAAGTACTTTGTTATTAAACGAGATAAAGGAGTCATATTTTTACCATATATAGTTCTTAATATCCCCTCCATAAAAATGCTACCAAAGGAGGGTGACAATGGAAGGTTAGTTTAAAAAAAATGTTTAACTGCTGGAAATAATTTAATCATTACTTTGTTATTAAAGGAGGTAAAGATGTCATATTTTTACCATAAATAGTTCTTAACATCCCCTCCATTAAAATTCCACCAAAAGAGGGTTACAATAGGGGGTTACAGTAAAAAAAATTCTTGCTCTATAAACAATTTATTCAAGGAGCCCATTCAGCAGCCAGTGGTGAAAAATACATTGTTTCCAGGCTGTGAAAATTAATCCCATAGGTCTAATACTACCAGGCACCTATTCTTGCCATATTGCGGAAGCTTTGCTTAACCACTACATTGCCACAATATTACAAAATATACATATAGCTACCTACTCCAGGCTTAAAACTATGCATGCAGAATATCCTTATTCCTTACGGTTAACATTATACAAACTACAATGTGCAAAAAAGTTTGAGATATGGAGATATGTATTTTAAATAATACCAATGTCAAGATAATACCGTCTATAATATACTTTTAAAAATAGAGGGTATTTTACATACCGGAAAATTGCCAATTTTGCTCAGGTTTGCTTAGGTATAGTGAATAGAATAGCGAATAGTGACAATGGAGGGTTACAGTAAAAAAATTCTTGCTCTGTATACAATGCCGCCAGTATTAAAATTTATCCAAGGAGCCGATTCAGTGGCATGTGGTGAAATATCCATCGTTTCCACACTGTGAAGAATAATCTCATAGGTATAATACTACCAGGCAAACCATTCTTGCTCGGTCACCATATTATCATGTCGGAAGCTTTGCTTAGTTTCTGGGTAGAATCATTAATTAAATCCCAATAAGTTATAGATTTTTGGAATCCCCAGAAAATTGGCTATCGAATAAAGCAATATTCGTGGAAATTCGCTTTAGATTAGGAGATACAGTTGATGAAATAAAAAGAAATTATAAAAGGGACATAAATTGAAATTTTCTGTGTTAATTCAGTTTTTCATAGTTTGTGGGCAGAATCTTTAATTAAATCCCAACAAGTTATAGATTACCACAATATATACATATGTACATATAGCTAACTATTCTAGGCCTAAAACTATGCATGCAAAATATCCTTATTTCTAACGGTTAACATTATACAAAATACAATGTACAAGAAAATTTGAGATATGGAGATATTTTAAATATCAATATGAAGGTCTATATAATATGCTTTTAAACATAATGCAATTTTACATACCGAAAAGCTGCGATTTCAATTAAAGGACATTGTGTTTTTTTGTTACATTATTCATAGAAAATCAGTATCCCTAACTTTTCGTGTACTTAAGTATACGGGGTGTCAATTTGAAAATTTTCAATTTCATTTACTTCTTGGTAAAAAATTTAAGAAATACCCCACTGATGTGACAAAAACAAATTTTAAGCGAGAACTTAGAGAAATAAACTCTTTACCAACCAGGGTTCGAAATGGGCCGGAACGCACCGGAACGCCGTTCCGCAATTTGTATGAGAGTTGCCCATCTTCCAGAAAATTTGTTCTGATTTTGTGATTTGTGTGTGTGTGTGTGTGTGCGTGTGTGAAACCAAATATTGGGTGAAAATTTAGTTGAATATCCATCATACTCAGGCTCATGGGGGGGGGGGGGGGGGTGTCAATTGCACCCAATGCTCCCCTTTGTATCTGCGCCTGCGAAAACATCCTTCTATATCTAGAGTTTTCAAACCTTTGACTCTGAATCTTTTTAGCACAGAACTGTTAGAAATTCTTGATAATACAAAAACGCACAATAATGTCCTATACCTGGACGCAACAGGACAGTTAGTTCATAAACCTCCTGACGCTCAACTACGAAAACGAATTTATTATTATGCGGGTGTTATTTGGATTAAGGACAAATAAATAATTTTTCCAGTTTTGGAAGTAATAAGTTCAAACCATGACGCTTTTTCAATTGGTGACTGGCTGTATCGTTTTCAATCTTTTTGCATCAAGTAAAAGTTGAAGTGGCCTCCTTTTTTGACCATTGTTACAGATTTAAGTTTTGCTTTCATTAAGGCTGGAAACTACCACTGGAACCGTCTAGACGACCTAAGTGCCTAATTAAACATGTGCTTTTATAATATTAGAAACTCCGCCAAAGTCAAATTTAATTTATTTTAAAAATATGTATGTCATTTTATGAAAATAATATTTAAATACATTAACAAAATTGTAACCTTACATTGTCACCTTCCTTTGGTAGCATTTTTATGGTGGGGATATGAAAGACTATTTATTGTAAACATGATATCTTTATCTCCTTTAATAGCAAAGTAATAATTAAATAATTTTCTCCGGTTAAACATTTTTCTTAGTGTAACCGTCCATTGTCACCTTCCTTTGGTAGCATTTTTAAGGAGGGGATATCATGGACTATTTATGGTGAAAATATGATAAACGTATTTCCTTTAATAACAAAGTAATGATTAAATTATTTCCAGCAGTTAAACATTTCTTTTAGTGTAACCATAGATTGTCACCCTCTTTTGGTAGCATTTTTAAGGATAGGATATCAAGGACCATTTAGGGTCAACATATGACTCCTTTATCTCCTTTAATAACAAAGAAATAATTAAATTATTTCCAGCAGTTACTCATTTTTTTTTAAAGTAACCTTCCATTGTCACCCTCCTTTGGTAGCATTTTTATGGAGGGGATATTAAGAACTATATACGGTAAAAATATGACTCCTTTATCTCGTTTAATAACAAAGTACTTAATGATTAAATTATTTCCAGCAGTTCAACATTTTTTTTAGTGTAGCCTTAGATTGTCACCCTCTTTTGGTAGCATTTTTAAGGAGGGGATATCAAGGACCATTTATGGTAAAAATATGATAAACTTATTTCCTGTAATAACAAAGTAATGATTAAATTATTTCCGGCAGTTAAACATTCTTTTTAGTGTAACCTTAGATTGTCACCCTCTTTTGGTAGCATTTTTAAGGAGGGGATATCATGGACCATTTATGGTAAAAATATGATAAAGTTATTTCCTTTAATAACAAAGTAATGATTAAATTATTTCCAGCAGTTAAACATTTATTTTAGTGTAACCTTCCATTGTCACCCTCTTTTGGCAGCATTTTTAAGGAGGGATATCAAGGACCATTTATGGTAAAAATATGATAAACTTATTTCCTTTAATAACAAAGTAATGATTAAATTATTTCCAGCAGTTAAACATTTTTTTGGTGTAACCTTAGATTGTCACCCTCTTTTGGTAGCATTTTTAAGGAGAGGATATCAAGGACCATTTATGGTAAAAATATGACTCCTTTATCTCCTTTAATAACAAAGTAATAATTAAATTATTTCCAGCAGTTAAACATTTTTTTTAAAGGAACCTTCCATTGTCACCCTCCTTTGGTAGCATTTTTAAGGAGAGGATATCAGGGACCATTTAGGGTAAAAATATGACTCCTTTATCTCCTTTAATAACAAAGTAATAATTAAATTATTTCCAGCAGTTACACATTTTTTTTAAAGTAACCTTCCATTGTCACCCTCCTTTGGTAGCATTTTTATGGAGGGGATATTAAGAACTATATATGGTAAAAATATGACTCCCTTATCTCGTTTAATAACAAAGTACTTAATGATTAAATTATTTCCAGCAGTTAAACATTTTTTTTAGTGTAGCCTTAGATTGTCACCCTCTTTTGGTAGCATTTTTAAGGAGGGGATATCAAGGACCATTTACGGTAAAAATATGATAAACTTATTTCCTTTAATAACAAAGTAATAATGATTCAATTATTTCCATTTTCCATTTTTATGAAGGATATCAAGAAGACAGTTGATGGTAGAGATATGATTTTTTGTGTTTTTATATTATCCTTAGATTGTTTTTAATATCTTTAAAACTTTTTTTAGTTCATTATTAATTTGAATGACTTTTAGGAGCCAGCGTGCCCTGAGCATACGTGGCAACACTGTTAGGGTTTATTTTGAACGTATGTCTGAGATTTTTGGAGCTGGCTCTTTTTAGGAGCTAACTTCACTGACATATAGTTCTCGAGATATTGACGTTTAAAAATGTCATGTAAGCTGTTTTTCTCTCAAGAGACAGGTTTGTGCATCTTAAGAGGTATGCATAAACTTGCATCAAACTAACAAACCCACATTAGTTAGCTACAAGCTGAAAATTGAAAAAATGCTATTTTTCAAATATATACAGTATGTCCGGGGATGCGGTTTAGAAGAGGATAAATGGACCAAATTTTGCAAGACTTAAAAATGTCACTCATAATAAAAGTTTTTGCTTGTAAATAAATAAGATTCACGTTATGAAAAATTTAATTTTTTGTACAAAAATTAGAAAACGTTATTTTGAGTAAGAGTAAACATACCTTGTTTATCATTTTCTACCAAAAGAACAAATATGAAATATGTTTTAAATTAAAACCCAAGCCGAAGTACAAGTTATTACTGGGTAGTGATAGAGCTGGCAACGTTGGATATTAAGAAATATTTTTACAGACTAGATTACAATCTTCTACGCCTCTGATCAAAATTTTAAGAACCTATCTTTATTAGCTCTTATGAATTTAAATAGTTATATTTACTAAAAATTTTCTATTGCTAACTAGACCCTCTTTCGTGTGTTTTAGTCCACGTAAAAAAAGTTGGTTCAGTAGATTGTTCGGTAAAGATGATCCGAAACCTCAAGAGACACAACCTGACGAAAGGGTTCTCAGGTGAGCGCCAAAGTAAAATCATATCTTCATAGCTTTATAGCGCTTCAGCACTAGCACAGCCTTAGCTTAATCTAGGTTGTGGTTTCTTATTAAAAAATTGTGAGTAGTGGGCTACATTGTTGTGATAAGTTTGAATACTAATACGGTCTAATAAAAAAATAGTACGAAACTTAGTTCTTTGTTCAACCCAAGTGGAATATGTTTCCTGAAGGAACATAGTCTACTGGAAAGTTGAGCAAACATAGTCAATTATTCTGTTTATACACCGGTTTTAAGAGTAATAATTCAAGACATGCGTAATAATTGATTCCACGACATACTTTGAGGACGTTTTTTTTATCGTACGTTAGCTTGCCTCTGTTGACAAGGTAACAGACCTTAATATCGGCCAATAATTATTTTTAGTATCATATTTTATATATAACGCAGAAACTTCACGTAATAAACTATCTAATCTGTCCGTTAACTGTGCCAAAAATGAAGTAATATATTTTGTTCTAAACCCCCGCAAAATTTAATTTAAATTTATTAATAATACGCTTTAAAAATGCATGAAAGTGATCAGTGAACCGCGCCCTGTAAAAATTCGATACTTCTGTCGAATTATTTAGTGAATGATAAGTATTTGTTATGTGTGTACGCTGGAAAGCCGCTTTTTTATAGGAAGAAACTGAGTAACAACAATGTTGCTGACCATTTGCTATTATTATAATGGCTTTTCAGTGTAGACATACAGTGCATTTTTTTAAAGCAGACCATGCGATGTTAAATTTTTAACCCCATGTTAGGCCCTGTTCTGTTAGATTCTATTGGAGATTAAACTTGACATTTCAAAGTCTTACGATTATGTTAATTTGCCAAAAAAGCTCCAAGAAAATACCTAAATAGTGCCTTTAAAATTGTGACAAAAAAGTTTTAAATGTCAGGAAATGTGTGTCACCTACGAAAAGGTGACTATCGTAATATACTATTAAGGCACCTACATGAGCGCCCGCAGACTTTTTTCTCAGGAGGGGGGGAGCAAAATAAAAAAAATGTTTTTAAATATTTGATTTATAGTAATTTATCCAAATACACTAATAAAAAGTATGAAGTATCACAATCTCAGGGGGTACGGCCCCCCTGGCACTCCCCTGCGGGCGCCCATGCGCACCTACCCTTTAGTTATTATTATTTGTTCTTGCACTAATAAAAGCTAAAACTTGCACGTTGAGCTTGTCAGAGACAAAATATACCAGATAAACTAAAAATACCTTTTTTTTTACAGCTATATTGGTCGACCTGTAGCCGCCAGTACAGCAACCGGTAGCAAAGCTCAACATCTCAAGGAGCTTAAGAACCTACTCGATGATGCAACTAGGCTGTAAGATCTAACATGAGATGAAGTTTTATTTTATTGATTACTCAATTTTAAGAAAGACTTTCTTAAACTAGACACACCATAACTTTTGAATTTTTGCCACTGTGAGGTGAGAAATATGTTTCTCCAGATAACTCAAATAGTAAAAAAATAGTAAATCCAAAAGGTAATTACATTAAAGATCTATCTTAGAACTGTGTAATATAGAGGTTTCTTTTATTTAAATAGTGTTAAAGAAATTGCACCAATATGACGATAATCAAACTCAAGATGTATTTAATGTATATAGCACCCTGTTATACATATTTTAAATTATTTTTCTCGTATTATTTGTAAATTTAGGTAAAGAAAATGTATAAGAGTCGAGAGATTAGCGAATTAATGTTACTCCAATGTTACTTTATTTTGATGATGAATCTTTTATCTTAGTATTATGATGCGATGTTCTGTTATAAACGCAACGGTTCACGTATTCGTCAAGTATTTTTAATAACTTAATGTTATTTATTTATTGTATTTTCGAACGAGATATTTTGAATGACATAATAAATTTGTTGCTTAAACATAACAGCCTTTCCTGTATTATCACTAGGGGAGGGCAAAATAATCGATTATGAATCGATTGAACCAATACAAAAAAATTTAAAATCGATTTTTCGATTAATCGATTAATAGATTTTTTCGATGAATCGATTTATGATTTATGATAACTCGACTATGAAACACGTATTCAACGAAATAATTGGAATGCTTTTCGATCCGCACTCCTTTAATTTTTAAGGGTCTGCATTGTGTTCAAGATAGGCAAGTGGTAAGCGCTGGAGTCGCTTTCATTATGTCATTAGTAATGACATAATTTCGACTAGTTCAATAATCGATTTAGTCCGATTAATCGATTTTTCGATTAATATATTAATATAAATTTTATCGATTAATTTCGATAATCGCCCAGCCCTAATTATCACACAATTATGAAACGATGAACTTGGACTCTAGACATTGATCTTGTTTTTTAATAAAGTGCCTAGTTCTGCGATGAAATTACAAATTTACGTGTAGAATACGTACCTAGAGTGTCCTAGAATTTGACGCGTTCCTCCCGATTTACCCCGTAGAAACATTGTCTGGGAAAAAGGGGGCAAGATAGAAAATCATGCGCTATCTATTGTATAAATTTTATACTAATCTTCTTACCGACTCTCTGGCCAGGTCTACTTGGGTTGAGAATTTTTGAAAAATGTTGCTATTAATTGCATTGCTTGAAAACCATAAGAAGAGTATGACGTTAAAATTGGAACTAACCTTACATTTGTGACAAAAATATTTTGAAAAGTGTAAAAAATAAATTTCATAAACTATTTTTCTTGATATTAAGTATGAACCCTAAGAATTCAGAATACTCACTAAGTTGGGATGGGCATACTCAGCATGTAAAAAAAGCATTTAACAGGCTTCTCCAAACCAAAGAATTGTGCGACGTTACTTTGTATGTGGAAGGCCACAAACTTGGAGCCCACAAGATATTTCTTTCTGCCTGTAGTAAATATTTTGACCAGCTATTTAAAGACTTTGAGTATGAACGCCCTGTAGTGGTCTTAAAAGGTGTACGATTTGAAATACTTAAACATATCTTAAATTTTATTTACAATGGTGAAACCAACGTAGAAGTAGACCAATTAAATCAGTTTCTCGAAGCTGCAGCTTTTTTGAAAATTGACGGATTGATCGAAAATCATTTAAAACGAAAAAGAAAAGAATCTTTAGCAAGCGAGATTGACAATGTCAGTGAAAGGTGTGAGCAAGTCGATACAGCCAAAGTGATAGCAGAAACTGTTGAAAAATACAGACAGCAATGCCCTTCTGAAAATGTATCTAGTCAGTCTTTGGAGTCATTTAAAATGAGAGGCCTATTACCTAAACCTCCAAAATTGCACAGAATTGACAATAGTAGCAACAGGAATAAAGAAGATCGTTCACTTAATTATCCAGATTTTTCTAAACCTCCAGATATAGGTAAATATCCTATGGATACACCAATGAGAGTTGGTGAATGGCTTTCTGATTATGAATTTGCCAGTCAAAGTAGTATTGCCGAAAGCAAGTCTTCTTTAAATGAAAATACAAATGATTCACCTATAAGCAAGATTATAAATGACCCACCTATAGAGGGAAATGAAGATAGCAACCTAAGAAACCCAAGCGACTTTACAGTAACAAATATTAAATCTGAGAGTGCACCTGTAGGTGGTGAAATTGAGGAAATGTTTGATCAAAATGATTTTGCTAACAGTCTAGATGCAGAGATTGGTAATTTAATTTTTATTATGTTTTAACAATAATTATTAATTCAATGTTTTTAGAGATTTCTGATGATGGAGAAGATGGCTCTTTAGAGAAGCAATTAATGAAAAGTAAGTAAGTTTGTTTTAAACATAAGTCACAAGTATCAAATTTAGGAGTGTCGTAATAGGAGTACAAGCACTTTCCATGATGTTTATATTCAGATTACTTACTGGGATATTTTGCTATTTAAATAAACATTTTTTTTTAAATTTTAGCTCCTCTTGCTTCTGTAGATGAACAAGGCCTGTACCTGTGTAAACTTTGTGGCAAAAGTTATGTAAAAAAAGACTCTTTAAAGAAACATTTCGCAGTTCATGTGAATAATACAACATGTACAGTTTGTGGCAAGGTACTCTCAAGGAGGACTCACTTACTAAGACATCTAAGTTCGATGCATGGAATAAACACAAAATAGCAGTCACTACACAAATTTCTTAATCATGGGTAAAACTGTATGAAGGAATTTTACATGATTGTTGATTGCAATTAAATGTCAGATCTCTAATTGCTAAGCAAACTAAGATCAACTTTGTTACATAGTGCAAAGTAATGCCAGATTTTTTTGCCATCAAAATCTTTTTTTTCATAGTAACCCCACCAAGTACTGGTGTTTTTTTATCCCCTCAAATTTAATGAGTATTTTATGAGTATAGAACCAAAATTTCATGGCTCATTGGGTAGAATATTGTCTGGGATTCCTAAGAATATTTTACTGAGAACATTTATAAAATTGAAGAAATTTTATATGATATATAATGTAATATATGTATTTTAAGTATAAACTTTTATTATGATATTGTTTCTAAAATTTCTTCCAAGTTTATATATTTGCTTGGGATTTGACATCTTGCTGACATTTCTTGTGTATGTATCATAGTCTTCTCTATGTGCTTCGCGAGCCAGAGATGAAATTTGTCTCTGTCTAGCGAAGCACATCGAGAAGGCTACGGTATGTGTAAGCAGAGAAAAGAAACACTATTGTTGTGTGGTTGAGCTAACTTTTTAAACCTGAACAAGCCAAGGAACATGACTTCATCCCCACTGTTTATGTGTTCTATGTTCTACAGGCGAAATTAGGAGTCGAGACATTAATATTGCCAGTATTTTAACCAAGATCACACGCTGATTAATCAGTCCTAGAAAAACCTGTAACAAATGTATAAAAGTGTATTTTCTGGAATTTGGTGTGTACCATGTTTGACGCAAGCGAAGCCGCGGGGTACAGTTGTGACATGTCTGGTTGTATGAACTGTATTGAGCGGGAAGTACTTCACTATTCGTCAGTGAATGGTAATTTTAATTGCTTTCTGGAATCATCTTTGTGGAAGACCCTTATTGTAGAATTTTTGTATCAGTATGTGCTGGCCTAAGGCCAGTATACTCAATGCTTACCTTGAAAAATTAAAAATTTGACTATTCAGTGACGCAGTGTTGCCTCATACTCCGTTACCTTATCCTTTTTCACCCCTTGGGGTGGAATTATGAAAAATTGCTTGCCTATTCAGGGTATTTCCAAATAAGTGAGAACACTTTATTCCTAAGCTAATTTTAAGCATAAAGTTCATATAAATATATATATCCGATAATGCTTAGTTTTTAAGAAACAGGGTGTTAAAGTTTTTTTTTTTTAGGTTTTTGAATGTATCTGTTTTTAAAGATAATTAAGTCAAATTTGGTACACGTAACAATTTTTGCCGTTCCGATAAAACAAATTTATTATTATGTGAAATAATCTACAGAGTGATACTAATGTAATATGATCCGGGAAAAAGTATCACTCTGTAGATTATTTCACATAATAAATTTGGTTTATGGGAACTGTAAAAATTGTTAGGTGTACCAAAAACTGGAAAATTTTTTAACGCCTATATCTTAAAAGCTAAGCACTATCGAATATATGTTTATATGAACTTTTATGCTTAAAATTAGCTCAAGAATAACCCCTTATTTGGAAACACCCTGTATAGTATCTAGGAATGTATATTTCAAATCTGACGTTTCTAGGGCCACCGATTTAGCCTGGGCCACAAAATATTGTGCCTGGGCGTTGTCAGTCGGCCAAGACTTTACATTTTATCATCGAGAGATTTTACGATAGAGGAAATGTATAGCATGTTAAAATTGAAAAAGCAAAAAAAAACACATGACAAACAATTTGAGAAAAAAACTTTATTCAATCTACACGTACAGTAAAAATTATAGAGAAACAAACTAAGATAAGAACAAATTAATAGTTTGAAAGGGTCTCAAATAAAAACACTGTACAGGAAAAACCCTTAAGCTATAATAATCACTAATAAAAGATTTTGGTATAGGTAAAAAGTAAATTTGCGGTACGTTTCGGTAAAAACATACAAAAGCATAACAACGTTGGCCATTTTTTGCCACGGGGTAACTTAAAAAAATATTGTCAGTGGCAGCTTTATTCATTTTTTTTCTTCTATATCGCAGGTCTGCACAAGGCGCTAAAGCATACACAGGGTGTCGGAAAAGTCTTAGTATGAGCAAATATATTTGCTATTAATAAAGATAGAGACACAAAACTTAGGAGTATCTTATTGGTTAATAAATCTACTTTTTTATGTAATATTTAACTTTTTCAACCCCCTTAAGAGGTGCCGCTAGGGAGTTAGTCAACAATTTTAAATACAACCCTATGCCGGGGGTACGTCATTTTAAAGGTCTTTAAAAAAGAAACATGTTACCGCAAACCCCTGGTTCGTTTAATTCGTTTTTAAATGGCAAGCCTATAAAAATTAAAAATCATGAAAGAAAATTAAAAATTTAAGTACCTTTATTTCTCTTATTACTTTAAAAGTCGTTCAAAATGGCCGCCATGAACTTTTTGGCAGTAATAAAGTCGATTTTGGAACTCTGCCAAGAAGTAACACCTGCAATATTCTCGAAAATGTGAGAAGTGAGTTCCAAAATCGACTTTATTACTGCCAAGAAGTTCATGGTGGTCATTTTGAACAACTTTTACAGTAATAAGAGAAATAAAGGTATTTAAATTGTTACGGTCGGATTCTCCAACGCTAGTTCCATGTAATTTGACAACCAAAAGTTTTAAACTGACAAGTGTACGAATAAGACAATTAAGTTTCATACTATAAATTTGTTTCGGAGTTTTTTCGCGAATTTATAAGGAAAATGGCAATTTAGGACGTATTTTCGCCAATAATAGAACAAATTCATTCTAGCAACCCCTTCCAAGATGAAAATCATGTGGAAATCGAGCAAATCGCTGAAATATCAGAATAATTTATAAATTTTTAATGGCGACTTATTAACAATGACAGTACAAAAACTTGTCAAAACAAAAGTGATCAACTAGAAAATCTTAATTGAAACCAAAACTAAATCTTAAACCTTTTTAGTGAATCTGAACGTTAATTTTTCACGATTTTTAATTTTTAAAGGCTTGCCATTTAAAAACGAATTAAGATACGGACCTCGGGTTTGCGGTAAAATGTTTCTTCTTTGAAGACGTTTAAAATGAGGTACCACGCGGCATAGGGTTGCATTTAATATTTTTGACCTCAACTCTCTAGCGTCGTCCCTCAAGGGGGTTGAAAAAGTTAAATTACATAAAAAAGTAGATTTATTAACCATGAAAGAACACATACATCTAAAATTTGGTGTCTCTATCTTTACTAATAGCAAAGATAGAGACAAAAGGCCCATACTAAGATTTTTCGGAGACCCTGTATTTGTGGTAAAACTGTGATATATGAATTTCAGAGTCAAATTTTTTCGATCATCATTCTCCTTTAGTCCCCTGTGAAAAACTTATTTAAAAATTTTAAATTCAGAAAGCCGCCATTAACCAGAGTAAACATTTTATAATACTTTGAGGTATCTGTTTTTAATACCGCCCCAATTAATGAGATAAAATTTGACTTTTCAAAAATTCTCTTTTCGAACTCAAAGTATTTCAGTTATACCCCAGCATGTTTAAAAAAAGATCTGCAAAATCAAATAGATAATCTACAAAGGGCTAAAAAGATTTTTAAACATAGATGAGCAACTTATATTTGGAAAACACCTATTACAGTTAACTGATACCTATTTTTAACATTGCGTGTCACACTATAAAACTAAGATGGAAATATAGCGAATAATAAGTGGAATATTTACTAAAAAAAATTTTCTTGCAATATATTTAGTGGGTTTAAACTCTGTATTCCATCGTTATTGTCTGTAAGAATTTGTAATGAGGAGACAAATAGGGATTTCCTAGACCAGAGAGAAATAAAGGTTCATAAACAAGCTCTTAAGGCTTCAGCTTTGACTTAAAGCTGGATTGGGAATACGGACAATCCTGGACCATTGAGCAAAAATCGAATGATTTACTTTGATGTGGAAGCCTGGTCATTAAGATGTTGCAAAGGGCAACGGAAATGCTGATTAACTCGATAGGGAATGTTGTGACCAACTCTCCACATATAAATACAGGGACAACCACCAAGAGAAAATTTAAAGGTTCAAGTAGATTGTACGAACCGCGTTAGCTGTAGGAACTTGGGGAACTTTGGACAAGAAAGTTTTGATTACCGATATAATAAGGTTCAAATAACTTCCGATAAGAATTTCCCTTTTTTAGAAGTGGGATATTTTAAGCTACTTTCAGGGTACTGAGAGTAAGGGTTGTTGAAATATGTGAAGTTGTTGTGCATAATAACCTCACATATTGCAACAACGTTCAATCTTAGCTATTAGCAGGGTTTACTTAAACTTCATAATATGTTTGCTCACTGTGAAAACTTGATCGCCGAAATGTTGCTGAGTTTACAACATAAGGTGCATAAGTTAATGTACGATATGCATAAAAGATTTTCAAATAATACGGCCTCCTCATCTAAATTTTTTCAGAACGTTCGCACGAACAGAATACATAATTTTCCATTTAGTTCAAAATATTGAAAAAGATTTACAAAGATTTCTTTAGTTGTCTAAATATGTATATATTATTACTACATCATAAGGCATTGGGGACAATAATTGCTTCCGCTAAATTTAGGGGGTGAAGATGTGTGTGACATCAATATGACATTGACATATAGTGACATCAAATGGCTATCTCTACACATCCAACACTCATAATATTTTTGTGTAAAAATTGGTTTATGCAACAATTTTATATACTTTTTGTTAACTATATGGGAAAATGACATCAAACCAATGACAGCATCAATACGCTGACTTAAAAGACTATTTTAGTCATTTAAAATTTTAAAACCTGATGACTCTTCTTTCGAACGGATTTAATGATTCTTTAAGCAATTTGTAGATAAGTTTATAACTGGCGTTTACATTTAAAAGGAGAACCCGAATATGTCATATTATACGAGGGAAATCAAAATGTTTTTGGCTTAAGTCTACTATAAAAGACCCTGTGGAGTTATTGGACAGAGTAGAAAATTTAACAAGTAATTGTCCATCAAGGTACATATTTTTTCAATCATTTTTTTTATTCGTCTCGATGGCTTGATGCTTGTCGGAGATGCGCGCTTTAAAAAAAACTAATAATTTACAATACTTGAACTTCTAAGTGAGCATGTGCTCTTAATCACCAGATCTATGAAATATTAATAACATATCTAAATGCAAAATTCGTAGGTGATAATTTTCTCCTAATGCATGATCATAACGCTACTAATACTTTCTTAAATTATGTTCCTTCATCCTATAAATGAACTGGCCACCGCACAGGTTCGATCTGAATCCTATCGAGCACGTCTGTGCTTGGACCAGCTGGGACTCGTTAGAAAATTCGAAGCCTAATACCACCGGCCTCTACAAGGTTGAGTTAATTGCCAAGGGCACTCTCAGAGCAATGGGCAGCATTTTTCAGGAAGATAATATCAGCCGTAAGTATGCCGAGAGGGACAAAAGCTGTGGTAGTGCCCAATATTAGTAATTAATATTTGGTTTTATTGTGTGTTATTGTTTGTTTAATAATGAAATCGGGAAATTTTGTACAATTTTATGGTTAAAATAAAAAATACTTTAAAACTAGTACTGTTTGGGTCTCCAACAAAAATAAAGCCATTAAGACGAATTAAAAATGAAATTATTGAGAAAATATGTACACATCTTGACGGTAAATTACCTGAATTTTCTACTCTGTCAAATGACTTTACAGGGTGTTTAAAACTTTTTGCGTAAAGAATCATTAAAATCCATCCAGAAGAAAAAGTTACCAAACTTTAAAATTTTCTAACTTTCTAAGGTGTCCGGTTAGTGTATGAGGAAATTTTGGTTATTTGCGATTTTTTTATTTATAGTTAAGTTAAATAGGTTGGACTAAATACTAAATAGTCACTCGTCAGAAATATTCAAATAATAGTCCTCTCTTGTTCTCTAATACTCGCATGGGACAGCATGACAGACATCTTAGACTGTTTCATTATGCAACAAAATTAGAAAAATACAATATATTTTGGTACAAACTTTTGTTAGTTCTAATAAAGCAATATAATCCCAAAAATCTCACTAATTGTTAAGATACTACCCCAGAATACCTTGTAGATAAGATATTATATGCTAATATTAATATCTGGTAATTGCCTACCTCTATTTTTTAGCTCAAGTTTTTCCTTATAGAAAAATTTAAAAAATCTTTTAACGTTCGCTAAATTATACACAACATCCATTATTTCAAAGTCTGCAGTCTACAAAATTAACACCCTACAGCTAACAATAATAACAACAACGATAACTGCAAATAATTGTCTTTCTTGATATAAAACGCCCGCGAATTTACTAGTAAGGACCGTCACGAATGCAGCTAAATGACTAGCAGAATTTTCCGTATTAAATTTTGGAAACAGCCGACGGTGGAGCCCATTTCTGCCCAATATTCATTAGGTTGAAAAGAGCTGTTCACGAATAAAAATAGTTCAGCTCGGCACTCGAGTAACGTCGCGAGAAAATTATATTAACTTTACTTGGTCAACTAGTCAACTGTATGTAGCACCACAGGCAATATAACTATATATTGCCTGTGGTAGCACAGTGTAACGGATTTGATATTTCGTGGACCAACCAGGCAAAACAGCGACTATCGAATTTTAATTTCTTTTGTCTCTAGATTATTCGTAAAATGTCTGGAGTATAGTCGCTACCAGTTTTTTTTTCAAATGTATCACCGTAAAGTAGGTACTTCCTTTTTAAACAGAAACTGGACTTTTTTGAAAGCAATAAACTTTAAAAAATTCATAATATGTGTTCTATAACAAATTTAAAAGCAATTTTTGTTGTATCTATAGTATGCTAACTATTATTGATATTTCCAAATTTAGTGAAAATATTTGTAAAGTTTACTTATATATATATATATATATATATATATATATATATATATATATATATATATATATATATATCTCAAGAACTTCTACCTTTCAAAACTTTCAGTTTGTCTTTTATAGGCAAGAACTGTGGAATTATATGGGAGCAGAAATGCTCATGCTACTGTAAGGCCTCTGATGAGTCGATGTGGTGTCTTTTAACAACTTAGACACCGAGGAAGACGAAACAGTAGTTCTCCAGATAATTCCAAACATACTTAACTATATATATATATATATATATATATATATATATATATATATATATATATATATATATATATATATATATATATATATATATATATATATATATATATATATATATATATATATAGATAATTCCAAACATACTTAACTATATATAGAGGTTGTTTTAACTTTTTTTCCGACATTGCGAAAAGTCAGCAGCAATCACTGAATTGAACAAAAATTTAATTAAAAAATTTGCTGTAATTCTTTAAGTGCTTTCTTCGGGTCAAAACTTAAATGTTGATAGTTTCGAGAATAATATACTGCGAATATAAAATTATCTGTAGACAATTTTGATAGATCAGATTGTGAAAATTAAGATAATTAAAGTATGTTTTTTATAATTAGTATTTAACTCTATTAAACTTAGTTGCTTTAAACCAAAAACAGTATTTTTTTATTTATTTTGTCGAAAAATAATTATATTTTTCGAGCGACCGGTACCTAGTAAGGTACTACGTAGGTCTAGATTTAGTACAGTAATAACGTACTCCAATATAGGTTTTTATGTGCCACAATTTTTGCAAAACAGCGAAGTAACGTACCAATTGGTCCACGAATTTTCGATTTCGTTACACTGTGCGTCGGTGCCAAGGCCGCGGCATGTGTTGATTAGCGCTGGCCTATTACTAGCATTCTCGGCCGAAAATTCGGTGTTTTAATTTTACTTATTTTTCAAGCCCTTATGTACCGCCGTCCCTGACCACATGGCCTCAATGTAGTGGACTTAAGTTGGTACCTATATTAACCTTTGGAACCAACAAAACTTTATATCAAAATAAACCGCATCTTTTTATATTGTTACATATTAAAAGTCTCTTTTCACCACAACCTTAAAATATATTTGATTTAAAAATTATCCTTCAAGACAAAGCATATTAAATTATTGCATATCCATTCATTTCGTATAAGGAGTTTAGCCCGAATATGTCTTTTAACATCATTATTATTAATTTAGTACTTTAAATCGTACTCTTCCTCTCATGCTTCCACACCCCTGCGCTAAGATTGGGCCTGGGCAGTTCTTAAAGACTAACTAGAGGGTACAGTCAGCACAGCTATTAACACTGATACAGGGTATATTTCAATTAAAAAAAGAATCATTTATATGGTCTTATAAACATGATTTATATTTTCAAAAGACCAGCGTGTTAAAATAAAGGAATATTTTTCATCTGGCCTAATACAAATATTTTTTTTTTTAATCACAGAAAAACAACATCACAAGATATGCCCGAAATAGAAACGCGTACAGTATTAGTTTTTCATATTGATGTTTTGATATAAGACACTTTGTTAGGTAATATATTTACAAAAGGGCAAAGTCTTGAACGTACCAAATAATTATTTTATACTGTAAGAAATTATATATACTTGTATTTTTCTTCTATATAGGGTGTCCGAAAAGTCGTAGCACGGTCAAAAATGTTTGCTATTAGTAAAGATAGACACCAAATTCTAGGTGTATCTTATTGATTAATTACATAAAAAAGTAGATTTTTCAACCCCCTGAAGGGGTGACGCTAGGGAGTTGAGGTAAAAATTTTTTAAATGCAATGTTCTTAACGTTAATATAATGTTAAGTTTATAAAGGTATCGCTTGCCTTAGAAAATGTAGTCACGTACCTAATCAAGATTTTTTTTTACTGTCACATAAAAGTTTTATTTAAATTGCACCCAAAACAATCGGTATAACAGTGGGTTGGTCAAGGTTATATTGTCAAACTGAATTGTTAAAAAACGTAATATTCGAAATTTATTATTACACTGAAATATTAAGAAAATAATCAACGCACAATATTTTATAACCCAAAACGGATATTTATGCATAAGCATCAAAGAAATACTAACCATAATTCACAGAGTGGCAGGGCGAAAAAACTACTACACGCCAAGGTTATTCCATGATTTATGGGATTTTGCTATTATTTCGGTGGCAGTTCGTCGTTATGTGTCGTACATGTGGTACCTCATATTAAAGGTCTTCAAAATAGAAACATTATTATTAATTCGTTTTTAAATGACAAGCCTTTAAAAATTAAAATCCGTAAAGAAATTAAAAATTTAAATACCTTATTTCCAGCGGCGTGCAGTGAAATTTCAAAGTTGTATATCTCTGTTCCTATTTACAGGAACCGTACCAAATTTAGGGGTTTTAATAGTGAGCCCACTGGGAATGTTTTGATAAAAAAAAAATCATTTTGTAATTTGCGAAAAAACTTGAATTTTTGCATTGCTTCCACTGGGAAAAAAATGAACACGTTTAGGTATTTTATTTATTATTTTTTCTAAACGAATTTTCCATCATTTTGACAATTCTTAAATTTTAAGAGAAAAAAATATGTTAGTAGATAGTTATAGTCATTTGAATTTTTTTTGAAATTATATTTTAGGATTAAAAAAATTCAAATGACTATAACTTTCTACAAACACATTTTTTTCTCTTAAAATTTAAAAATTGTCGACAAAATGATGTAAAATTTGTTAAGAAAAAATTATAAATAAAATACCTAAACGTGTTCATTTTTTTCCCAGTTTAAGCAATGCAAAAATTCAACTTTTTTCGCAAATTACAAACTGGTTTTTTTTCTTTACCAAAATATTCTCACTATTAAAACCCCTAAATTTGGTACGGTTCCTGTAAGTAGTAACAGAGATATACAACATTGAAATTTCACTGCACGACGCTGCTTATTTCTCTTATTACTTTAAAAGTTGCTCAAAATGACCACCACGAATTTCTTGGCAGTAATAAAGTCGATTTTGGAACTCACTTCTCGCATTTTCGAGAATGGCAGATGTTACTTCTTGGCAGAGTTCGAAAATCGACTTTATTACTGTCAAAAAGTTCATGGTGGTCATTTTGAATAACTTTTAAAGTAATAAGAGAAATAAAAGTACTAAAATTTTTATTTTTTCACGATTTTCAATTTTTATAGGCTTGCCATTTAAACACGAATTAAGATACGGACCTCGGGTTTGCGGTAAAATGTTTACCTTTAAAATGAGGTTCCATAGAGCATAAGGTTGCATTTAAAATTTGTGGGTTCAACTCCCTAGCGTTACCCCTCAAGGAGATTGTTAAATTACATAAAAAAGTAGATTTATTAACCAATAAGATACACCTAAAATTTGGTGTCTCTATTTTTACTAATGTTAAATTTTTAACTCCATGTTAGACCCTATTTTATTAGAAGTATGGTCATGGAGATACAACTTAACATAGGTAAATTTCGAAGTCTTAAGACTAGGGCTGCAGAATTGCTATTTTTAACTAATTTTACTAGAATCACCTTATAACTGATTGTCGATTTGCCAGCAATGAAGTTAAGAGGAAAGCGAAAAAGATTCGATAGACGTATCCAAGCATTTTTAAAGGAACAATTCAATTTTTTTTTATTTCTTTGAAGAATTATATCTCTTTTATGTGCCTATCCCAGAATGTAATCGTTTCAGGTGACGCCAAAAACCCAGCGACATCAAAAACCACTCTGACACTTTTCCCCTTGTTACCGCCCTGATGAGCATGACTGGAACATCACAATGAATATAATTACTATTTTTCCATCCATAATAATCATTTGGTACTTCAAAGACTAAATACATTGTGTAATGTCAGAAATATCTAAGAAAAAACCTTTCTTTTTTTAATATAAAGGTTCGCTTTTTTATTGAACAACCTACTTAAGGTATACAATATGTAAAGAGATTCAGTTCGACGTATTTACTACTAGTAGGATAAAATAAATGTTTAAAAAATTACGCTTAAATGAAAGGTATGGTTTCAAGTTTAAAAAAAGTCAGTCAATAGGATGAACACGCCCTACATGACATTCCCATATAGTGATTAGCAGAAATTCAGCACCTTACGGGATAAATTCTTATTTTTAATGACATAATCCACGTTTTATCACGTAAAAATTTTCTCCATCTTATTTTTAAAACCATAGTTTTTATAGTGATGATTTTTTACTTTTTTATTTTTGACTTTACGGAAAAAAAGTTATTCTTCATAAAAAGTTCTGTTTGTCGAGAAATAACAAATCAAAAATTTTAACCCAACATATACGTGTCAAAAAAAAGTAAAAGCGATTATGCCGTGGAAGGAAGTTTTTACTATTTTTGATATCCCGTATATGCTGGGTCAAAATTTTTGATCCGAATATTATTTTCTCAACAAGCAGAACTGTTTATGAAGACTAACTTTTTTCCGTAGTCAAAAATAAAAAAATTCGCATTTGTTAAGATGGTTTCTGGGCTGTAGATGCCCAAATGCAATTAAAAAAAAGTTCGAGTTATTGCGAAGTTTTAAAAAATTACAAGACACAAGTACAATTTAAAATTTCCCTAAGTAACCTCAAAGATTCTAGGAGAAAAGTAAGAAACATCATGTGATTTGCTGTAGGAGAATGCAGAAATATTTCATCCATTTGAATTGATAATAATTCAAATTTTCAGTTCGAAGATAAAATTTTCCCATATGATGCAAATTTTCTGTTCGTCACTGTATATTATTTTTTTAATTTTATATTTTTTCGCTACAGCTACTATAATCTACAGTTTAAGGTACAAACTTTAACGTAATCTAAAACTATACAAAAACTACAGCTGTGGTGGGATAAAAATTTGGATCATTTGTAGGTACTACTAAAATTATTTTTACAAAAGTGTGATAAATTTTAAAAAATTAAGGCAGTAGCAAGGCGACGACGCACCTTATCGAAAATATCATTTGAGTATCATTTCTAAATATTAGACGATCAATTTTGAAGCAAATATCTTCTTTTTTTGACACATTTAATGCTTTGTTTTGGTATCCCCTGTCAGAGAAATATATTGCACGTTACTATAATGTGTCGAATGCAAAAAATTCCCTACCACAATTTGAAATGTTTTAATTAAGCAGCAAAAAACAAAGCAAAAACTCTATGTTTAAACCGCGTTGAGCAAAAATTGGTTAGGTATTATTTGACGAATTCCCATGAAATTATTGCAATTCCAATTGACCCTATGACTAATGTCACATGAATTAATCGATTGACTAAGACATGCTTGAGGAAACCGCAGACCATGAGGTTTCCTCAAGCATGGATGACACCGTGCTTAAGTCATAGCTCAAGATCTAAGGAATACTTAAGGAACGACTATAAATATGACTCTTAACCTTACTTGTCAGACCTGCATTTGACACGTGACATTTAATCCAGTGGCGGCTGGTGAAATTTTAAAGTTGTATATCTCTGTTGCTACTTACGGGACTTATGGCAAGTTCAGGGTTTTTGATAGTGAGCCTACTAGGAAAGTTTTGGTAAAGAAAAAAATATTTTGTAATTTGCGAAAAAAGTTGAATTTTTGCTTTGAAGTCCCCACCACACCCCCCCCCCCCCCCCCGGGATGAAGACGCTTAGATATTTTATTATTTATTTCTTCTTATATATTATTTTTTCTAAACAAATTTTACATCATTTTATCAACAATTTTTTAATTTTAAGAAAAAAAAATGTGTTTGTAGAAAGTTATAGTCACATGCATTTTTTAAACCTAAAATATAATTCTAAAAAAAAAATTCAAATGACTATAACTTTCTACTAACACATTTTTTCTTTTAAAATTTAAAAATTTTCGACAAAATGTAAAATTTGTTTAGAAAAAATAATAAATAAAATAGCGGGTTTTTTCCCGGGAGGGAAACATAACATTCCTAGTAGGCTCACTATCAAAAACTCTGAATTTGGCATGGATCCCGTGAGTAGCAACAGAGATATACAACTTTGAAAATTCACCAGCCGTCACTGATTTAATCCACTGTTTAACTGTCGTAGAATGACACATGTCATATGATGACGTAAATATTTTGCAGGATAATTGATTAACCGAAATGTGAATTTGTCTTGAGAAAAATAGGTCCCTTTTAGTGGGTTTTTAGGGGTTTTAAGTTAAGATTTTCTATCGCTATATGTCCAAAATGTTCCAATTTTCACATTAAGGATGCTATTTTTTTAGATTCGTTTAGTTTTTAATTATATCAAAAAAATCTAATCTTAAACCCAGTAGGCACCAGTCAGAACTGACAGTTGATGAAACTTCAATAATAACTGTCAATCATGGTCATAACCAATTACGTCAAAATTAAATGGTAAATTCGCTTCTCTATTTACAGATAAATAAACCCTAACCAATGTCTGCCCAAATATATTAGTTTAAATTAACGTAAATGCTTTCATCGTACACATACCATAAATAATTTTAAAAAATTAAACAAGTTATAACAGTACAGTTTATTCGTTAATAAAGGAAAACATAAAATTTCCGCAGTCTCATAGATATCAATAAATAACTGAGAAAAAGTCAAAAATATGGATCTGACTAGCCATCATGCAACAATGCAGTTAACTTAAAATATTGTAAAAATACTCTGTGTAGAGTTGTATTTTCACTTTTCGGTAGATAGAATTTCTTTTGATATACGACTTTCCATCTATGTCACTACCTAATTGTCTAGAATACTTCACGGTGTGTGGCCTGATAGAACTTTATAAGAAAAAGTAGGACGACTTTTTCAAAAAGCCTGTAACGTTAATTTTAGCAGTGGCGGCTGGTGAAATTTCAAAGTTGTATATCTCTGTTCCTACTTACAGGACCCGTACCAAAAGGGATTTTAATAGTGAGCCCACTGGGAATGTTTTGGTAAAGAAAAATATCATTTTGTATTTTGCGAAAAAAGTTGAATTTTGGGTGTGCCCCTCCTAAGAAAAAAATTAACACGTCTAGGAATTTTATTTATTATTTTTTCTAAACAAATTTTACATCATTCTGTCGACAGTTTTTAAATTTTAAGAGAAAAAAATGTGTTATTAGAAAGTTATAGTCATTTGATTTTTTTTAAATTATATTTTAGGCTTAAAAAAATTCAAATGACTATGACTTTCTACTAACACATTTCTTTCCATCAAAATTTAAAAACTGTCGACAAAATGATGTAAAATTTGTGTAAAAAATAATAAATAAAATACCTAGACGTGTTCATTTTTTTCTTAGGAGGGGCACACCAAAAATTCAACTTTTTTCGCAAATTACAAAATGTATTTTTCTTTACCAAAACATTCCCAGTGGGCTCACTATTAAAACCCCTAAATTTGGTACGGGTCCTGTAAGTAGGAACAGAGATATACAACTTCGAAATTTCACCAGCCGCCACTGAATTTTAGTATAAACTGTAAGCAGGCTTAGAAAATATTTCAAATTTACAATTTTTTTAAATTCTATAAATGACCTTGGTGACAAAACCTAGAAATAATTAGAGTGATAAAGTTTCCTAGTCATTTAAGTACCCTTTGACCAACCTAAACTATTTTATGGGAAACCGTTGACATAGCTTGATAGCTTAGTCGTATTCTTACCTTCATTTAAAATCTTTTTTGTCTTTTGCTTTTTTTCACATATTGTACTGTTTACAGATTATTTAACAAAATGTCCGTTTCTGCATACCCTTTGGAAAAATGATATTTATGTTTAAAATGGACTGTGCTAAATAATTAGGAATCAGGGCAAAATATGAAAAAAAAAACACCCCAAGACAAGTAGCAGTAGGAGTAGTAATCATAAAAATTTAGCTCTGTAAAAATTTTGAGATTTCTCGTAATCACTTGGTAAACATGATACATATTCTCGTCTGTTATGTATGTTAAATTACTATTACCAAATATATTACGTAGCTTTTTCTATAAAGATCTATTACACCACAAAGCGCAAATATATATCAAAAGTATATATCAAAAGACATTTGTTAAATTTGGTAAACTGGTGTAAATAAAAGAAAAAAAAACCGAAATAAAAAATCGTACCAAAAAGAAAAAACCAGCGACAGTAAAACCATGTTCTGTATCTAACAAATTAACATTTCACTGTGGTGGAGAATAAAACTCCATCGAAATAACGATATATTCTGCCAACTGGCCTCTCAACTTCGGGCACAAAAATATAAATTAAAATCAGGCCATTGCAACCAATCACAATATTACAGAAAACTAAACATTCTAACCTCACTTCTTGAGTAGATAAAAAAAAACCGAACGCAAAGCTGATTGTTTGCCTTGGTGTTTTAATCGCCCCAGTTTTCTTCATCGGTGTCCATTTCTTCCTCCTCGATTTTCACGCCTAAAGAAAATAAAAAGATTTTTTTTATTAATTGCATTTGCCGGTTGGTGATCTTTGGCACAATAAAATTATTATTATATTATTATTATTATTATTATTCTTTGTTCTGTAAGGCTCTACTACAACAGAGAGAAGAGAGATAAATATATAATTTGATGGAGGGAATTTGGAACCTTTCTTGGGGACAGACTGCACACAAGCAGTCTTCCAGCAGTGTTGCAAAAATAAAAGTAAAACAATGAAAGGTTAGGATGTATTTTGATTGGTCGTGTTGGCTCTGGCAACAGAAGGAAGTGTTGCCGCATCTAAGTGACAAATATAAGCTTAGTTCTCGGCTTAGTTAATAACTGTCACTACTGGATCTACCATATGAAGGCACACAAAAGGGAGCTATATTTTACCTGCAGTCGCGGTGTCACTGTACATTTCTTGCTTCATTTTCTTTTTCGCCAAGGCTTCTAGCTCTTCTTTGGATCTTTCCTTACGGAATTCGTATACTAAAGGAAATATGTGCTCTATTGCTGCTTGAACATCTCCTACACTGGGAGCTAGAACATACAAACAAGATTTGAATTACAAGCGGACTAAAAAAACTAAGCTTCGTATTAATGATGGACACTATGGATTGTGTCCTAAGACAAAATTAACTGGAAAAGAAATATTTTTATGAAGGCCGATCCAAACTATGCATTTCTTATCAATTTTTGAATTTCTCATTCAATCTTTGAAGCGCAAGTTTTAAAATTTTTATCGCACTTGCGATAGGCGTTTTCCTATGGGTTATTGTTGTTTTCTGAATAATAAATTGTATTTGTATTTAATATGACATACCATACGAATACCTAAAACAACTTTACTGGTCATTCATTGGTCCCGCTTTTGTTACGGGTGGATTACCTTTTTTTATAGTTCCCTTGATATGGGTATCAAATAAAAGAGTTTGACTAGTAGAATACGATAACAGGCAAAAGGCCGTGTAATAATGATGCATAGGTTAAGACGTAACTAAAAATTTAAAAATAAAATCTTATGTAAAAATACTTTTATTTAGATTGTACTAAAACGAAAAAAATAAGTATAGTTTTTTCATTGCGGCAATGCTGAATGCTATTTATAAGTGAACGTAGTTAGCGTGGGTGGATCCTCATAAAAGTAGTATTAAAGTTATCACTGAAACACATGTAATATATTATGTTAAATTTATATTTTTATAACAAACCCAATCAAACCTTAAAAGCCTGTCGAGTGAATAGAAAAAAAGTACATACTTAGGTACATACAATTTCTGCCAAACAAAATTAATGCATGTATGAATCTTTCGCGCGCGACAAGCTTTTAAGACAATAAATTTAACATAGTATATTATGTTTCAGTGATAACTTTGATTCTATTTTTATTGGGATCTACCCAAGCAAAATGCGTTCACTTATAAATAGCATTCAGCATTGCCCCAATGAAAGAACTATACTTATTTTTTTCGATTTAGTACATCTAAATAATAAAAGCTTGTTTTTAAAAAGTATTTTTACATAAGATTTTTTCGAGTACCTATAATCATTTCACAGAACCATTTATGTAATAAAATTTGAGTTTCCTTTATAAATCTTCTGTCTCATTTAGTTCTCTTTTTAATAAAAGATACCGAATAATAATTAAAAACTTTTAGTTGATCATGAATCATTTTTGATCATAAAAATAATTAATTTTTTTGGCGAAGCGTAAACTTTAGATGATATGAAAGAATCCGCTTTGCCTTCTTATTAGTGACACCTGAAATATTACAGCGGGTACGAAATTCATTTAGAAAAAGAGTAAGAAAGTGTTTGGAAGTTGAAGGGAGACATTTTTTCGAACAACTCAAGCATGACAGACGATAAATAAGTTTAAATTAAATGATAAATAATTTTATTAACTAATTAATCACAATTCTGTAACCGAAAGAGCAAATCAAAAAATAATTGTACACATACGTAGTTTTTATGTAGATTCGAGTTTTATAAACAAAAGCACATCATCCCATCTAAAATTCCATAGTTACCCCCCCCCCCCTTCAAAATAGAGAGGGGGTAAATGTCAAAAGTATATTTAAATATGTCCCTCATCTCCCTATTACTCACCAAAATTTCATAAAAATATTTAAAACCGTTTTCGAGATATCGCCTTAAAACTAGAGATCGCACGATACCGATATTGATATCGTTATATCGGCATATCGGCGGTTGTTGCCGATTATCGGTATCGTATCGTATCGGCAGGAAACTTGCCGATATATTGGCACATATAAAACGAATAATTTTGGGTTCTTACTGCATATACCTACGAAAGGTAATACTCGTAAATATAATAAAATAAAATACATTTTTGTGCCACTTCTACTGTCACTAATAATATCTAATCATTTATATCATAACCATAACTGTAGTATAACCGAGGCCTTTTTCCGGAGAAATAAAATAAATTAAGAATTTCACAAAGCAATACTGAAAACATTAAACAGGGACTTCCCCGAAACTTCACCAATCAGAAACGTTATACCCAGTGTTGCCGCAACTAATTATGTTAATGTACCAAAGTTCCACGCGAAAATGTACCAAAATGTACCAAACAATGGCTGTATTCAGCCGATGATCACATTTGACAGATGCCATGTGACTTGTCTTCAAATTTGATATCAGTAATCACGTGATCGCTGTCAAATCCAACCAGCTGCTGAGACCGCTGATTATTGATTTGTTCTTTTGTGTTGCATAGTGTTGTGAAATGTCCGGTCAAATATAATAATTGACTTGTCAGGTAAATTACCGGTCAGATAGTGGCATTTTTAAATATTTAAATAAACTGAACCATTGAATTTGCCAAGAAATTTTATTGAATAAAAAGGGTAGAAAGTCATATGTTGTAAATCAAATAAGAACCATACAGACAAAAACGTAAAAATTTCTATTTTCTAAATCAGAAACATATATTTAAAAATTAATATAACTAAAAGAAAATAAAACAAATCAAAAATTCTTTAAACAGTAACACAAAAGAAAAACTCATATTTTTAGTTTTTGTTGCCTGTGTCGTCAACAAACAACAAATATCACAAAATTTCCGAAAAAATTTACGTTATGTGCCAAATTATATCAGATTTAAATAAATGGTGGGAAATTTAAAAATAACAGTTTTTTCGGTCAAATATAAATGGTATTTTACTGGACATGGACAATTGTCCCACAACCCTAGTGTTGTATGAAACTGCACTGATTTTTTGCTTATGGGTATCTTCCACGAATAAAAAAAAATGCAGGTTAGTGCAACACAAAAGAACAACGCAGCCATAAGCAATGTTAGCATGACGTCACTATCAGTGTGAGCCCACACCTGAGAAAAACAACAGAACGGATCAGGAAATGCAGCGTTCTGATTGGTTAATAACAAAAAAGGCCGGAATTCAAGGTCGTTCTGTCCGAGATTGAGTGAACACAACTTTTTCGGTGCCGTTGTTTTCCTCAGGTGAATTGACTCAGGCTTTGATAGGTGATTTTATAAGGTGACGGTGACGACTTTATCATCACGTTCATCACTTGTACAAGTGGGCATAAATCTAAATTCTACGGTGATATTAAATGATATTAAAAGATTAATTATTTCTAATATCAAAAATGTTCAAAAAGGCAATAATTTATATTTATAGCTTATTTTGGTTTTTAATATTTTTATTGTTCTTTTAAACCCATTTTTCAAAACCATGAAAATGTACCAAAACATCCCCATTTGATGACAAAATGTATCTTTGTAACCCAACAACCAAAATGTATCAAATTTGGTACAAATTGTACCCAAACGGCAACACTGGTTATACCGCGTTGCGTTACCGCGCGAGGGAATGATAAACCGGGGCTTCCCCGATTTTCGATTTCGCCCAAACTAGGGATGCGAAAATATCAAAATGTATCGATACCGATACCAAATCGATACTTTTTTGCTAAGTATCGATACCTACCGATACTTACCGAAAAAGTATCGATACTCTCATGTATCGGTATCGAAAGGTTTACACAACATTTTTTTTTGGGAATAACACTCAAGAAAGTGCTTTTACTTTTTGCCGGTTGCATATTTAAATTTAAACAAAATACAGTTACTAATTAATTCCTTGACCATGCGCAATTAGTATAATAGAGTATAGAGGTTACGTTACATGTAAAAATAAAAGGAGCGCCTGCCAAATATATTTGTCCATGCTTGAGATTTTAAGTAGTATATACGAGATAACCAATAATATAAAAAAAAATTGCACCTGACCAAGTGCTAAAATCGTTGCCGATACACCTTTTAGTGCCGATCTAATTTTTTAAATGACCAAAGTTTTTAAAAAAAATTCACCCGAGCCCGGCATAGAACCCACAAGCTATCGGTTCAATAGCGGATACTCTACCTCTGGACCACATTGCTAATGCAAGAAAACGGGTAAACGTGTTACTAGTGCATCATATACCTATATTTTTGGCAACATCAGATTGGGAACCTAAAAGTAGGCGCTAATAAAATAAATATTCTATTCTGGTTAAGGCGCCAATGCCGCTAATGAGCCACGGGTCGAATTACCTCAAGAAACAACAGCCAAATGATTCCTATGCAAATAAAACTGGAATTAAATATCACTTTAACTAAGGCATAATAGATGGCGGTGGTAGTAAAGTAACTAATTGGTTTCGATACCGATACTGCAAAAAAAGTATCGATACCTACTTGGTATCGTTATAAAAGTATCGATGCTAAAAATACTCGATACTACGGCAAAAGTATCGATACTTTTGAGGTATCGAAGTGTCGTTAGCATCCCTAGCCCAAACAGAAAACGCATGAACGAAAAACGGAAATTGCTACGGAATACGTATAGGATTTAGCGAATTGGAGGTTCAGAACCGTATTTTGTATTTGTTAATTTATATTCGACGTTATAAAAACCAGGGTTGGCATGAATTAATTCACATGATTTAAGCCTTGACTTTTTTTTATAAAAGTCATAACTTTTTCCAACCCTGATAAAAACTAAACATTGAAACATGTACGTATGTCTTTGCCGATACGATATCTCGGTATCGGTATATCGGCATGTAAATATCGGTATCGGCCGATATATCGTATCGGCAAAATAAAGTCATATCGTGCGATCTCTACTTAAAACACTTTAAAAAACACCATGTATAGTATAATATTCTGACCAATACTATTCTTTTATGTTTCTAAACAACTGAACACTCTTATGTTCGGGTTTGATTACACGTTAACATACCTGTGACTGTGACACTGCCTGTTGAGAATATCTTCAGAGTCGCTTTCGGACTGGTAAGTTTGTATGTGACGCCGGGATGGAGCTCTGGTTCGTAGCTTAAAAAAAGAAATACGTCATGTGAATAAACGAAAAATTTAATGACTAATAAAATGCATTTTCGACGATACATCCTTTCGTAATTATTATCCTTTTTTTGGCAACTGAATTCTGAACTCTCATGGTTTAAACAGGGTTGTTAAAAATCATGATGAAAGTATTTTTTAAAAGTTCTATTTTTGTGAAAAACAGCTACATTCCTTTTTAAGTATTATAATGAATATTATAAAAATAAAAATACATTAAGGTTTTTTTTTGTATCAAAAGGAGTTGAAAGTTTTATTTTTATGAATAAATATGTTTTTAAGTATCCTGACTGTAGCTTATTTTTTTTAAATTTTAATCATGATTTTTCAATTAAAAATAACTTGATTAAAATCATGATTTTAATCAACTGATTTAAATCTTCTCAACCCTGGTTCAAAAAACATCAATCAAAAACAGACAGAAGATCCCAAGCAAACCTAAAGAAATTTCAGCAACCCTACATAGATCCGCCTTACTTCGCTGACGTAGTTATTAGGAAAAATGGGACAGTAGATGTCTCAGTTGCCCTTTCCCATTCTGTCCCAGTTTGCCTACTTCGATTTTCTTGGGGACAACTTCGGTTATCTGTGAACTGTGAAGTAACTGGGACACCTCTGTTCTAATCTAACATAAAAACAATCGGAGCTCTTATGTATTTAAAATGTGTTATTTTAAACACGGCAAGTTCAGAGTTGTTGGTCACCAAAAATGGCACTCACATGCAGATTGTCATTAGATTATGCCCACGCGATTCAAACAGTGCTAATTTCAATTAAAACAGAGTAAAATAATATCATTTATCTTAAAAACCAATTCCCCAGTTACCCGACCTTACCTTGATATATTATTTAATACTGAAGTAATAAAATAAATTTTATCTCGAGAGAGTTACTTATGCCCACCTAGCTAAATTTCACAAATTGGGTAAAAAAGCTTATTTTTGATAAATACAGCTAAGACTAAGGAATTTTTTTACAATATGGGACTTAGCCCCCCCCCCCCCCCCCCCCAACCACCAAATTGGATACTAGCTGCGTGTATGCATTTTCGAAAAAGCGCTTTTCGAAAAAATGTATTTTCAAAACAAGTGTTTATAGACTAAAAATTTTTCAAAAAATTGGTTTTCGTGAAATTTTCGTACAGTTTCAATAGGGTTCTGAAGCTCCGGGTCCACTACAACCTCCGAAAATTTAAATCGATTTCATTTACTTTTGCGACCTGTACCCGATTTCAACGTAAATCGCGGAAATTTTGACTTTGACGTTTAATAACTCCGAAACGATATACCCTGTATAACTGAATTTTTTACCGAAGCTAGTTGCACTATTCCTCTATTAACCCAGAAAATTCGATTGATTGCTCCCCCTCTGACTGTTTCCGACAAAAACAAACCTGTTCGACTTTAGGTTAAGCTTTGCGTTATTTTTGCTGATCTGACGTCACTTTGCAGTGCCTGACGTCACTTTGCACTGGGGGCAAATGGTTGCTTTTTAAACTGTAATAAATTATACCCAAAAGCAAAAAAAATCTAGCTAAATTACCTTAGTAATTTTCTTTAAAATGATTTTTTTGGGTTTGTAATGACTTCCTTAAACGATTTATGCAATACAAAAATACGTGTATATTCCTTATTGGGCCACCACACTCTATCTCTGTGCTAAATTTCAAATATTTACGTCGAGTAGTTTCAGAGAAAATCTCCTGTGACAGACGGACAGACACCGAAGTGATTTCAAGTGTCCCGTTTTGCTAATTTTAGAACGGAACTATAAAAAGGACCTTAAATGTACAGAATTCAAACACTTTCCAGGTTTTTCTCGATTTCAAGTACTTGAACAAGCCATTTATCGCTTTAAGTTAATAAAAAGCTTGCAACTATTATTATTACCCAAATTAACCTTATTAGGTAGTAACTAATTGTAATAACCGATAAGACGGCTATAAATAAACCGATAAGTAGAAATTCGTGTCTCCTACATCTACATATTCAATCAACCATTATTTACTAAACAAGGCCTTAAAAAATATACAACCTTTTGTTTGTTTTTTAAAAACAAATCGCATTTTTCACTATAATTAAAAATTATAATGATTAAACTGAATAAATGACAGTTATCATGACTCGCTGAAATACCGTTTATTACATGCATTTTAAGTAGATGTTTGAATAGTCTATTTTGATTTTGAAAACCCTCAAGTGGTGAAAAAAACAAAAAAAAGGTCATACTATGAATACATTATAGTAGCATTAAACTATGTTTGTTCTCTAGTTTTTAATATAACCAGTTGATTCCACTTTTTAAACTAATCGAGGCTACCTCAAGAATGAGAGGACGGTAGTGTGTATGAAGAAGTATGTGTTCTCAAAATATAGGAATCTTCTTTTAGTATGTGAAATCTGACATTTGAAATAAAGTAAATGGATTTGTATTATTAATTTTCACTCACTTTGTTTACTTCTGACCATAGGGGGGGGGGGGGGGGGTGCACCGTAAACTCGAGCTACACAAAATTGTAGATCAAAAAAACGCGTGTGACATTATTCTTGTATTGTTTAGGGTTTTAAGAATGAACACTACTTCATAATGGAAAAAAAATCCGTAAGGGAAATTGTTCCCATTCAGAACAATGAGCGAAAAATCTAAGCCTGTTCTGGCTAAAACAAAAGTTTGTCAAATTAGCTTACACGCGACAGGACAAAATAATCGATTGAAATAGGAAAATTTTTCCAAAACACATTTTTTCGAAATGATCTTTATCGAACACATAACTTTTTCGAAAAAACAGTGATTCGAAAACTAGGTATGCTTCTCGGAATATTTTTTCGGAAACCACTTGTCAGAATTGTTTTTAACTCACTTTTAAAAGACATCTTTTTCGAAAGTACATTTTTTTCAAACGCTTTTTAAAAAGTACTTTTTGAATATTCGCTTTTTTCAAAAAACGATATTTTGAAAAAGTAATTTACTATAACGTAGCAGACCTAAGGAAACCTGACCAAACACAAAAAAAGGTTCGTTTAGGTTTGTTCAGGATCTTTTTCTGTCTTTTTAGTGGTCAGTGCTAAAATTAGCAAACCGGAAAACACTCATGGAATCACTTCGGTGTCAGTCTGTCCGTCTGTCACAGGCGATTTTCTCTGAAACTATTCGACGTAAAAATTTGAAATTTAGCACAGAGATAGAGTGTGGTGGTTCAATTATAGACGTGATGTATAAAGAGTTGAATTTTGATTCTGGGGGCTTTCAGGGGGTAAATTGGGAAATGAAAAAAAAAATTCAAGGGCAGCGTCATCGTGTAGTGTCAAATGAAAAGTTATTGAAGCACGAATTCAACAATATATATGATGTACGGTTTTATGCATTCTTTTAAACATTTTTCGCGAAAAACGCCTAAAAATTGCTGTCCCCCACCCTCATCGCCAAAAGGATCGCTTAGAAAAATCCGAAAAAAATCATGAACATTGACAATTACTAATTAGGTGTAGATTGAGCAAAAATTATCAGGATTGAAAAATTCTAGCGCGCCCAATTGTTATAAACTATTTAATTGTTTATTTCCTTATAACTGCTGAACCATTGGTGTTAGAGAAAAAGATTTTCGATAAAAAATATTTCTCACGATGTAGATAAGGAACAACTTTTGTCCTTTTCAAAATTTTTAATTTGGCTCACTCGAAACGCTCCCCATTCAGCTTCGCGCATACGCGGCGGCGAGTAGCGCAGCAGATGAGCGGAAATCGGGCGGCCGAGGTTTGCTCAGGTTAAGTGGGGGGCTGATGGCACGGAACACTAATTGTGCAAGTACAGCTTGCACTTGACCGAATTGTTTTTCCGAAATAAGACATATCATAACAAACACCCATCCTTCGTTATACTCAAGTGTAACAGGGTACTTTTTTAAGTGTTCGCGGAAAGTCATTGGTTTTCTTTATAGAAAATAACAGCGGCAATAATGGTAAAAAACCAAAATCGTAGAGATTTACCTGAGAGAGATAAACCTGATTACTACGCTTAAAATCCTTGAATGTACCTAAATATAGCGTATATTTGTGGACTTTCCAAAAGGAATACTTTCTGCAATTAATTAACAAATAAAGATAAATAACAAGATCAATTCGGTACATAATCTACTACAAATATTTACCGTATTTTTCGCGTTTTTTGTTTTTTTAATTTGTGGACACCAGTTACCGCACAATTTCCATCAATAGCTATTTTTAACTGCATAATTAAATGTAAGGATATCCACCTACCTGTTTAATTAATTTAAAAGGTGCGTTATAAACGACAATTATTTAAAATATTGTATAATAGATGAATGCCATCAACTAATTGCTGATGTCGGTTTAAACTTTTTTTATTTATTTATTTAAAACAAGACCCTTTAAATTAATTTACTCTGACGGGACTATGAAATAGCGACGTCAAAGCGTAAAGAATTTTGTCCTAACAATTCTGATTGCCTTTGTGTTGAAAACCCGACCTCAGTCACTCATATGGAAGTCTGGCTGGCGGGATCCGTTTCGCGTCCAGGTCGGTCCAAGAATAAGTTTGAAACAAATCTGAAATCATATTATTACAGACCGCCATCGCCAACGGCGGTCTATACAGGGTGTTGCAAAAGGATGTTAAGAAATTTTAAGCGCAGATTCTACATCTAAAAGCATGAACATAAATGTATGTAAGCATGGATCATCGAACGCTTCTTTTTCGAGATACAAGGTGTTTAACATTTTCTTTTTTAAATGTTTCTTTTTAATTTTTCGAAAATGCCTTAAGATATTGACATGAATTTTGGTACACGCCAGCATGTAATCAAAGGGTACCTTTACGTGTAAAAACTTATTTTCTAGTGTACTTGCATCAGTGGCGTGCGTGCTGGTAAGTCTATATTTTTAGCGAAAAAAATGGCACGCCACTGATTTTTTGTAAAATTGATACCGTTCTCTCAAAGTCCAATTAATTCTGCGTAAAAAGTGTCTCTTGAGCTTTTTTGCTCTGATGCACCGTTTTCGAGATAAAAATTAATTTATTTCTTACAATAAAAACAAATAATGAAAATGATTTTTTTTTAACATATTTTTTGTTCAAGAAACAGTGCTTTTTGATTTAAGTTTATAGTGAATGCTGGAAATGCGTTCTCCGAGCTTCAATACATGCTGTAAATCGTCTTCGTATTTCTCCTAACTCTTCGGAATCGTTGAGGTGTGAAAATATTAAACACCCTGTATCTCGAAAAAGAAGCGTTTGAGGATCCATGTTTATATAAACTTATTTTCATATTTTTAGATGTAGAATCAGCCCTTAAATTGTCTTAACATATTTTGTAACACCCTGTATATCCCGTGGCGATTTTCGAAAATGTGTGTTGTAGTTTTTGACATTTTCATCATTTAAAATTTTTTTTCGAAAACGGTCAGAGGGAGAGCAATCGAATTTTCTGGGTTAATAGAGGGATAGTACGACTAGCTTCGACAAAAAATAAATTTATACAGGGTGTACGGTTTCAGACTTATTAAACGTCAAAGTCGCAATTTCCGCGATTTCGATGATATCGATTACAGGTCGCAAAAGTTAATTAAATCGATTTAAATTTTCGGAGGTTGTAGAGGACCCGGAGCTTCAGAACCCTATTGAAATTGGCGAGTGTCGGAAAATGGCAAGTAATTTAAAAAAAAATTAGATCAAAAATGCCGTTACAGACCCCTTTTCGGTACTTAATATATCGAAAACGAAAAGTCGTATCGAAAAACGGATTCATACGTGAAACTTTAAAACCTCTCTTTTTGTCATACCCTACACCTAAAACGGCTGGAAAATGGATTTGAGAAAAATTGGAAATTTCGATTTTTGACCCAAATTTTTCACGGTTTTTAATTTTTTTCGGGGTCAAAATGGATACAAATCAAAATCCCATATACCTCGTCGAAAAGAACTCGTCAAAATACGTGATATCCATATTTTTTAGTTTCTTCATTCTTTATAGGGGAGCAATCGACGATTAAATAGGGGAGCAATCGACGATTAAATTTCACTTAATTGAGTCGGATTTCAAGCAAATCGTATATATTTGTATTTCTATGTGTGGGTGTTTGTTTGTATGTAGCGATACAGATACGAAGGGCGGTCTATTCTCGATCATCAGTCCGAAGGAGTGTGAATACATGCTCTAGAAACACGAAATTTTCAGTGCACGACAATGACGACCGCGCCGGCCTTATAGGCCCCCCCGGGGCCCGATTGGGCGGTCTACACCCTAGTTAAAGACCTTACTTAAATGTAAGTAGGTATTATGAAAAGTTGATGCACACCTAGAAAAATTAGACATTACCAGAATTGTATAAAGTCAATTTAAGCACAGGCGGAAAAACAAAAATTTGTAAAATCGTTCAAAATGCTCTTTTTAAAAAAATATGGCGAAACATTATCTTATTAGAAAAAGTTGTTTAGATCAGAACTAAGAGTTATGCTTAAATATGAATATATGCCCTCCTACATAAATAAATTAAGGGTACCTACTTTTCACGACCCGGACAACAGTTAATTCTGTTTCGAGTATGCACCACTTTTTCATAAATTTACATTTTGATAAACCCATTTATGACATTTATTGCAAACGCGCAACGAGGCTAAGCCAATGACTTTCAGGTGTAGACACATAAGACATATTGACTCAAAGTAAGGAATGCAGCTGCAATAAGCTGATTTTTAACGGTGAAGAAGGCCCCACTTGACAAAATTGAGAGAGATGCCAAATAACACGATAATGAAGACACAGACGCAAATAAATCCATGGACGCAACAAAAACATTTCCCGTATAGTAGTTAGCAAATCGGCTGAAGAGGACGCCACGTTCTTAATTTGAGTTGCCAATAACTATAGATTTAGAAACATGGAGACGCAGCTGTTTACATTTTAGAGCAATCAGCAATCAATGTTTTTGACAGGTCAGAATATATGTGTTGTAGAAATTTTTGGTTTTTCTTCTCTGTCTTTCTCTTATTCCTAAGTCTTTCTACCATGATGGTGTAAGAATATGAAGTCGAGTTTATTAGTCTTTTCCATTCCTTCCTCTCTTGTGCTACCCCCATCCCTCCCTCCATCTTGCCATGTTCTTCTAGGTCTTCCTCTTCTACTGACTCCTTAGGTTAGGTCCTTGCTTCGTATACCCTTTTTGTAAGTCTTTTGTCTGGCATTCTGTGAATCTGCCTGAGGCCCAAGCCATCCTAGTTGTCTGTTCTCGATTTTTGTCAGTATTGGTTTTATTTTCAGTTTATTTCTAAATACCTCGTTTCTAATTCTGCCTCTTCTAGTTTTTCCTTCTATTTTTCTCAAAATTCGCATTTCCGTTGCATTTATCTTGCTCTGGTCCCTACTTGTGAGAGTCCATGTTTCGCTACCATATTGTAATTATAGGCTTATTACCCTTTTGACAACTTGCACCTTTACGTCCTTTGTTATTTTATTTTCTTCCAAAGAATGTTTTTCTCAGTGCATTATACAGTCTTCCTATTTTTGCTGCTCAATCATTTATTTCTTTTCCAGGGTTTTCTTAAAAAGACCTTATCCATAAACTTTAAAAAATGGTGCGTCAGTGGAATATAGACGGCTCAGAAGTCATGGCGACGGAGCGGGGAGTCGTTTAGCGTTCTCTCTCTCCCCCTTCTTTGTCCTACATACCTCTTGCTGAAGGTCAACGCATACCTCATTTAAGATATGAACCTTCCATGTACTTCAAATTCGAGTTTAAAGGAAAAGTGTAAACAATTTTGATTTCTTTAGTGAATTATACATATTGTCTGATATGTGTCTCACTGGAAAGTCCCTGGTTTTTGATAGCAATTAACTGAGTAACAACAAAGTGAAAAATAATCTAAAATATAGTAGTAATGAGCGCTAACTACCTTAAAAAACGAAGTAGGTTAATAAAAATTTTATAAAGTTGGTAATTTAGATGTCACAGCCTTGCCTACACAATAATTCGACATGTTTATCGATTATTTTGTTAAATTCAACATTAATAACGCTGAACCAGTTTGAAAAACTGAAGCGTGCAAAACCACACAAACTGATATTACTATCTCTGAGCAGCGAATGTGGAGGAAGTTTTCAATATTTACTTCCTTATTCTGGATGACTCACTAAGCTAGTTACTTAATTTATAGTACTGATAAATGGCAAGCGCCCACTTAATTTTTACACTTAAAAAGGTCAAAAATTTTCATTGGATTGAGTTATCTCTATGGTGAAGGTCTAATAAAAATTGATAAGTGACCTCTCAGGAGAAATAAAAACCTACCTATTAAAATTCAATTTAATTTTAAAAATTTAGAAAATGGTCTTTTTTACTTAGAAGTATGGTAAATAATTCTATAATATTCCAAACTTTGCAAGATATATTTTGGTTCCCAAAAGACACAGCCAGCATCAGCGTTAACATACATCACTTTTGTGGGTAGTCAATAATCCCCTAATGTGCACAACTCTCTGATTAACTGACTTATTTTTAAAAAAAGTTCTCTCTCTCTCTCTAAGGTTTACCAAAACATTTATATTTAGCAGGTACAATTTGATCACTTATGTGGCAACAAATATATATATATATATATATATACGTTGGCGTAGGGGCAGCTTTCGACGGGGTAAACCTTACTATAATTTATCAACCCCTACGTGACATTTGGTGGATGCGCCTGGTACACTCAAGTTACATTTTGGCATAACGTGACATTTGGTGGAGGCGCCAGGTACGCTTATGTGACATTTTGGCATAACGTTACAATATGACTGTTCCAAGGGCATTCTAGTAAGAAACAGGAGGATGACGAACAAAAAGATTAAAATATAGTATAGTACCTACCTACCCAAACGAAGTGGCGGTAATTTAACAAAGAAACTGCTGAATATTCTACCCTCTTCAGAATTATTACAGCTATAAAGAATTAAATTTAGCCTAATAAACATTCGAAAATGTTAAAATGTAGGAGAAGGGGTAAAGTGAAATTCTCTCAAAAATGTTCTCTCTCTCTTCAAAAAGTTCTACAGGTACGTAGTTTGACATTTTTGAGAAAATCTGGGGTAACTGGAGTTCTGCAATTGCATGTAAATGTCGAAAAAATTAAAGGTAAGGAGTCTGATAGGGTATAGATAGAATGTAACACAAGATTATTTTTAATGTATAGGTACTCATAGTACTTATATCGGGGTTGTTGCAGCCAAAAAATCGAGCAAAAAATTAATGGGAGAGTGACAGTTGGTGGAGGCGCCCGGTACGCTCAGATACATTTTGGCATAATGTGACATTTGGTGGAGGCGCCAGGTGCGCTTATGTGACATTTTGGCTTATAGGGTGAAAATGAATGGCAAAAAAATGATTTTTTAAAAATATTCTTTAGTACCTAATTTTTTTATTATATCTACCTTATATATATATATATATATATATATATATATATATATATATATATATATATATATATTTATATAAAGTTTAATATCTTCAATATATCATCATTTTTGTCTATAAATAAAATATCAATGTTTATATAACAGGGCCCACCCTATTAGAACTTAACAAAGCAAATATTTATTGAATACCTACTAAAGTAAGTAGGTTCCTACTTGCCTATACGCCTAAAAACAAGGTGTGGCATACCAGCATACCCATATAAACAAAGGAAATACATTGATTTGTCTATGGTTCATGACACATTAAATAATAGTTTATGTTTGGCTTCATGTAATAAACTGAATATTAAATTTCCCTTAAAAAATAATTTTAATCCCATAGTACTTAGGTTTAGGTATCAAGTATTACCATGAACAAGACAAGGTCAGATCTTATTCATTTTTAAAACATCAATATATTTACATATAAACCAAGAAATTCACTTATCTATTTTTTTAGAACCACATCTTGTGTTTTTTATAAGTAACTCCTTATAGCAAACTAGCTTTCGCCCACGACTTCGTCCGGGGTATAACAATTTTACTTCATTACAAACTCTGAACCCCCATTTAACCCCCTTAAGGGATAATTTATTAACAACTGTAAAACAAGTGTTTGAACATTAACGTTCAGTTTCGCTAAGGAGGTTTAAGATTTAGTAAGTACTGGTTTAAATTAAGATCTTCTCGTTGATCAGTTATGTTCTGACAGGTTTTTGTCCTGTCATTGTTAATAAGTCGTCATTAAAAACATAAATTATTTGATATTTCAGTTAGGGATGCGCCGAAGCGACTTTTTTTCGATTGGGCCGAATACCGAATCGGTTTGAATTTCACAGGGATTCGGCCGAAGCCAGGCTGAATCAGGCCGAATCGAAGCTATGCATGTACATTGTCTTTAAAAAGACAACTGCTTCGGTCAAAACCGAATAGTAAAAAAGTGGGCCGAAGCGGCAGAATACCGAAGCCAAATCGATGGTTCGGCGCATACCTAATTTCAGCGATTTGCTTGGTTTCCACATGATCTTCTTCTTGGAATGGGTTGCTATAATGAATTTAGTTCTATTATTGTCGAAAGTGAGTACTAAAATTGCCCTTTTCTTTACAAATTTGCAAAAAACCTCAGAAGCAAATTCATAGTGTAAAACTTAGTTGTCTTATTCTTACACCTGTCCATTTAAAACTTTTGGTTGTCAAATTAGACTGGACTAGCATTGGAGAATCTGGCTGTTATGTTTTAGAGTACCTACTTCTGCAATGTTTCAAGTTAATAGGACCTTTTAATATTTTTTCATCATATAAAGTTTGAACCCCTGTTTCACCCCTTTAGAATTTGGATTTAAAAAAAAATCTTTCTTAGTAGATGCCTACATTATATAAAAAACCTCTCTCTGTGCAAAATTCTAGACCCAGCGGTGTAGGCTATGCATTAATATATCAGTCTGTTTTTTCTTTTATATAAATTAATTTATTGATAATCAACTGCACACCTCTGATATTAAGAGTCAAATTAAGTGGAAATGCTCAACATAAAGGAAACAAATCACACAGAGTTACATGGAGGGTACTATTAGGTAAATAGTTATAAAGGAATATATCTTTACCATTTTCTTTTCTTCATAACAATTTTACCAACACATCTTTTGCCTAGCCTACCATTATCACAACATAATTAGAAGAAATATATTTTTAAATGATTTAAAAAACTAACAAAATTCAAATTAATAAGTAACCTTTCAAAAACCACATAATACCTATTTCACTAAATTTTTTTGATCATCAACTCATTCTATAAACAAGAAAATTTTTAAAACAATTTTGACTTTTTGTAATATTTGTTTAAAAAAAAACAGGCAAAATATTCTAATGACCATCTAAGGCATTATAGATAAATAAAAAATAGAATTAAAATCAAAATTTAAATATTAATGATCATATTATGATTTGGTGAAAGTTTTTTATGACCTATCAATACAACAAAATAACCTACTACAATAAAAAAATTAATGTTTATGTTGAACTTTCACAGTTTCGCATGAATCAAACCTCTATTAAAGAGCTCATAATTTGGATAAAAGTAATAAATGAACCAATTAGATTTTAATAATAGTTAACTACTCTCTACTTAGTAACTTCCAAAAATTTCATAAACATTTTCTGATCAGCCAGTTTATTAAAATAGTAATAAAATTTTAAAATACTTACTCTGCTTCTCTATGTCGTTCTGAAAATGAATTTATCCTAATAGCAAAAGGCATTGAACATGTCCCCAAAACATTTACCACTCTGTAGTTATTAAACTTTACATTAAAACCTAGTTTTTGAAGAGCCCGGGCGAATTTTCGGGCTGCTTGTTTAGCAGCATCCTCACTCGTTGCACCAGTGCATGTAACTTTACCCGAAGACCAAATACTTGCAGTAGTGTATGGACGGCGTAGTTTCATAGTAATCATCCCGTTTTCTTTCCGATATTCGACGTTTGTGCCATTTAAAGCTATTTCCCGAAGGTTCAAGTGACACCTCACACTAAAACTACACACTACATTATTTATCACAATGTCTATTTCAGGTTCTATCTCCTGTTGCTGTTCTTCTTCAGTGTTTTCTTGGAATTCTATTTTATTGCCTGTGGTCTCTTCTAATGTATTACTTACAGATTCTTCTTTTATTACAGGCTCTTCCTTTATTTGAGGGTTTTCATACTGAGTTTGAGGAATCATATTATCATAACCATTAAGACCTTGCATCTGATGGTGTACTAGTCCATTACCATTTGTAAGGGGCTTTAGGCCGTTCTTTTGAACAGCTGTGGCCATTCTAGGACGTAATAGAAGCCCTAGGAGTCAGTTCTGTGGACAAAAAAGATCAATGTGGGAGGTGTCTTAATGGCCTTAAATTTTTCTAAATTTAGATATTTGGATCTAAACGGTTAAAAAACAGTTAAAAGGCATCCGCAGGAATAAAGAAATGGTAAAATGTATTTAAAGAGTGGTCAAAGTAAGGCTCTGTTGTGTTTCTGGGCATTTAAAAGGGTTCTTTGTAGCCCACACTCACAGGAAGTACAACAGGAACAAGAATCTTTATAAAAGCATTAGTTAGGAAGAAACAACTTACCTCAGTGCGTGCCTCTTGATAAATATAACAATGAGCACACGAATTTCGGAATGAAATCCAGAGATTTTCGCTGTATTAATTTAAGGGAAAACTGAACTGTCTGAAATGCCAGAAGCCATGACACAAAAGTTCCTTGGCCATTCAGAACCGACTGATGAAAACCAAAATGATGAGACGTTTTCTGACGTGTGGTGGCGCTTGAGATTACCGACTGTGCAAAACAGCTGTTTGCATTCTAGAAACTACAAAAATTGAAGATGTCAGTGCTGGTACAGAAAGCGCGTTCGTATTTATCACATCCGAACAGTTGTACTCGAACAAATATTTTCTGTTCTAATTTGCTCACTACCTACCGTTATGTTGAATCTTAGACAAGGAAAGAGTTGAATATTTTTATTTTGAAATTGCGAATCGATAAATTTTCGCTTAAAAGTTCGAATCGATCGATCCAATTTTTGAAAGTGGAACCTCGTTGGTGGAACCTGAGCAACTCATATAAAAAATTGGTTATTTCATATATTTATTACTAGTATATTTAGGGCGTGTACCGTTGTCAACTTCGGTTACGGTTTTGTGTCCCGTAAGTATCGGTCATCTGAAAAGTTGGCAGATTGGAAACGCAATATCTGTCATTAATGTCACCGAAGAAACCGAGCGGTTAACCAGGTTTGACAACGGTACACAGCCTTAATATTGAAATCTAACTTGATTTTGATAAAATTTGAAAATTTCTACAGATATTTTTAAAAAATACAAGAGTATCTTCCCTTTAAAAATGCACAATTATATGGAATAGTTTTTTAATTAAACATTTACTTATTTACATAGTTTTTATTTATACAATTCGTCTGGTATCATTTTCTAGTTAGAATTTTGTTTTCCTTCAGGTGTATCTTCAATTCCCATTTTCTTTTTTCGCCTCTTCTCCATTCTATCCAAGTAGATCACTCTGCACCTGAAGGTTAAAATGAAGAATAAGATAATAAAATTATCACAAGACAAGCTCATTTTGCTCTATTGAATATGTAATTGGTTTTTACATAAACCAATTATTGTTTCAAAACCCCAAAAACATTATTTTGATACTTCTTAGAAAATTCTTGAGACAATGATTGTTTAAATACATCAGTGTAGGTACACCGACTAAGACATGTAATTATATGTATTAATTTTCAGAATAACTCAATAAAATTGAACTCAAAAGAGTTACAAAAAAACAAGATTGGAGAATAGGTTTTAAGGTGGTATATACTAACAAAAAGGTATAGAGTCAGAATAAACTAAATGTTAAATTTTTTTACCATCTCCAGTCAACTGAAGCAAATATTAATAAAACCAATAATATTGCAAAGTATATTTTTGAAAATATTGGTTCTTTTCGTGGTTTGTGTCCAAAATTCTTGTACGAGTATTCTCGTGTCTGTTCATAACATGTCCTGTGTGGAGCAAAGCTAGGAAAATTTATACATTGCTTTTGTTGGCAAAGTATGCTTGTTGTTCTTGGAGAAATCAGTCGTAATATCCTTAAGTAGCTCATAGTTGTATAAAGACTATTTATAAGATTGCTCTTTTCCTAATTTTCTGAATGTGGGCTAGTTTCCTTTATTAGATACAAGCCAGTGGGGCTATTTTTAGCACATTTTGATATTTGCCATTTAAAGTTTCACTTTATTTATATCAATTATCTACAACAACGTATTGGTATTGACTATCTATCTGCTATTTACAAAAAACATAACCGCATATTTTGCTTCTTTCTTTCTTTCTTCACTGTTGTTGGCCCTCATCCATGGGACAGGTTGGCCAGCTCTCCACCTGCTCCGGTGCTTAACCAGAGCCCTTGCTACCCTTAGGGATGGCTTCACGTGTTACCCAGTTTGGGTGGTATTTCCCTTAGAATCTCCGAATTGTCGGGTATGTACCCTCGGGGATTCCAAATATAAACAATGTAATTACAAAACGTCAATGTTATCGGTATGGCATGGCACAGATGAGGTTATGGAGTTTCCCGCCTCTGGTAGAGTCTATTGCGCATAACCTTTTCTGTCGGCCACACTTTCGCATTACGGTCCTCCCACAACAAGATATGGCCGTCACGTGTGGATGAAAAAACTTAGCACGAACAGGAATTTTAGGCCTCATCGCTCACACCCCTTGGATTTGAAAAAGACTTCCTCAACAAGCCATGGAGCTTCCCTAATCCCTTTGTATTCCGTCACAAAACGCTCTACTCACAGCTTCTAGGTGATCTAACCCGAAATCAAACTTTGCAGTCGACCGAGAGATGTTAATGCAACGGAAGCCAAAGCGCCTTTGGAGTTTGCCTCTGGGCAAAGGCAAACTCCATATTTTGCTTATTTTTCGTCAAAGAAAATTCTGTGAGACTTGATCGTTTTGTCAAAAATGAGCTGCTGTTGGAGTTACAAGCAAAACATGTGATAATTAAGCATTCATGTGTTACCATTTTTGGTACTGTCCGATTTATATAAATGGGGACATTCAGGGCATTTTGTCGGTGTTTGTAACAATAACATAATGCTAAAATTTATCTTATTTTGCTCAACAATAAAATTAAAAAAAACTTTTTTGAGTGAATTTGATTTAATCGCATAATGCGGAAAAGAAAAACTATTCAAAAATCTCATAGGTAAAGAAGGTTTATATGTATGTATGTATCAAACCGTTAGATGAAATTACCGGATAATTGTTATTTTGTTATACATATCGTTACCTTAGAGTTACACTGTTGTATGTCGCATTTTTGTCAGATCGGACTTTTCACTATGACCTAAGTGTATGTCCACATGTCTGTGGTTTCTATACAATTTCAAAGTTGTAAGATCAAGGTTAGGATGTAGGCAAGTAGAATTACATAGTTGTATGAAAGGTAAAATATCATGTTTCCAGTTACTAAATGGTATGTCTCACTCACTCAAAAGTTAGTTGATTTTACATACAACAGTGTAACTCTAAGGTAACGATATTGTAATATTAATAAGAAATAATTCAATTTTCTATTGCTATTAGGGTTGCCACCTTTTTAGGATTGGGAAAAAGGACATTTGAAGAGGCGGGAAAATTCGCTTTCACCATTTTATCAAAAACTGTATTTTTGGGTTTGCTTTTGGGGAAAATAATATACGTACCTACATATTTTTTTTTAAATAAATATTTATTTTATTATTTTCAAACTTAAATCTACATTTTTCATTTGACTGCAGCTTATAACATTTTTTTGTCATTCTTTATCGTATGACAATTCGTTACACGTCTCCTTAAAATTAGTGATAAAATCAAAAGTTCAACTTTATCTCAAGTAACTATGCACCTGTTTCTTTCATCTCGCCAATTAATGCCAAAAATCGAAAAATCCCCTCTTCGATTATAGGTTGTGGTTATGTTTGTTTTGTTCTCTTCTTTTTGATGACGGGGTTAATGGACTTTAGGCGAAACACACGCAACGTTCATCGATGCGAAAGACGAATAATGCTCTCAGCAGTCTCAGAATATCACGTAAACCTTTCAAATCGACTTTTAATTCTAGAAATTACTTTAACTGCGAAAATGGGCTAGCAAGGTCGTTAGAATCATCAGTTTAGGCTTTGAAAAGGACATTTTAAGCTAAAAAAAGATAAAAGGACAAAACTCCTTAAAAAAGGACTGTCCTTTCCAAAAAAGGACAGGTGGCAACCCTAATTGCTATTATTACTACGTAAATTGTTGTTGCAATTCTTTTAAGTTTCATTAGGGATTCTTCAAAAAATAATCATTGCTTTTTATTTTCGTTGTAATCTGACGCTCTTAAGAAAAAATATTGTTCCTAACGCATGCACAATGTGCTTTTTCCGCACTTGTGTGCTTACCCGAACTTCGCTTCGCGTCGTTCGTGCAACGGCAGTCGCGTGCGGAAAAATATCACTTTGCCCACTTGTTCGGAAAATAACTATTTTCTATAGTCTGGTTGTGGTATCCAAACTTAGGAACATTGAGGATGTGTATAATAAAAATCAATAAAAAGACAATATATATATATATATATATATATATATATATATATATATATATATATATATACAAATGCTAGAAACTAGCGCGGATCGATAATTCTCCTCTCTTTTTATATATACATATATATATATATATATATATATATATATATATATATATATATATATATATATATATATATATATATATATATATATATATATATATATATATATATATATATATATTTTTAAGACATTTATTATTTTATTATCAAACTACAAAACATAGGTACAAATAAGGGTTATTTTTAAATTACACTGTTTTAAACTATGCAAGTAAGAAGAGATCATAATCAGTCTTAGAGAAATTACAAAAACTAGCAATAGTCGTTTATGGCATTAAAAATAAAATGACTGAATGAAATGATATAACAAGAAAAATTTAAATTTAAAAGTTATACATTAGACTTCTGAATGTCTCCCTCACCTACTCCCTTTAGCTTACTGCCCTTTATAGGTTTACCAGTTCTGATAACAGGAATTTGCCTGTACTCTACTTGTTTCATCTTCGGTTTGTTGGGAGCTGTAATGCTTAAGACACCATCCGACGACAACTTGGACTGTAGCTGTTTGGTATCGCAGTCCTTAGGAAGTACATATTTTCTGACAAAGTGTCTGGAAATAAACCCATGCTGATCTTGCTTTTCTTCGTGCTTACCCTCGATGGTCAACGTATTGTCATCAGTCAACTTGACAGAAATTTCTTCAGGTTTGAACTGCTGGACATCAATGTTGGCTTGGAACCTGTCCTTGTCGAAGGAAATGGAAGTGTCCTTTTCAACTTCTGCCAAATGATTTTGGATAAGAGTTAATTCTCTTAAAGCATCGTTTACGCGAAAACTGCCGAAGATGTCATCAGGTTCCGCTAGAGCTGAGGACCATCTTCTTGATGGAAATAAGTAGTTGGAATCATCGAAAATAAGCGGCAAGAGACTCATTTTTTGACTTTAAATCACTTTATACTTTACAGCAAGTCGCACTGGAAAAATCACTAGAAAAAACTCACTTTGGCGCTTCGATTCTTCACGAAACGAATTTCAAAACAAACTCAGCTGGCAGGTTGCGGCGTCGGTTTATATATTGTTCACCATGGCAACCACGAAAAATCACGAATATTCTAGGTGCTTCTCGATCGATATTCGAGCTTGTTCGGCTGGATGTCAACAACTGTTCAATGAATGTTGTTTGTTTCTAGAAACCCAAGAGAACTTTTTAGCAGGTTTGATTATGCAAAGATTTCTCCGCCAGCAAAGCATTATTTTCTCAGTCTTTTTGTCTTTTGAGAAATTGAGTGAGAGGGAGAGAGAGAGACCAACATAAATTATTACTATTTTTTGGTTCAGGTAGGTTTGTAGGTACCTACCCTGAAACGTGAAAATCTGTGAAAAATGTTGAAAAGCAATTTTTTACTCCTAAGAGATGAGATAAGAGCTTTGTCTCCTTGATATTTGGTACGTGGCTAGGGTTATCAAGCGTCCCGCTTGTAGCGGGATTGCCCGCTTTTAGTACCCAACGACTAGCGTCCCGCTGCTACGACCTGCGGGACTCTTTTGTCTCGCTTTCTTAGGATAGGACATAATTATTTATAAATATACGACTTTTGGTCTAATTTAGGTACTGTCCCAATAATCTCTTAAGACTTTTGGTCGTAAAAAGAAAATTAAAAACAAAAAATATTTTTGTGTTTTTAGTTTTATTATTTTATTTTATGTTTTGTTTTAAATATTTTTAAACTATACTGTGGAAAAATAAAATTTACAATATAAGTGTCCCGCATTCTCATTCAATGTCCCGCTTTTTTTACTAGCAAATCCCGCTAAACGTAAATGAGGATTTTTTAACCCTATACGTGGTAACATGGGAACATACCTACCTTCACATATTAAAGGTGCCCTTAGAGTTGCCGTAACGTAAGCCGTAAGAAGTAATCGATAGTTGATAAGACGTAAAAGTTAAGCCGTAACGACATACCTATTCATAGTTCTAAGCAGTTAGAATCTGGATACAACTTCCTAGGTTATGATTTTTGCTTTTATAACTGTCATCTTTTTAAAAAAATTGGTTTGTTTATTAAACTGTTTATATGGATCACAGTACACGGAATTTATTTTGATTTTATTGACCATGAAGACATCATTATATAGCTGGAGCAATATTGTGCTGCTACTTATTAGTAAAGAAGCAATGTTGAAACACATGGATTTTTTAAAACATATTTTCTTCCCATAAAAGCTAATGACAAGCAACAATTTTTCAAATATACAAGGCTGTCTGTTCCTTCTTTGAATGAATTATTAAAAATGGTAAGTCGTATTGCCGGTTGCCGGGTGTCAAATTTGGGAATGTAAACATGACGGTTAGGCACGGGTACGACCCATCTTGATCGAATCGCTAAGCCGTAACGTAAGAAATAAAATTGAACCATTTCTTTACGGCTTACCATTGCGGCTGATTTTTACGGCTTAACTTGTAATGTACCTTGGATGAATTAGAAATGATTCAGTGTTCCGTATACTGTGAGCTTATCGAACGTGTAGCTCCTTTATTTGTTGTTTGTTATGAAAACATCGTACCCTAGAGGTACAGTTTACGAACTTTAAGGAAATACGTAATTGAATCAAGAATGGTAGTAGAAAGAGATAAAATAGCATTGGAATGTTGGAGCTCAGAAGTGTTGCTGTCTCTGTTGGTTGCTTAGGAAATATGTCTGAACACTCGGTTACACGTATGTCTAATGAACTAGAAAAGAAAAAGTGCGACTTATAGATTTATAAATGACTCGAAGCGACTTTAAATTAGCCTTTAGAAATAATGTATTTAAGAGCGTTCTAACCTAAATTTATTATTATTTAGCAGAAAATAAAATATTTTAGGCATTTTATTACTTTTAGTAAATCTTGTGATGCTTCTAACGTATTTTTTGTACAAAAATACAAGGTAAAATAAGATGTGGCCAATGTTTACAAATTGTGTTTACAGTGTCGCTTAGAATGGTTTGTTTTGGCTTCAAAGAATGTTAAATCATCCCGTATCCATTCTTAATTCATCCAAGCACTGTACTATGAATGGATCTATTGCTAATGAGTTAATCAGATGTTTATTTTTCTTACGGCTTAACGTTACGTCTTAAAGCTTACGTTACGGCAACTCTGAGCCCACCTTAAGACCCACTGACATTAAAAAATATATTAAAGTCTATGGTAAGACCCAAGTTACTTTTACAAGGGTCACATTGTATTAGATACAGATAGTCACAGAACATATTTTAAATCTTCTTTAAGGAGTTTTGCGGTTCGCGGCAACTCGGCTAGTAACAGAAAGCAACAATATTCTATGAACAGCAAAGTCTAGTAAATACTTGAAAGTTCTAGTCATCAGCGCCATCTCGTACATTCTGGAATAACTTTACGATAATAAATGTTCATGAAATCATTTCTATTTTATAATCAATCCCTTTTATTTTCTTTGATTTTATACACAATCATGTCTATTACTTACACGAGAATTTATCTTGGCCACACTATCCATAGATACATAAATTGTGTATGATAATAATAATTATCTAGTAATTCATTGTATTCAGTTCGCAAATCGTATAGCTTTTAAGAAAAGGATTTTTATAACAACTCGATAGGTATACACAAGCAGAAAATTAAAGCAGTAGGCAGGCAATATGATCATTGATGGATCATGTAGGTTCACGGCAATGGAAAATTACTAATTATCTCTAATATTACTATACTATCGTCCCCTATTTCAGGCACTGACGCAGTGGCGCAACAAGAATTCTGCACCCCCGCCTCCCCGAGCTCCCAAATTTTTTACTATGACCACATACTCTCCAATAAAAGGAAATAAGTAATTTACGGCGCCCCCTGGAGTTTCACTGCCTACTATGACCACATACTCTTCAATAAAAGGAAAATAATTTGGCGTCCCCAAATCATTGTACCCATCCGCCCCTTAAGGCATGGCACGCCACTGGTAATGGGCTAATAAGAATAAGCCACTTTGAGTCGCCAATTGGCAACTCAAATTAAAATGGCTACCAGCAATCAGCTGATTGGTAACGAGGAAGCAGGGCTCACTAGATAACAAAATTGACAGAGATGCCAAATCGCACGATAATATGAAACGAAAACATTTCCCGTTATCTTAGTTAGAATAAACTACAGGACCAATATTGAAATAAGTCATATATTATTATTCATCTAGTCTGTATATACTATTATTTCATAAATTACCATCAAAATGTGAATTTGTAGTAATTTTCGAAATAACATTGCAGCCGAAATATCTCAAATTAAAGAAAAACGGAGTTAGTATTTTTAAGATCCGTTTTGGGTTTTCGAGGTCTTCTTACTTAGTAAAAGAGAAATAAATAAAAATCTATGAAAGGTTTGCACAGTGTCCTGGCCAAAAAATTGTACATCTTAATTTACAATTCTAATGGCATCTTAATTAACTTTCGTATAGAAGTTGCACTTAGACTGCGAATTAAATGTATGATTTTCGTTCTCGGGTGTACAAGTCTGCCTTGCTTGTTGGCCCTCATCCCCAAAGTCAGTGTTAAACAATTCGGTAAAGCACAAGCTATATACTTGCAAAATTAGAGTTCCGTGCCATCAGCACCTCACTTAACCTCGAAACCCCTGTTCTCTAAAACTAATGGTTCAGCAGTTATAAGGAAATAAACAATTAAATTGTTTATAAAATTGATCGCTCTAGAATTTTTCAATCCTGACAATTCTAGCTTAATCTACACCTAATTCTCAATGTTCATGATTTTTTTCAGATTTTTCTGAGCGATCCTTGTGGTAGGGGACAGAAATTTTTAAGCGTTTCTCCCGAAAAATGTTTTAAAACATGCCTAAAAAATACATCATATATATGGTTGAATTCGTCCTTCAATAAGCTTTCATTTGAGAGCCTACACGAAGCCCTTGAATTTTTTTCCATTTCTCAATTTACCCCCTGAAATTATCCCCCATAATCAAAATTCAACTTTTTATACTTCATGCCTATAATTGGGCCACCACACTCGATCTCTGTGCTAAATTTCAAATTTTTACGTCGAATAGTTTTAGAGAAAATCGCCTGTAACAGACTGACGGACGGACACCGAAGTAATTCTATAAGTGTTCCGTTTTGCTAATTTTAGCACGGAACACTAAAAATACAATTGGATAAATAACCAAATACCAGGAAAATAAATGACAATGATGTCTCTAGAAGTATAGAACTAGCAAGAACAATATGGACATACTTTACCTTGCTGGTAACTTTACCAGCACTTGGATATAGCCGCCCTAAGAGAACAAAAAATTTCCGAAACGCCAGAACGCTCTATTTGTGGATTGTATTTTTTGCGTAATTTTTCGTGTGCTTTATCATGATTCATAATTTTTAAAAGTTACAAATCATTGCTTAGACTTACCTACCTTCTGGAACAAACAACAACCACTGAACAGTTTGTGAATTGATGACGCATAATCTAGATTTGTTCGAGAATCGTTCTCTAGACGTTTCCATGACGATATATAAACTAGCGACCGCGCGAAAGCTAGCAGTTTGAATTTGAAAGCGAACCGGTGCGAAGTACAAAGTGATCGAAGCAGCGAAGTAAGCAAAGTTTATTTCAAAGATTATTGAAGTTAGTGAACAAGTAAGTTGTCAAGTTTGCTCAGTTAAAATGTCTATACTACTACCATTCTTGTTGGACGAACCAGCCTGCAGTTTCAGCGTAAGACCATCCAGAATTTTGAATCAACATTTTGGAATTGGTTTAGACTTAGAAGATTTCCTGCAGCCCTTGCAGCTTAATAACAGAGAAGTGACCAGGACTCCAGCAGGTTATCTTCGCAGATGGCATTCACGGGATTCCACGAGTGATACAGGATCCACAGTTGCTTTTAATAAGGAAAATTTTGAAGCTAGTTTGGACGTTCAACAGTTTACACCCGAAGAAGTTTCTGTTAAAGTAACTGGTGACAATGTGTTAACTGTTGAGGGAAAGCACGAAGAAAAGAAAGATGAACATGGAAGCATTTCCAGGCATTTTGTTAGAAGATATATTTTACCAAAGAATTATGATATATCAAAAATCCAGTCCAAGTTGTCATCTGATGGAATTTTGACCATTACCGCCCCTGCAGTAGAAGCCACCAGTGTTGAACATAAAACTATTCCCATTGCTTAAACTGGTGAACCAGCAAGGCAAAAATCTGAAGATCAAAAACCAGAAACCAAAACATAGAGACTCTAGATATTTAATTCCTGTTAGGTTAGTTTTTTATACTTAATTTTAAGATACCTAATACCAGAAAAAGACTGGATTAAGTTATTCCTATTTAATTAGTATATTATATTTATTTTGTACGCCAGGTCACACTGGTCTATGATTATTGTAATTTTAGTAAATTAGTTAATGTATCTTGGTCAATAAAGTAACATCCCGAACAAAAATTTGCCTTTGTCCAGTCCTAATAAAAAACAGAACAATAAAGGGTTTGCTCAGTACGTGAAAATAAATAGAAAATTATGTTAGGTCCGCGGTAGACACGAGGAAATTCTGCATGTATTTTATAAATATTTTTATGCGAAATTATTCCAAATCCAAAGTGCAACGTGTCTACTGCCAATTACAAAAAAAAACATGAAAAAATATCAATTTTTTGAAAAAATAAAATAATGTTAAGACACAATATATTTTATTTTTTCTGAGATAGATACTTTCGATACCCGATAAAAAATTTCTAGTTTTATCGAGAGAGTACAAACTATTCACAACATTTTTAGATATATGTTGGGTAATTGTGAGATTGTTATTATTAAAAAAACAGACGAGGAATCGTCTAAGAAAAAAACATCGGGATGAATTTAATTAGCAATGAAAATGTGATGGAAGAAGGAGCGCCTATTCGAACGTATTCCTCGCAGAGTCAGCTGTCTGCTCCAGCTGTTTTTTAAAGGTTATATTTATCAAATGTCAAAAGCTCATTAAAAAATGTCGTAATCGACTGAAACTGCATACAAAATGACCTAAAAACTGTGCCTACAAATATCAAATATCTTATCTCGTCCTTTTTATGGCGATAAAACATTACAACATAATTTATACCAACTATGAACTACTTAAGAATTGTAAGATTAGCTCCCTTAGGACAAAGGGCAATACTTTACCAGAAGAATCACTACAAGAACTTCCCTGTCTTGACTCAATGCATAACAAATTATGAGCACAAACGTGAATACAAGAATTTTGGTTACAAATCAGAGGAAGTATCTGTGCCAAAACTGTACTATACAATTTTGTTTCTTTTCGTGCTGGGGCCCACTATCGGTTGGAGATGGTAAGTTTTATGATACTGACTTGGGTAAGCAGACTAAAGTAGTTACTGCTATTTAAATTTCTCTATCTACCTATAAAAAATGTATGGATATGTATATAGTCTTTTTAGTGTAAAAGGATTAATATCAGTAAGTGCCGAGAGTGAAGCAGTGAAGGAAGTAGATGATCTAGCTAACAAAAGTGAGGAGAACTTAGATGAAGATGGGACAAAGAAGAAAAAGAAAAAGGAAAAAATTGGATTCAGAGACAGAAAGGTGTGTTGGTCATATTGTGTTCACTATGTTGTGTAGATTCTTTTTTTAACATATTATTTTTATTATAATTTTTTTTTTTGGTTAGATTATAGAATATGAAAACCGTATGAGATCTTTTTCCACTCCTGACAAGATATTTAGGTATTTCGCCACAGTTAAAGTAGTTGGGAGTGATTCCAATGAGGTTTACATGACTCCTGATGACTTTTTACGAGCTATAACACCAGGAATGAAACAGCCTGATGGTAATCACTTGTGCAATGGTTTTGACTTGGATTTTGATATTGGGCTGTTTTAAATAAAGTTAAGAAATGAGGGAAATAACTTTAATTTTTTTTATATTTTAAAACCATAATAATATGTACAACTTGTTCAGTTTATACTTTTGAAAGCAGCTGGAGATGACTCGATGAATGCCTGAGATAACTAATTTTTCAAACAATAATATATAATCTATATATTTACCATTTAATAGCCTTAAAGATTATAATATAAATGTTATTACTCTTATTTTTTAATGCATATTTGCTTGGTGTTGGCATCACGTTTTCTAACTGAGTCTAAGTGAGTGGTGTGGTTTAACTTAAAGGGCCCCTTTTGTATAAAATGTGTTAGAAAAAATGTGCTATTATGTTTCTTCTTTTACGCCTCTTCAGTAAATTGTTAAAAGGAAAAAAATAAGAAATATATCTCTCAGAAGAGGAAAATACTTAATATTTAAATATTATTTGTAAGAATCTTACCACTACAAGGGTTTTTTCTAACATGTCATACCTACTGCTAAAAAATTTCGATTTCTGTATGTCCAAAAAATTAAAAATACGTAGATATTTTCTCCCTCTATGTGTATAAACAGAACTCATCATCTCTTTTTAACCACATTTTGATTTTTAACATTTCTGCTTATAATGCATGCATTCGCAGATCATTGAGTATGAAAACCGCATACGACACTACTCAACTCCCGATAAGGTGTTTCGGTATTTTGCCACTCTTCAAGTACAAGGCCCCCATGCCGATCAGCATGAGATCTACATGACCCCAGATGATTTTTTGAGATCTATGACACCTGGATTAAAACAACCTGATGGTTAGTGAACATTTATTAAGATAGCAATGTATTATGTATATTTTCTGCAAAACAAATTCAAGTTTAGGGTACCTATTATGTATTTGTTATCACTGTTCGAGTATATGAACTTTAAAGATATGATAAATTAAATAGAGTGAGAGCTAGAATTCCTATCCACTAAGATGTAGTTTCAGTGTTCATTACTAATGTTTTTTTTTAATATTGTTTTTGCTCAGTTTTTTGCTATGTAAAATCAATAACATTCCAGTGTAGACGTAGACACATAAAAAACATACTTTATTAAAGAACCGCGTGTCGCAAAAATTCGTAGACGTATTATGTTAGTTAAATCTTCTCTAAAACTTCATATTTGATAGTAATAAAAAATTTCTGTGAAGTTGGCCCCCAAATGCAAAGTTTATTAAAAATTAATGGAGTTCCGAGTTTTCTATGAAGAGATTTAAAGATTTTTTTACTTTTTATTAATAGTTCCATTAAAATAAAAGTAAAAACAATATTTTAAAAATAAGGGGCTAACTTCACGCAGCCCCCCATTATTGAAAAAACAAAGGTTTCGCCACAGTGCCTAAAGTTCTAAAATAGTTCTACAGTTCTTTATGATTTTCGAGGCCAGAATATTGTTTTTACTTTTATTTTAATGGTACCATTAATAAAAAGTAAAAAGAACTCTAGAACTCTTCATAGGAAACTCGAAACTCCATTAATTTTTAACATATTTTGCATTTGTGGGTCCAACTTCACAGAGATAATAAAGAAACACGACTTTTTTAAAATTCCTGTTAGGAAAGTTTGTTAGGCTAAAATATGTAATTATGTATATCAGTTTTAAACAGATTTAAAAATAAATAAATATTCGTTTATGATTAGGTATATACTTTTTATATTCGATGGTCATGTTTCTGCCACATAGTTTTTAAAATAAAGTTAGTGTGGCCAAAGTATTCTTACTGATTGTAATTCATCATTCAGGTGTTTGATTTTTTGAGTGAGATTCTGGCACAGTGTGATTTTCTCGCTAAACGACTAACTTTTCCTGCTTTATATTAACGTGCTGCTTTGGAGAAAGTCAATTATTTATCATAAAAGCCAGTTTTGATGATTTTTCATTTGGTTTTACCTATTTTTTACTTAAAAGCTTTAAAAACATAATTGTAACTTTAAAACTGTAAACTCATTTTTCCTTAAATCTGTTGTCATGTCTTAAATAAACTTGTTCACATCTAACCAAATTTTTTTTTTTTAAAGTTATATTTGACCACGGCCGCAAGAGACCTAATTTTTGAAATTATCAATTAGTTTATTATTTAAAATAGATATCAACTATTATGTATTTTTGAGCAGCTTAAGACAAGCTGAATCGATACACTGCAAAATATACAGGGTGTCCCGTTGAAAAAAAAACAACATTGGCTTATTTTAAAAAAATGAAGGTACCTCGAAGAAATCTGACTCCACTGGATCATACTTAAAAAACTCTATGAGAATCCATTTTCATCTTTTCGATAAGTTATAGCTGAGATATGAAGAGCGCCTGAAAATTAATTTTTTTTTATTTTACCCTGTATCTTAAAAACCACCAGGGCTGTCAAAATTCTGTTTACAGCATTTTTATTTCTCGGAAAAGTCGCATAGTGTTGCAAAAACCGCATCCCTCTCTCTTTACTAATAAGGAAACTACCCTACAAAAGTTTAGAAAATGGGACACCCTGTACATAATAGTATGTTGAGGAAAAACATAGGTAAAACCATAACTCTAACTTTTTTTTTGTTTATTTCTACTTTATTTTTAGGTCTAGGACTTGACCAGTACAAACGCTATGATCCAAAAGTGAGTATCTTGTTAAGTACAAGTCTAAAGTAAAAAGAATGTATTTAAAACAATAAAAATTCAGTATCTACGTAACCACTTATATTATGTATTACCTTTTTCTCTAATTCTATAATTTCTGCCAATATTTTAAAATGAACTGGATTACAAGTAACACAGAAATTGCACTTTGATTGTATGACCAAGAGTTAAGTACAATCTCAACCTAAACACAAAAAGCATCTTAAGGGACTTCTTCGGAGTCTTGTCGGTTTGGCTGTGAATTAAATATACGTTTTTTTCCACGGGTATACAATAAAGCATAAAATATTTTTGTGTTGTCAAATTTCGTTTTTTTTTTTTTTAGAAATTTTTGAAGATATATTATTTTTCTGTGGAATAATGGTATTGGTCCATTAACTTCTTATTTTATTAACTTAAGTATCAAATATACCGTGTTGTCCAAAATAAACATACAGATGGTTATTTGTTACTGTAAAGAAACAAAAGTGCCAAAAAGTGGAAATTCTGCTTGTTACTTCTTATATGACCAGACTAACCCCTTATTATTTATTTAAAGAAATATCAATCTTGCTTTTTATTGGTCTATTTTTATATGTGTATATTGTGTCTATAACAACTTGTTTTTAGTTAATTTTTTAGTTTTACTCGTAGTTTTATAAAACATCTTGTATGTACAGTTTAATTTTTCTGTCTATTTTTTTTTCAGCACGGTTTACAGGTAATAAATGTCTGTTTTAGAAACAGTATTGCATGGGTTTTTAAATGTTTTGATTTTTTGGCAATTGGTTAAACGTATTTTAAAATTTTAGTCCATTTGCTGAAGGGGGTTATTGTCATTGAACCTTCTGTCATCCAAGTGTCAAAGGAGTTGTTTAAATAAAGGTCATTTTTCACCTATTACCCACACGAAAGATTATACAGTAAAGATCACCTAACTGCGAACATAGGAATCTTTAGGACGAATTTATCTATGGTCGTATTAACTGCGGTGACGGCCGAAATCTATCGAGCTCTGCCCGATCGCTGCAGTAATACTTGCGTTCCCGCTACCGCTGATCTCGTCGGGCCGCCAGCCGCCGTCAATTCGTCAATAGGTTTGTTTCTGCAGCAGTTTGAAACTAGTCAGAGCCAATCATCTTCAAGCAAAAAGGTTTGCTGATCGAAACCGGGCAACCTCATTGGCTCTGATTGATTTGAAACTGCTGCAGAAACAAACCCAATATATCAGTGAAACTTTGGCGACAGTTGGCGTTATGATATTTTGAGTTCTAAAAGAGTATTTACGAAATTTTGGCTGATTAAAATATGAAATTAGTTTAAAATATGGATAATGCATCTAATGTGTATCTAAAAAAATAGTATTCCCCACGCGATTGATTTAACTGCGGACACGAGTGAATTCGTCCATGCATACCTATGTTCGCACCAAGGTGAACCTTACTGTATAATTCAAATCATTCTATTTTTTCATACAGTTAAAGATAAGCCTTTTATTTTTATACAAGATTTGTGGGAGAAACATAATAATATCGTTATAAAAACGATCGCATTTATCATTTTTTAATATTTCCGACGCTTTTTTTTTAAGTTCTTTATACTTTTTCAATAATTAAAAATCTCAGAAGTATTTCATATGGGGGACAAGACTGATAGTTCGTTTCCTCTTATAAAATCATTAATCACTAATTTTTTACGTTTAATAAGAACAAATACTTAGGTACTCCATAAGAACAGAAGATTGTATATGGATAAACATTATTTACCTATCTGCTTTTCTAGATCACAAAATATTTGCAGCCCCCTTCTGCAATAGGGATTATTTTGGGTGCATGGGTGGTGGTGTAGATCAATTGGCAAATAGTTTTTCGCTAAATTTATTTGGAGCTGATAATTTTTTGTTTTTTGTCGAGCCGAATTTTCTGCTGGCTTGAGCTTCATTTTTTTTTGAGAAGCAATTTTTTTATCGTAAATTTTTGCAGATATAAAAGACGTTATATCCTAATTATACTATTCACAAACTTTGTTTTTTTTTTGTTCATAAACAACTCATTGCGCACTCGTAGGGGAATCGCTACGGATCTACGAGAAATTTTCGAAAATCGTGTAAATTACAAAAATTTAATAAGAAAAGACAGAAAAAGATCGTTCGCAATGCTGCACAGATTCGCCATCTTGGGCTTGGTCATGTTTTCCTTAGGTTTGCTCAGGCTTTCTTCTGTTTCTTATTAACTTTTTTTAAACTACTAAAATCTGATAGTGTGGTTAATTTTGTTTTTCGGTATGCACTAACTTTCTGTAATACATACATTTCGATAGTCATTAATAAAAAAAAATCAATTTATTGTAAACTTCTTGGACCACACTTTTTATTTTAAAAATTAATTCCTGAAAAAATACTTTCGAAAAATTTTCGTAAATTTAAACCGTATGAAGTTAGCGCAAAACCTTTAGTTTATAGTCCCTTAGATTATGTTGCGAAGAAGAGACGAAATCATTCATAAATCATTCTATCGCCATGCACCACCCACATTAAAGAAATTTACGAATGGGAGAGGGAAAGATGGTGTAAGTGATAAGTGTCACTATCATCGTTGCATATCTCGTACATCGTCATGCAAGGTTGTCAAATATCAGTGTTAAAAATCAATTTTTATGAGACCTTTTTAAATGAAAACCTGCTGGTTAAATTTGTCCAATTTTGATAATGCTGCCAAGGATCCATTTAATCACCGCCTTCTTTAACAAGGGAGCCATAAAGTAGATCATATGGCAACACAGCACAGGAGACTGGAAAGCGTGTCGTATAATGTGGCATTCCATATTATATAATACAATATTATTAATGAAATAAAATCAGCCCACGTGCGGCGCTGTTTGCGGCGTTGCCATTTGTGCTACATGGCTCGAGAGTTGAAGACGGCTGTGATTTAATACACCCCAATCCTTGAAGTGACTGTGAGGTATTATTGGCGGCAAAACAAATGTAAATCAATGTATATCTATTTTTTGCTACATAATCTAAGGTAATCCATTCTAACAATAAGATAAAACGTCTTTCACTTTAATTTATGTTGCCACAACCGCAGTTAAAAGGTAGTTACAACTGTCACTAATAGTAAAAATTTAATTATTCATCCTTTGTTAAAAGAGTACAATGAATTAATTATCTGTTTCAGATTTGTTACAATAATAAGATTTGGGTCTGTATTTAACAAAAAACAAGGCATATTATTAAAATAGATAAGTGCCTTGGGTTTGATTTATTCTTTGTTTATACATTACAGTTGTTGTGCTTATATCTCCAAAATTAATTTAAATATTTGTATATCTCCAATTGTTGTCGAGGTACTCAGGTCAGCAGAACCCAGGTCTTATCTTAACAAGGCAATTTTTATATAGATTAGCTATTAATATTCCCAGCGTCCAAATTCGATTCCTAGCGTCACTATTTAGTATTAGTTTTCTTAGCTTGTCCTAAAGTTCATTGCTTTGGGGGTTATTACATTATAGGATACTTGGATTCGCTTAATTTAAGAACTCATATATAATGTTTGATATACATACACGTGTATACGTTAGTTATGGGTAGATAGTTATTTAACTCTTATCATTTTTCTCATATTGACACACGTTAATAGTCTGCGCTGTTACCAGTTTTACCAATAAAATTTAGTTTAGGGAAAAATTTGTTATTGGTAAATAAACGTTACAATTTTTGTTCTACATACAAAATTTATATTTTCAAAGTACCTACGGTCATGGTAAAAAAGATCGTACATATGATTCACAATCTAAACCATTATTAATGGGCTTTGTTAGAGAACTGGTACTGAATGGCTATGAATCAGATGTACGTTTTTTTTCTCCTCATGTGCATATAACAAGTTTTTTCTGTCGAGTCGATTATGGACGCTGTATTTCATAGTGTTAAAAAATATTCTAAAATGTTTTTTCTATGTAGACTGTTCAACAAAAATTAGATCTGACTTTGGACGAAGATAGTATTTTCTACAAACTGGGAAGTGCTGGTCTCATCACTTTTTCTGACTACATATTTCTTTTGACAGTTTTGTCAAGTAAGTAATAATAAGCTTATAAAGTGCTTTGGGTTTAAGAAGAATAATCAGCTCCCCTAATATTGTTGCTGCTCAGTTTTTCGCTATAAGACTAGCCTAAACTTTCCGGTGTAGACACATAAAAATACATCTAATTCATCAGAGAAACCAATATTTTATTTTATCCCTTTTTTACTTTTCTATATAATTTATTCCAGTGTAAAAACCTCCATTTTCGCGCCCCGTCAAGTGAGATCAGCTGATATTTTGTCCTTGTGGTCATTGTTAAACAGTGTTTTTTAATCAAATGTAATGTTTCTTATTCGCGAAATCTTCGGGAAACAACCAAGAACATAAGTTAACACTTGAATTTACAGTACACCAGTCATAATAGCACTTTTATTTGCATATCATATGATGTCACAACCAATAGAATCACGTTTTGCAAGTTAAGATTTTGAATAAAAGTTTGTAATAGATCTTTTTATTTCTCAATAAAAACCAAAATAAATCAATTAAAGCAGCTGCTAGATTTAATTTATGAAGAAAATAAAATATAAAACGTATTTGGGATTTATATGGTCTATATGCATATTGTCGATTTAATATCTACTTTGTTTATTCCATCACAGTGGATCTAGATTCTAGAGCAACAATTTTTAGCTATAATTCTGAACTTTAACTTAACTACTCCAAAATATAGCTCAGGTTCAGAGAAAAAATAACTAAATAAATCCCTTTAAAAATTGGGGTGGTTTTTGAGATGTTAAATTTTGAAATAGAGTAATTTTTTTAAAAATTCGTATTTGTGCAAGATTTGATCGTCAAATTGTCTGAATAATTACGAAGAATTCCTTTATTTTTACCAAACTATTCTTGATCGAACGTCCTGTGCCATGTAAACCCTTGGACAAAAAAAAATTGTATATCTTACCCACAGTTTGTGCAAATTCCATGAGAAAGTCAAATTTTGCTCCATCTATCATGCGAAAAAAATACTGTTGCTCCTTTTTACATATAAAAGTAACAATTTAAATTAATGAAATATTTTAAACATAGTAAAGTAGCAGCTTCATATATCCTTGTATTTCTAGCATCTCGCCGCCATTTCGAAATTGCTTTTCGAATGTTCGACTTGAATGGAGACGGCGATGTCGATTGTGAAGAATTTGAAAAGGTTGCAACGTTGATTAGACAACAGACAAGCATAGGTTCACGTCATAGAGATCATGCCAATACAGGAAATACGTTCAAGGTAAGAATAAAGAACCGGATTATTCACATTTAATCCGAATTCTGTGCCTCGGCAGCTTAATCCTTTAGTTCGCTAGATCAGTTTTGCCAAAAAAGTATTAGTGCCATTAAAATTTGTCTTATACAGACATAAAAAGACATAATTCAGTAAAGACACCAACCCGGCATTCACTATCGCTAAAACCGGTCTAGTTTGATTATCAGCGATTTAAATTGCTAAGTGTGAGAATAGGGTAACCAAGTTTTTAATTTATGAATTTATTTCTGAGTTTTTTCGCAAATTTATAAAGAAAGAGGCAATTTAAGTATGTATTTCAAAATCTAACTGATCAACTTAAAGACCTAAATTAAACCTTTTTAGGGTGTAAATTCGGCCTTAACAACGTACTTCTTCGGCCCCAATCTAAAACAAAAGCTTACCATTGAAAAATTTCTGGATTTTCAAGAAAAACTCCAAAAGGAAATTTTGAGCCTGGAATTTTCCAGAAAAAGTCATGACGAGAACGGTAACATACCCGAAGCCGATTTTGCAGAGTTACTGCTGGCTTACGCAGGATATCCACAGAAAAAGAAAGCGAGGATGTTGAAAAGAGTTAAAAAAGCGTAAGTAAGACGTATTTGTGTCAGGGGTAAACCGCATTAGAAATATTTTACTTGGGATTCAATGACTCGTGTTCAAATCTCATTTGGGAAGAGAGAATTTTTAGAATTTGTTTTAACGAAAATAACTTAAGACACCAATTACAACTTTAAAAAAAGAATTTAATTGTATTATCATTGTGATCTTTTAGATTTTTGAAGTAAATAGGTACTTTGTACAACAGAGAGGGGCTTTTAAACCATCATAAAGCTACTGTACTGGAGCTAAAATTAAAAAAAAAATATGTTTATATATGTATACTGAGCAGCAAATGTTTCTTGTCTAAAGACCTTTAAAATAAGGTACCACACCACGAAGGGTTGCATTTAAAATTTTTGACCTCAACTCCCTAGCGTCACTCCTCAAGGGTGTTGAAAAAGTTAAATTACATGAAGAAGTAGATTTATTAACCAATAGGATACCCCTAAAATTTGGTGTCCCTTGCTATTAGCAAAGATATTTGCGCATACTAAGACTTTTCGGACACCCTGTATATTTTTTAAGGGTATTTCGTTTTCATTCTGTAGTCTTCAGCAAAATGCTTGTCGTGTTAAAAATATCACATCACATCACAAGTATCCAAAATTTCATATACACCATTTTTAAAAAATGGGATAAATAAGAAAAATTCTCTCATAATGTTGATAATTTGAAAAGAAATATTAAATACGATTGAAATATTTTTCTTGCTTCTAGTTTCAGAGAGCATGGAAAAGGAATATCAAGAAAAGACTACCTAGACTTCTTCCATTTCTTAAACAACATCAACGACGTGGACACCGCTTTGACTTTTTACCATATTGCCGGGGCTTCGATTGATCAAGCCACCTTGAAACACGTGGCCAAAACTGTCGCCCATGTCGACTTGAGCGATCACGTGATCAATGTTGTCTTCACAATTTTTGATGAAAATCGTAAGTTTTAATATAAAAAATCGTAAATGTATTTGTACCGTGTATACTGAAATACTGACATTCTCGCGAGCCGCAAAAAAGATACAGGAGTTAGCCGGCGCGGCGAGGCGAGTAATTTCACAGTAACGCCCTCTATTCTTTGATAACGGAGAACAGGTAAATAAAATAAATTCTATTATTTTAATATCGCTCGCCTAAGATGACAATATTGGCCTAGAAAATTTGACCTAAATCAGTTTTTAGAGCACTTCTAGCGTTAGAAAAAAAATTTCCTATAATTTTGACCGCACTGATTAATAAGCAAAAAATTAAAAAGTTTCGGCTAAACTTTGTGCATAAAACATTTTTTTTTTCAGTGGATGGCCAGTTAAGCAACAAAGAATTCATAGCCGTTATGAAAAATAGACTATTAAGAGGTCTGGAAAAACCCAAAGATACAGGGTTTGTCAAGTTTATGCAGTCGATTTTAAAATGTGCCAAAGAAACCAAACCCGCTTTATTAGACCTTTCAGGTTGATGTATTAAAATTCGTATAATTTTGATTTTAAGAAAAAACTTCGCAAGGAAGATTTTTTCAATATAAAAAAATGTTTTATTGTTATTTAGGTATACTTAAACGTATCTAGGGATCTTAATTGTACATAAATACCGCATAATGTATCCATATTGTTTTCTGTTTGGTAAGAGTAATCAGTTCCCATGCATACTATTTTCTTTAACATTGTTGCTGCTGTTATTTGCTATAAAGAAACCAAGGACTTTCCAGTATAAACACACACACACACATTATATATATATATATATATATATATATATATATATATATATATATATATATATATATATATATATATATATATATATTTTTTTTTCACTTGGCCGAGTACCGAGTATTCGGCAGTGGACATTGGCCGAGTACCGAGTATTCGGTATTCGGTTATTAGATATTAGGCTCCTGACTACTTTTTTTAATGGTACCATGATTTAGTTTTTGGTTAAGAATTAATAAAAAAAGGTCTTCCCTATTTTTTATTAATTTTTTTAATCGGCCGAGTAGTGAATATAAAACAGAGTACCGAGTACTCGTTGCTCGGTAAAATATTTGCCGAGTACCGAGTACTTACTCGGTGCAGCCCTACTTGGGGATTATGTTTTCAGAAGTGGGATTTTACTAAAATTTAAATCTATTAAAGTAGGTATTTCTTTGGTATGAACAATAACATACCAAAGCGATTAATAAACATTTTATTAAGTTAACAAAAATTACTTCTACTTATTCCCCCACCTTTTTTTTTTCAATCTTTATCTACCTTTTTCTATAATTATTGTTACTCTAGTTCCGTAAGGCAAGGAACCACTTATAAGCAATTGTCTCTCATGTAAAATTAAATGTCAGTCGCCGATGGCTGGATCAGTTAAACCGGCAACGTCGCTTGATGCTTGAGGTTAGCATGATATCGGTATCATGTCAGCAATGTTGCCAGTGTAACTCGATCACATGATGGTATATACTAAAATTTTCTTTTACTAAGAGTCAATTTTTAAGAAATTTTATAATCTACATGTACTTAAATAATCCTATCTTACATAAAAAACGTTTAAAATTTAATAAAACAAATACTTGCGTGTAAAAATACATTATTAAAATCTTACAGTAATTGCGGCTTGTCCGAGTTTCTGACGAAAAGAATCGCCACTATTTTCTCTATGATTCTGTAAAAGTGATTTGTTTCTACCTTGGTTAATTTTGCATGTTGCCTTGATTACGGGTTACAAAAACGTGAAAGAGCATCTTTTAGCATGTACAGGGATATCCAAATAAAAGTATATATATATATATATATATATATATATATATATATATATATATATATATATATATATATATATATATATATATACTCGTATATATTAGTACGGTCAGGCGCATGCGTATCAAACAAAATGCGTTCCAACCTTAAATTGACGATTCATAGGACGGTTCTGTAAGTGTTCCAACCAAATTTGTGATCGTTCTTGAACTGTTTCTCGTATCGTCATTTCGATCCTTGCCCAAACATCGGAATCGTTTGGGATGACCTGCGCACTAAGCTTTTAGTCAGCTGGGGCTGACACTTTGAAATTTCCATTTATTTTTAAATCTTTTTCTATGTATTTATGGTTTTTGTTAATGGGCATTTTTAGTCGAAGGGTTTGAGATTTTCACAGCGTTTATTTTTGTTTAATTTGATTCTTTTACCATGAGTGACGGAGGAGATAGCGATGTTCTATCGGACATATCAACGAGCGGGGACGATTTGGAGCTAATGCTGATTGAACCAAAAAAAAAATGCAGAATCCTACAGCCTTACCTCCTAATACTGTATTTTCGGTCATTATTTTGTTTATATCCATAAAAAATTTATGTTTTACGATCCTTAAATCCTCAATTGACAATTCATTACATCAACTAAGGTTATGTTATTAATTCGATAACTAAATCGGTTCACAAAGCGTTCCAACTAGTGATGTAAGGATACGTATCCAAAAATCCGTTGGATCCGAATATTAAAAGAATCCGGATTATCCGGAACCGGCCGAGAACTTGAATACGGATTCGGAATCAAAATAAATTCGCATCGGGTGGTTACAAATGCAAAGTGCAAAGAGAAAACGCAATCGGAATCGAGTGTAAGCGAACAACACGGTCTGCGATTTGGCATATTTGATATTGTGCTTTCTCTTTCTAATGACATTTCCTAAAAAAAGATGGCATAGTTATCGGGGTAACGGGTATCATATGAGATGAGACCCATTGGTTAAACTAGTCCCGCCTCACCCGAACCGAATTCAAACGAGAACGGCGCGACGCGGTGCCTTCTTATCCCTAAACTTCGACTTCGACTGGTATGATACCGATACCGCATCGACCTACCTAGCCGTGTATCCGGATAGAAAATGTTTTAGTCTGTTGGATCCGAGTGCATGCATACGTATACATGATCTGTAACCGCTTTCGCGCGGGTCAAGAAATGGATTCGAATTCGGATAATGGATACGGATATTAGCTGATTCCGATTCCGTATGATTCGGATATCTAATGAATACGGATATTTACAACACTAGTTCCAACCCGTGTTTATTTTGCACCGTCGCGGAACTGTGAAAAATACACGCCTGCGCACAACATCAGTACGAATGATCCCAATAACCGTTCGGGGACGATACAAAAATTGTTGGTTGGAACAAACCTTATATCTTTTGAACAGTTGTAGATAGAAAGGCAAATTTTGTTCTTGATCTGTAAATAATTGCATAATCTTTAAAATGAATTCATAAATCACCGTATTTGAACGTACCATTTAAGAGATAAGTAAGTACCAAAAACTGACGAAAAACTCATTTTTTCATCTTTTTTCAGGATTATCAAAGCTATTTAAAAATATTAAATATTTCCACTGAGAAGATATCGTTTTCACTACTTGAAGGAAGATTATACACCTTAAAAAAATTTGATACTATTTTTCATAAAATAAAGGCGTTTAATCTAAAAAAAATTAGTAAAATCAAGTTTTCTTTTCAAACTATTGATCTAGGATTTTCATTTTGGGCTTAAATTACTTAGGCCACGCCACTTTAACAAAATCTGAAAAAAAAATGGAAGTAGAACGACCTTTGGGTTAAACTTAGCCGAGCGGTACCGTGGGATATAAACACATAAACAGATATATAATTCACCAGAGAAATCAAAATTCTATTTTGTACTTTCCCTGTTAAACCGCGCCACGCAAAAATTCGATATGGATGTCGAATTCTTACAGCGCACGGTTTCAAAAAAGTACAAATAACATGCGGTTTTTTTATAGTCTTTAACTGAGCGACAACAATGTTGAAAAACCCAAAATAATTGGTGCGTGCTGATTACTCCTAAATGTGGCAAGCGATGCTTGTGTTCTCATTATCTTTAATCATAATTTATTTATTCATTTACGGCCATAGTCACTTATGATTAAGTTTTTTTACCAAAGAGTACCCCACCCTAAAATATATAAAATAGATGCTTAGCGCCGCCTCGCCTCCTATTTTATTGTGTAACAATATTATGTAACAATGTAATTCCCATATAGCAATTAGAAATATATTTTGTTGTAATGGAGTCTAAGACTTCTTTGGACTGTTAAATATTGCATTAACCTACCACTATTTTTTTTTTATATTAAAATGTTTTATTTAGGCTTGAAAAATAAAATTTTTATCAAGTATTAAAAAATCTTTTATTTTGATCTTAACCTATTTTAAAAAGAAAATTTTACTCTTGACTCGTGTAAAAGAAAGCTCTAGCATTCCATTTGTATAAAATGATGGGTGTGTTACAAGCAGTACAAAATTTTAAGCCTTGGGGCTAGGGCTGCACCGAGTCCTGTTTTTTTCACTTGGCCGAGTACCGAGTATTCGGCAGTGGACATTGGCCGAGTACCGAGTATTCGGTATTCGGTTATTAGATATTAGGCTCCTGACTACTTTTTTTAATGGTACCATGATTTAGTTTTTGGTTAAGAATTAATAAAAAAAGGTCTTCCTTATTTTTTATTAATTTTTTTAATCGGCCGAGTAGTGAATATAAAACAGAGTACCGAGTACTCGTTGCTCGGTAAAATATTTGCCGAGTACCGAGTACTCGGCTTACTCGGTGCAGCCCTACTTGGGGCTTATGTTTTCAGAAGTGGGATTTTACTAAAATTTAAATCTATTAAAGTAGGTATTTCTTTGGTATGAACAATAACATACCAAAGCGATTAATAAACATTTTATTAAGTTAACAAAAATTACTTCTACTTATTCCCCAACCTTTTTTTTTCAATCTTTATCTACCTTTTTCTATAATTATTGTTACTCTAGTTCCGTAAGGCAAGGAACCACTTATAAGCAATTGTCTCTCATGTAAAATTAAATGTCAGTCGCCGATGGCTGGATCAGTTAAACCAGCAACGTCGCTTGATGCTTGAGGTTAGCGTGATATCGGTATCATGTCGGCAATGTTGCCAGTGTAACTCGATCACATGATGGTATATACTAAAATTTTCTTTTACTAAGAGTCAATTTTTAAGAAATTTTATAATCTACATGTACTTAAATAATCCTATCTTACATAAAAAACGTTTAAAATTTAATAAAATAAATACTTGCGTGTAAAAATACATTATTAAAATCTTACAGTAATTGCGGCTTGTCCGAGTTTCTGACGTAAAGAATCGCCACTATTTTCTCTATGATTCTGTAAAAGTGATTTGTTTATACCTTGGTTAATTTTGCATGTTGCCTTGATTACGGGTTACAAAAACGTGAAAGAGCATCTTTTATCATGTACAGGGTTATCCAAATAAAAGTGAACAGGCCTTATAACTTTTTTATTTTTAAAGGTGGGAAAAATATTAAATATGAAAGTTTTGGGGATTTTTATGGATCATTCATATATCTTCCAGCAAAACAATTGAGCATCGAATAAAAAATATAGTATAAAACATCGATTTTCTCGCTTATTTTAAATTGGATGGTATGATTTTTTATCATATTTTTGAATTGTAGTTCTAGACATATTTTGTATAACTCACCCTATGCGGTTTTTCAATCGTTTTTGAAATATTTCAAATTTAAAATTATTTTGCATAAAAATATTTTAAACGTAACTATCCAGGTTGCGAACGAAATACCTGCTACCTTTTTAAATTTTCTTTGCAGGTAAGTCAAAGTTAATGTCAAGGTTGACAATAATACTTTGGTCACCGTGAATTTATAATTTTATTTTTATGCAAAATGAGTTATTCTATTAATGAGAGATACAAAATGTTGAAATTATATTTAAAAAATAACAATAATGTTAGAGCGGCTCAAAGACAATATGAAGAAAGTATTGAAGAGGGACAAAGAACTCTATCATTGAACACCATAATAAAAACAACTAGAAGAAAGTAATTGCGGACATGTTCAAAATTTCTTTGGATATTTATTCGCCAATGTTAACATTTATCTGTTTATGTTATAACCCATTTGTTATTGTTTATAATCACTGATTATTGCTTTCAAATATTATTAACTAATAAAAATCAACATTTATTGTTTAATAGAATAACTCATTCTGCATAAAAATAAAATTACAAATTCACAATGACTAAAGTATTATTGTCAACCTTAACATTAACTTTGACTTACCTACGAAGGAAATTTAAAAAGATAGCGGGTATTTCGTTCGCAACCTGGATAGTTATGTTTAAAGTATATTTAGGCGAAATAATTTTTAATTTGAAATATTTCAAAAACGATTGAAAAACCGCATAGGGTATGTTATACAAAATATGTCTAGAACTTCTCCTAGCATCCAAAAATATGATAAAAATCATACCATCCAATTTAAAATAAGCGAGAAAATCGATGTTATTTTTTTTATTCGATGCTCAATTGTTTTGCTGATAAGATATATGAATGATCCATAAAAATCACCAAAACTTTTATATGTAACATTTTTCCCCATCTTTAAAAATAAAAAAGTTATAAGGCCTGTTCACTTTTATTTGGATATCCCTGTACACTGTACACCATAACGTAGTTGCTACTATGCTGTACTATACCGAACTAAACTCTACTGTGATTTTAAAACATTCATAAAAATGATCGTAGAAAAAATAGCCTATGTAAGAAAAGTGTGTTTCATAGCACGTATAACTCGGCTTCGCCTCGTGTCACGTGCTATAAACACTTGGAAAACTCAGATCAACCAGAAATAGTTCTTAATTATTAAATTTTCCCCTAGAATACTTTTCCTCGGATACCTTTTATACGAAATTTTGTAAATCGATATTTTATCAAGAAATAATTCGTGCATAAAGTAATGAGAATTGTAAATTACATACATATGTATAAAATAAAATAGCTACACTATAAAAAGTCTAGCTTAAAAGCTTCAACAGTATTTTAACAAGCCTCTGTATTAAAAACAAATGTTTAAGAGGGGTATTCAGGTCCCATTCCTACTATTTTGATTTTTATTGTTGCTTAGTTTTTTGTAGCAAATAACTGAGCAAAATAGTAGTAATGCGAGCTGACTACTCCTCTGAAACCTTTGGACACAAAAACCAAATATTGACGACAGACACTATAAATGACAATTTTAAAAAACAGTCTGCGACACTTGAACGTCAGGTGGACAAAAATCCAATGGGTATCTGCTAAAATATTTTTGTAACTCAAAAATTACGTAAGTTTAGTCATTTTATACTCGCTCCTACAAACTTTTTCTATAGGCATTTCTGGGTGTTTTTTCTTTTGATGCTTTTGCATGGTGGTACGGTCGTGGTAAGCATTTCCACAGAGCATACATTGAAAAGGTTTTTCTCCTAGAATAAAGAAAATAATAGTAATCTCATGATACAAATAAAAGTATAGCCAGTACGTCACGCTGTGAGTAATTCTGCCATATATTGTAAACGAGACACGTCTTTGTTAAGATCGCGTTGTGTTTTAAATATATTTTTCTGGTGTTTTTAAATCTCTTTTAAGAATTTACAAGTGAAAATGAGGTGTGTTGTGTATGGTTGTGATGCGGACAATCAATGCAAGGGCTTTATGCCCGATATTAAAGTTTTTAGCTTCCCCAAAAGACAAAGAAACACAAAGTGTTTGGAAGCGTCTGTGCAAACGGGAAGATAAGTTTAATGTGAAAAATGCTAGAATCTAGATATTTTAACAAAAGTGATTATGAAGCTAATTTAAAGCATGAATTGTGTCATGTCATGAATGTCAAATGTGTTTAATGTTTTTACAAACTCGCTTCAATAAAAAGTTTACTGTGACAAACAATGGCTAAAAATCTCTACGGTACCGAATCACCAGACTTTAATCGAGAAAATACTACAAACAAAGAGACCTAAAAAAGACTATTTTCTTAAAAAATAATTTCTTGTTTTACCTAATTTCATAAATTTATATATTCTTGTCTTATTTAGAATAATTTTTGTCATTTTAAGATTTTTTTTTAAATTTGAAAAATCAAAGAATACAAAATTACAATAATTTTTAATAATTTACTATTTAAAGCGTAAAAATCCCAAAAAAAGATCCTAAAAAACATGATTCCGTCTCAAACATACAGATGGTATTCAACGCAAAAAATATTTGACAAATTACAGGAACAAACAAAATTCTTATTTATAATATATTTTCGGAAGACTCTGTAGGTATATATTTTAATAAGAATATGCCTCTAAATAAAAATTATTATCTTAATTATTAGGCATAGTTTTATTTTATAAAACTATTTACATTTTCTTTTCACGTAAATAAATATATAGAACGCAATTGGCAGGCAATTTCACAAATCTATTATTTTAAATTAATTTACCCCTTTATCTACATGATTATTTTAAGTCATATACTCTAAAATTTGTATTATGAGTAGGAGGCAAAGTATATTGCCAATAGAATTTATACAAAATCGCCTTTAACTAACGTAAAATCGAGTTATAATTTCAAAAATAACTCACAGCGTGACGTCATGCGCGAACCCGGACGAATTTGACTCGGTTTGGTACCATATCTATCATGTAGTAATCTTCAGATTCGCGAAAAAAGCCTAGATTGAAACTATTCTAATATGTGTGGTACAATGGATTTACCTCGTTTTGTAAAAAAAATCAAATTATTCTTACCAGTATGTGTACGCATATGTATCCCCATGACGTGTTGAAATGGAAATGATTTGTCGCAAATTCCACACTTGAAAGGCATTTTTCCGGTGTGTTGAAACATGTGGACCTAAAAATGAAAAAGGCTTTGTATTAAGGTAGGGTTTTGGCGTAGCTATCTCTTACTAATAATAATAATAATAATATAATAATACTAATACTAATTCAGTGGCGGTTGGTGAAATTTCAAAGTTGTTTATCTCTGTTCATACTTACAGGACCCGTACCAAACTTAGGGGTTGTAATAGTGAGCCCACTGGGAAGGTTTTGGTAAAGAAAAAAAACATTTTGTAATTTGCGAAAAAAAGTTAAATTTTTGGTGCGGCCCACCCAAGAAAAAAATGAACACGTCTAGGTATGTGATTTCTTTTTTTCTAAACAAATTTTACATCATTTTGTCGACAGGTTTTAAATTTTGAGAGAAAAAAATGTGTTAGGAGAAAGTTATAGTCATTTCAATTTTTTGAAGCCTAAAATATAATTTTACAAAAAATTCAAATGACTATAACTTTCTCCTAACACATTTTTTTCTCTCAAAATTTAAAACCTGTCGACAAAATGATGTAAAATTTGTTTAGAAAAAAAAGAAAGCAAATACCTAGACGTGTTCATTTTTTTCTTGGGTGGGCCGCACCAAAAATTTAACTTTTTTCCGCAAATTACAAAATGTTTTTTTTCTTTACCAAAACATTCCCAGTGGGCTCACTATTACAACCCCTAAGTTTGGTACGGGTCCTGTAAGTATGAACAGAGATACACAACTTTGAAATTTCACCAACCGCCACTGCTAATACTAATAATAATAATAATAATAATAAAGTTTATTTAAATTAATTACAATTTAAATATGATTATATATATGCATATTATAAATAAACTTGATAAAACCCCCGAAGACGTGCTTGTTGGGGGCAAATCTTATATTTAACATTACATTATTTAATTATATAAATTATTCAATTGGAAAAAAAATATATTCAAATACATACATACAATTTCTTTTTTAGGACAAGAGAGATCCTTAGAAAAAATAAATAAATAATTTTTATATTATCCAAAATAATATTAAAGTAATTCCAAAAATTTCTTTAAATCGTTTGTTGTTAATATCCAAGCTTTTATTTCAATTTTATATTTTTTTAATGATATAATTCTTTTAATATTTACTGGTAAATAATCGTTTAAATAAAAACACAAATATTTATAATTCTAACTGTTTACAAACCTTGAGATGAGCCGTTTGCTTAAATGATTTACCGCAAAGGTCGCACGAAAATGGCCGCTCTCCAGTGTGAATTCTGAAATGAACTTTCAACTGAGTCTGAGTTCGTGCTGTTTTGCCGCACACTTCACATCTAAAAATTAGAAAAAAAATAGATCACTGTAAATTAATACTGCTCAAATACGTTTTACAGGCAAAGGATAAAGAATTTGTTACTATCAAACGGTTTAAATTTTGAAGAATTTTATGATAAATGCTTCTTTCATTACCTAAACCTGGCCATTTCCATATCTTCATGTCTTCTGTGATGTGTCTTTAACTCGCTTTCAAATGGAAACCGCTTCCCACAGACCTCACAAGTGTGTTTGTTATGTTTGTTTTCCATGTGAATATCCAGCTGCTCCTAAAGAATAATAATAGAAAGAAATTTTAGTTTTTCGACGTTAAGATTATTAATGTTTAATTTTATATTATAATCTAACCTATTGCTAAAAATAGTCTACCTTCGCAGACTATTTTTTTTTTGAGAAGGGCAGTGTAGCCTTTCGCTACAACTCATGTAAAATTAACATACAATTTTAAGGTGCTACATGGGTACTGCCATAGAGAAAATATATAGTAGAGAAATAATGTCAATTACGAATGCGGCAAATTTACCGAGCTGAATCCGTAAACAAAGACGGTCCTCTGCGGGCTTGCGCATTGTCGAACGTTTGCCTTGTGATAGACAGGACCGTACTTCAAAATTTATTTTACATGACGTGAATCTTTTATCGAGTAATAAATGCTAAATATATTACTTGTAATTATTCTTTTTATTAATGATAAAAATGTAACCATTAGTGAGATTTTAACAAAAAGTGTATAGTTTGTTGGCTTACATCCGAGTTGTCTTGCTATACAAAACTGTCGATAATTCCTCGAAAATAGCTCAGTTTATATATATACAGTGCGTCTCTTTAATGTTTTTAAACGTTACATTTACAAAATTGAAAGTTGAAATAAAATATAAACATAGTATTCTAAACAATAGAAATAAAATATGCAACTGTTTTAAGAAGTAAAATAGTAAATCAAAAAAATTACATGTGTATATTTTATTGGATTGGCATCCCATCCTGTATAATTCTTGAACAAAGCAAGTTCTAGGGTAAGATGTAAATATTTTTACACCTATTTACAGTGTGTGCACTTGATACTTTGCTGAAAGCGCTACTACTTACGGCCCCATGTCAATCTAATCCACCGATATCTTAGCGATCCTTTGGCGAAAGCGCTTTTTTCTTTCGCCATCCCTTTTAAAATACTCCCCTCTACCCTAATCCACTAGTATTTTTAGTGCCCCTTTGACGAAAGCGCAAATATGCCTTTTGGACACTCACCCTTCTAATCCACTGATATCTTAGCGATCCTTTGGCGAAAGCGCTTTTTTCTTTCGCCATCCGTTTTAAAATACTCCCCTCTACCCTAATCCACTAGTATTTTTAGTGCCCCTTTGGCGAAAGCGCAAATATGCCTTTTGGACACACTCACCCTTATGCAATATAGGGGAAGGAGGCATTGACACTATATATGACCTTCTTACACTATCTTACCCCTTATACAATGCCCCTAATACACACACACCCCATCAGTGCCTTTCTGACACCTTGACCACACTCAATATACGTCACTGACAAATATTTCTACTTCTCCGTGTGTGTATTCACTTCAACACCGGAGTGCATTTAAGATAAATTATATTTTTTACTTCCTTCTTTCACATATTCATATAATTTAAATTTGGAATTAAACAATTTCTATTTATGCACTACTTGTAAGAAATAGACTACGAAATAATTCCTTATATTTAAAAGTTGGATACATAATTGGCGAAACATATGAAATGTCTGTAACACTTTGTAAAGACTATTTTTGTATCGAAATAACAAGCTTCAGAGGTTCGCTATATTCGCCACCCCAACCAAAAATACCATAACATACAAATGACTGAGATTTTTTCGGCCCGGTTCTGTTCGCCGCGTTGCGTCATTGAGTTCAACAACCACTTTTGCTAGACGTCCCGAGTGCGCATGCCTCGAGAGGCCGTCGTTTAAAAATCTGACTGGCGCCCACTGCGCACAAACGCACTTTTTCGCCCATACATTGGACGGATTCAGCTGGTGTCGCGAATACGTTGTGATGGTCTAAATATATCTTGTCTATGGGTACTGCCTAGTTATCTGGCGCATTCGCCAGAAATACATATAAGTTGGTGCCGCAGTTCCGAATAGATTTACGACGCTAAAAATATCGTGAAAAATCAGTATTATGGAGTTTGCGTATCTCTTCTTTGGCAGAAATTTGGCTGCTTATGTCAATATGCATATACAATGTAGTTTTTGAATGCTATCCTTTTTTAACTTGGAATAAATCAATATCGAGGTACCACTTCAGAGTACTCCGAACGGGATCTTCAAAAAGGCTTTTTTCCTGTTGCTAAGGGACACACTTTCTGCGAGCCCGTGTGTCGAGTGTGGTGTTTTACACACGAGAACCATCCCTTACCCAGAATGGGCTTTTGTATCTAAGGTTTTTATTGAATGGTGCTTTCGCGTCTTTCAGAGTTTCAATTACCTTATTAACAATTTTTTTTCCTCCATTCCTTCATTCAGGTATGTTAAACATTTGGTATAGTAAAAATAGACAGATTTTTTATTTAAATACTCTAATGTCTGTCTAACTAAACTAAATAGGAAATTCGCTTGCTGATATTGAAGTAGCAATAAAATAAAAAAGTAAGATAAGACGGATGGGTCGAACAAAAACTTATTGTAATTTGTACCCGATAACAAATATAAAAATATTACCCTTGTATCACACATAAACGAACAAATCTTGCACTTGAATTCCTTAAATTCGGGATGCCTTCTAATATGCCGCCCATAACCGTACTTAGTTTTAAATATTTCTCCACAAAATTCGCATTGAAGGTTCACTGGTTTTGGAGGCTGAAAAATAGTAATTAAAACTGTAGCAATACAATAGCAACAATGTTATTTCTAAGAATTGGTCATAGATGTAAAGAAGGGGTGTTAAAAATGGCATTGATTTATAGCCTGTAACTGAGCAACATAGCAGGGATGAGATCTGATTATCGTAAAATAATGAATACAAGATAGAAGAATTGCGAAAAGGTATTTTTAATTTTTTAAAACTTATCTTAAAATTTACAATGTTAGAATCATTGCCGTCTAGATGTGCTGACGCAAGAGTGTCGAATGAAGTAACACTCTTGCGTCAGCGCATCTGGCAATGGTTAGAATTATTTCATAAACTTACAGGTTTGGGTAATGGTTTACCATCTGCGTCCACATTTGTATGCATAATTCGAATATGTCTTTGCAACATGAATTTTGTAGTGTATGCTAAAAAATATAATATGCAAACAACAATAAATCGTCGCCCACATTATACAGGGTGTTTCTAAATTCCTGGTAAATATTTAATGATGTGATTTTTGGGCTGGGTTTAGGTAGATAGATGGGGCAGCCTCGAGATACGGGGATGCCAAAAATGCCTTTCACGTACAATTACCTTGTTGCGCCACTGAGATAAGGTGTTAAAATATAATTTAATTTTAATTGATAATTTAATATGACTTAAAATTTATACATAGCTTAATTTTAGAAGTTTTTTATGTAAAAACTATTCCAAATAATATTCGGAGTGATATTTTTTCTGTCACCGTCCCGAACTTTCTTTTACGACACTACTGACTATTTTCAAGACTATTAACAAGGAAGCCATGAAGTAGATGATCTGGCAATACAGCACTGGAGGCTGGAAGCGCTGGAACAGCTGATAGCGTGTCGTGTACGCACTTTTACGGCTACGGATTGTTACTTTACACCGATTTTTAAAATGTTGTGTGCCTGGCTATAGAACAAATTATGATAGTGTTATTGAAACAGAAGGTTATCAAACAACGTTTAGTTTTTCAAAAGAAGATGAAAGCAAAAAGATTTAGCTATCCACAGAGACAATTTCTCAGTGACTCATTCTTCAATTGCGTTGTAAACAATCTCGATGCAAGTGACATTATTAGAAATGAAACATACAAAGATAAAAATGGCAATACTCACGAGTTTCATTGTTAATGTCCTAAATTATTACACAGTTACCCCGCCTATTTACAAACTATTTTTAAAACTAGTAAAATATTAAAAGAAAATAAAATGTATTCTAAACAAACATTTAAATAAAAACTAAGTACAGATTAGCAACCTAAGTATTTTTAGAAAAAAAAAAAGAATAATAATATACAAAGGTTTGTTTTTTTAAATATATCAGTTTTTTTTAAAGAAAATAACGCAAAAAGATGAGATTATCCAATGTTTCGTCTAACATAGAAGAACGAAATTTGGTTGAAATCAAACCCGCTGCCGAGAAACATCTCTCCTCTTCTACACTTGTGGGAGGTATGTTACATAGAATGCCATATGCTAACTGTAGATTAAGTCCACGTTGACCTCCGTTTTGAAATATTTTCATTTCTTGAGATAACTTAACTTCCAAACTTTGAGTTTTGAATACTGGCGTTACTGGTGTAAGTGATATGGTTTTATTTAAGGCTTAAGTTAGTTTTTCCGATAATGACACTTGCCTTTCGTCACTTTTCGCTTTAAGTTGTTTTTCAAGAGTAGCAATTGGTATATGTTCTTCGTCATCGGAACTATCAGACGATATCTCTACCAAAAATTTATTGTCTTGAAGGCGTTCTAGTAGTGCCAGTAATTCTTACTTAACGGATTCAGTTTTTAAAATCTTAAATACGAGTTTCCTTTTGACTTGGATCGTGCAAGTAGCGCAAAACACCTGAGCGCGCTGTTAGAATTACGGAAGGCGATTTTTATAAATAAAATTTCAACTATAATCCCGGGATCTCAAATTATAATCCCGGGATCTCAAAAAAGCAGAATTTTTTATGGGATCCCGAAATCCCGGGATTGGATCCCCTAATACACCTTCTATTTTGAAGATAGAGTTTTTTCTGAACAGGTACGGATGAACTAAATAATTTAGAAACAGTATAAGATACAAAAAAAAGACAATTTTCTTTTAAATGAAGCTAGAAATATTTTTAAGTTATCAAGTCAAGCCACTGGCACCTCATAAAATAGTTAAGGTCAGTCACCCACCACCTACATCTTGAAAACTAAGCATTTTAAGACATACCTACATTTGTATAAATTTTTTACTTAAAATTGGGCTAGGAATCCCCCATGAAATATTTACCAAAGATTTAGATACACCCTGCATTTTTCACCGAAATAACGTAATACTGCATAAAATTATGTAAAAGCTTCTATTACTGAATAAAAACTTGGGATATCTTACCATTTCCACAAGAAGAGCACAAGAACCGCTTGCCAAAATGCATCTTAAAGTGTCGCACCAAACTCGTTTTGTAAGTGAATGTTTTTCCACACTTGTTACAAGAATAATTCTTCTCTTTAAGATGACTCAACATATGTTTGTTCTACAAACATAACACAAGGAACGTTGCTGATAATTTTTTTAAAAATTTGTATACAAAACTAGTCGTTACCCGCGGCTTTGCCCGCATACATAATATAGCGTATATCATTTACAAAGTTTTAGATTAGTCAGCATCAACAATTTTTAAAAAAATTGATTTAGTACTGTAAAAATTTATTTTCTTCGTGTTCCACCCGAACGAAGCCGCGGGTAAGGATGGTATATAGCTGATGACACTATAGATTCTTCCTTTACCTTTTTATAATTTCTAGTAAACTTTTTGCCACAGATCTTACATGCCAAAGATTTATCATGGTCATACTTGGAATTGTGAATTTCATACTCTGCTTTAGTTTTGAAATACAATCTACAGGGTCTACAAACATGACTTTTGCTTGAATGCAAGCCCAAGTGGAATAACGGTACATGTTTTGTGAAGGTTCTCAAGCAGAGGATGCATTGCAAATCGTCCAAGTGGTCCTTTTCATAATGTTCTATAACTACATCGATTTCACCGAGATTTTTGTGACATAGCTGGCAAGTGAACGCCCCGTCATACTGAGTTTCTTTTAGAACTTTTTGAGATAGTTGTGCGGTAATAGATGCTTTTATAGTATCTGGTTCTACAAATAAAAATTGTTGTTAACTGATTAACGTCAAATAACAAGAAAGGTATTCAAAAGTATTTAAATACGGTGTTCCCCAAGGAACAATTTTAGGACCTTTATTTTTTAATATTTACATTAATGATTTATTTAGTATAAATTGTGATGGAGAAATTCATAGCTTTGCAGACGATACTGTTATTTTTTATAGTGATACAAATTGGAACAACATACATAACAAAATTACAAAATATTTTAAAATAGTTAAAAATTGGTTTAATAACTTATTAACAATTAATTTAGACAAAACAAATTATCTTACTTTTAGTCTAAATCAAAATAATAACACCTCAAATGTGGATAGTATTAAAATAGACGATGATATTCAAAATTTAAAAGCTAACAGTGTTAAATACTTGGGAATAATTTTTGACAGTAAATTAAATTGGGATTTACATGTATGTAGATTACGTAATTAAAAAATTAAGAATTTTGCTACCAATATTCAAAAATGTTAAAACCTTTTTGGATATAAAACACTTAGAAACATTGTATTATGCCTTGGTTAAAACTCATTTGAATTATGGTATTTTAGGTTGGGGAGGAATAAGAAGAATTTGAGTGAAAAAAATAGAAGTAGTACAAAAAAAGATTTCTAAAAATTATGTTTAATAAAGACTATTTTTATCCTTCAAAGGAATTATATTCAGAAACAAAAAAAAATGGACATTAGGCAAATATATATTTATAATATTTTAATATACGTTTTTAAAAATAAAAATCTAATACCATTTAAAAAACATAACCATGACACGCGTCATAAAAATGAAATTTCCATTAAACCAAAAATACATAAGTTTATAGCACAAAAGAATCCTAAATATTTATGTTTTTATTTAAACGATTATTTACCAGTAAATATTAAAAGAATTATATCATTAAAAAAATATAAAACTCAAATAAAAGCTTGGATATTAACAACCAACGATTTAAAGAAATTTTTGGAATTAAGTACTTTGATATTATTTTGTTTAATATAAAAATTATTTATTTATTTTTCTCTAAGGATCTCTCTTGTCCTAAAAAAGAAATTGTGTGTGTATTTGAATATATATTTTTTTCAATTGAGTAATTTATATAATTAAATAATGTAATGTTAAATATATCCCAACAAGTACGTCTTCGGGGGTTTTATCAAGTTTATAATATACATATATACACGGTGTCCCATATAAGAATGCACACTACAGGGATCTCGTAAACCAGAAGAGATACAAAGATGATTAAATTAGAGAAAAGTTGCGCTTTGCTGAACCTTGCAAAGTCACGATACGAAATCTAAAAAAATCCGATTACTTCCGAAGATATATGGGAAAAACCGAATTTTCCCGATTTCGTTTTTATTTTTTTCTGACTCTATTTAAAAAGATATGACAAAATAAATTTCACATTCTCATTGCCACTTTTTCTGCTCTACAAGCCGACGTTCTTAGATTTTCAATACGACGTTTCGTTTCTTCGCAACCATCATCAACTTCATTTTTTTAAATAGTCGAAAAATTTTGTTTTATTCCTAAAAAATTCTAATTTTAAGGAACGAAACGTCGGATCAAAAATCGAATTACGTTATCATGTAGAGGAGAAAAAATTACATGGGAATGTGGATTTTATTTTGACCTGTCTTCTTTTGTGAAATCAGAAAAAAATTAATTGCCAAAATTTTTGTTTAAAATTTCAAGAATTCGTAGATTTTTTCTGATTCTACTGTAAGAGATAGATTAAAATAAATTTTACATTTTTATTGTCGTTTTGGCTTTTCTGGCGTTCTTGGCTTCGATTCTATGTTTTGGCTTTTCTCGACCACTATCAACTTTTTTTAAATAATCCGAAAATTTTATTTTAGCACAGTTAAATTGCCCTTGTTATTCTGAACATATGATTAAATAAGATTGTTTCAATGAACTTTTTGTAGCGTAAAAATAAAATATTTTGTTTTTTGATAATAACATCTTGCTTACTTGCACGTATGTGATAAGTCGTTGAATTCAGAATAACAAGGGCAATTTAACTGTGCTAAAATAAAATTTTCGGATTATTTAAAAAAAAATTGATAATGGTCGAGAGAAGCCAAAACGTAATCAAAAATTGAATGACGTCATGTTGTAGAGGAGAAAAACGGCAATAAAAATGTAAAATTTATTTTAATCTATCTCTTACAGTAGAATCAGAAAAAAATCTACGAATTCTTGAAATTTTAAACATAAATTTTGGCAATTAATTTTTTTCTGATGTCACAAAAGAAGACAGGTCAAAATAAAATCCACATTCCCATGTAATTTTTTCTCCTCTACATGATAACGTAATTCGATTTTTGATCCGACGTTTCGTTCCTTCGTAATAATCATCAAATAATATTGATTATGATTTTTTCGTCCGAAACGTCGGATAAATGTAAGAAGCGATATGTCGTGGGATTTAGAATTAAAATTAGAATTTTTTAGGAATAAAACAAAATTTTTCGACTATTTAAAAAAATGAAGTTGATGATGGTTGCGAAGAAACGAAACGTCGTATTGAAAATCTAAGAACGTCGGCTTGTAGAGCAGAAAAAGTGGCAATGAGAATGTGAAATTTATTTTGTCATATCTTTTTAAATAGAGTCAGAAAAAAATAAAAACGAAATCGGGAAAATTCGGTTTTTCCCAAATATCTTCGGAAGTAATCGGATTTTGTTAGATTTCGTATCGTGACTTTGAAAGGTTCAGCAAAGCGCAACTTTTCTCTAATTTAATCATCTTTGTATCTCTTCTGGTTTACGAGATCCCTGTAGTGTGCATTCTTATATGGGACACCGTGTATATAGCATATTTAAATTGTAATTAATTTAAATAAACATTATTATTATTATTATTAACGCCTAATAATAGTACTTTCAGTCAAATCAATCAATTTGTCAACTGTTATTAGTCATTACTTATTACTCCATTCTTTTCTATCAAATAGAAAGTAACTCGACAATACTTTTACCACTTACTTGTATCATTCTCTTCAATTGATTCCTCAAGTTTAACAGCAACTGACTTGTCAACCTTAAAACACTCTTTCAGGTGATTAGAAAATAAATCCTTATTTCTAAAATACTTTCTACACGGTATACACTTTATACTATCCTTGGAATGTAATCCCATATGGTATAGCAAATTATCCCTCTTTTTATAAACCTTTGGTTTATCACAGAGAATGCATCTGTCCATTTCCATTTGTGGGGCATGTGTTTCATCATAATGATCTATTGCAGTGTTAATATCGGGGAGGACTTCTTCACAGAGCTTACATTCGAGTACTTTGTTTTGAGATTCGATTGCTTCCAAGTCTCCGTTATCTTTCTTGCTTTCAGTCCATTGGGTCTTTCTTGGTCTACCTCTTCTTTTAACTAGTGGTTTGGGTTCTTGAGATTTTCTTTTTTCTATAAAACATCATTAATATAAATATAGCAGTAAACATATCACCATGATTCACTGAAAACGTGTAAGAGAAAGTACTGGTTTCAATTAAGACATAACTGATCAATTAAGTTTTGACAAATTTTTGTCCTTTTAGTAATAACTAGCTTCCGCTCGCGATTTCGTCCGCGTTATAACAATTTTACTCCATTACAACCCCCTCGGGGGTTGATTTATTAAAAAACTGTAAAACGCATGTTTGAATATTTATTTTTTAGAGTAATTCTATGAAGTTTCAAGTTAATAGGACCATCTTATATTTTTTATCCATACAAAGTTTGAACCCCTGTTTCACCCCTGTAGGGGTTAAATTTTGAAAAGCCCTTCCTTAGTGCACGCCTACGTTATATAAGAAACCTGTGTGCAAAATTTCAAGTTTTTAGACTCAGCGGTGTGGGCTGTGCTTTGATACGGCAGTCAGTCAGTGAGTCAGTTTCTTTTTTTATATTTAAAATAATACGTTATCATTAAAAACTTGTGAGTTACTCTAATAGTATATTTCAGCGATTTGCTTAGTTTTCGGATGATTTTTGTCTTGGAACTTATTGCTAAAATGAAGTTGGTCCAGTTTTTGTGGAAAATGCGTCATTTTTTTATAAACTTGCAAAAATAGTCAGAAATAAATTCATACTATAAAATGTAGTTGTCTATTACACAGTTTAAAACTTTAATTGTCAAATTAGACCAGTTTAGCAATACTGAATCCCAGAGTATATTAAAAAAAATTACTTTTAACTTACAGTATTTCAAAAGCTTACTAAGAGAAAAGTTCTTTCTTCAAAAATGCTATTTGTATAATGAGATAGCAATTAATCTTATAGTTAGTGTACCTGTACATTCAAATTTATTTTAAAATTTACAATGCTAGATTTATCAAAACTAGGTCCATACAGTATGTCCACAGATGGGTAGACATGAGGACAAAAGGACCAAAAAGTGAAAGATACGAAAAAAGGTCATTCTTTAAAAGGTTTTGCTTGCTTTAAAAATAAGATTTACGATGCCAAAAATTTGTTTTTTTGTACAGGGTATACAAAAAATACAAAAACGTAGAATTTGGTTAAGGTAAAGTTGCATTTTTTTAAATTTTAAAGTAAAATGTTAAACCAAAAAGTTGTTTTAAATTTTAAAAGAATTCTTATTCCAGATTTTCAAGTAAAAATTTAAAATTTCTAAATTACGTTTTTAAAATCCATTTTTTTTAAGTCATATTGTCACTTTTTTATTTGATTACACCTTTGATAACTGTGACGTATTTGTCGAAATAATAAATATGTTGTCTTTAGAGCAAAGCATATTTATAATCCAAAATTACAGAAATGGCGAAAATTGATATCACGTTATTGAGAAGTTTCAAAAAAAGTTTCCAAATGTACAATTATGCAGAAGTTCAATACATAAGTTAGCAATTAAATTAAAAAAAAAACTGGATCCGCTAGTGATATAAAGAAGACCAAGAAAAGATACGACGAAAACATGTATATTAAGCTAGCTCCCCATGGTCACGTCGCGCATTTCTAACCTAATGGATATTTAGTTGCTAATTAGTTGCTAATTAGTTATGCTAATCCCGATTTAGTTGCTATTCATCCCTCCAAGATACACGCGGTGAGCTAACTTAAATATTAATCTAGCAGACCAATTACTATAACTCGGGTTCTGATCAACTTATCGACTTTGTTCAGCCGCCATATTTAGTTGCTAATTCGTTGCTGGAAGATAGCATAGTTTATTTTACACCCCCGTCAACCCTTAACTCCAGGATCGGCACCCCTAAAGGCATGAATTTCAATATGGCTCTGTAGGTAATTATAAATGGTTCTATATTTAGTTGCTAATTAGTTGCTGACGTTTTATGCTTTTTATTTTCTTTCCTCCCCATTATACCCGATAACTACGGTGGTGCTAGAATAACTGTTTGTCTATTCAACCCTTCCGCGCAACTTTTGATCAATGAGAGATATCGACTTTGTTCAACCGCCATATTTAGTTGCTAATTAGTTGCTGGAAGATAGCGTAGTTTATTTTACCCCCCGTCAACCCCTAACTCCAGGATCGGCACCCCTAAAGAGATGAATTTCAATATGGCTCTGTAGGTAATTATAAATGGTTCTATATTTAGTTGCTAATTAGTTGCTGACGTTTTATGATTTTTATTTTTTTTCACTCCCCATTATAACCGAAAACTACGATGGTGCTAAAATAACTGCTTGTCTATTCAACCCTTCCGAGCAACTTTTGAGTTATGAGAGATATCGACTTCGTTCAACCGCCATATTTAGTTGCTAATTAGTTGCTGGAAGATAGCGTAGTTTATTTTACCCCCCGTCAACCCCTAACTCCAGGATCGGCACCCCTAAAGGCATGAATTTCAATATGGCTCTGTAGGTAATTATAAAAACGTAAAACAAAAATGCTTAAACCCCCCTGCCCCATTCTCTCCGAGATCTACGTACGCAACATCGGAGGAAGGCTCAAGGGGAAAGACTAAAACGTAAAACCAAAATACTTAAACCCTCTTACCCCACTTATACCGAGCTCTATACATCTTACACTCCCGATGAAATTTGGTCAAAATCGGAGTAGAGGAACTCACCCTTTTCGTCTAAATAAGGGATGAAATTGCGTTATTCGGCCATAATTTGCTTTATGAATATAACCAAAATTTTATTACGGGATCTTGTAAAGAACACCAAGATACACTCCTCCATGCATTTTTAGCGAAATCCGAGTAGAGGAACTCACCCTTTTCCTCAAAGAAGAGGAGATGTAATTTCGTTTCTCGGGCATAAAAATTTGTTTTATGAATATAACCAAAATTTTATTGCGGGATCTCATGAATAGAACTAAGATGAATTCCCCGATGAAATTTGGCCGAAATCGGAGTAGAGGAACTCACCCTTTTCGTCAAAATAAGGGATGAAATCGCGTTATACGGACTTTATTTGACGTAATTACGTAATTACTGTAGGTACAGATCTTATTCAGATCAAATAACAAATAATATTCGACAAAATTTCACGAAACAAGTAAGCGAAAAGCACACGTGTGTCAGCGATGTTGGTAGTCTAATGACTAGAGACAACAAAACGTGTAAGGAGCTGTATTGAAAAAAAAAAAAAAGCGAAATCACAGTTTACTTGACGAGCCCTGTTAGCTGCTAACACCGGCGCCGCGGCGGTGCGGGGAGGTTGGACGACACTTGTGGCGTGAAAACATCTGAGCGCGCGCTACGCAGTCTTAACTATACACAGTTGAGAACGTGCGACGTGATAGTCGCAGGCCTGTATGTGTACACGGTAAATCCCCGCGCCGCGTAAACAATGAGAGACGGCCTATGGCTTGTAAGAAGCCCGCGCCTCTCTTGTCTGCACGAGCCGACCTGTTCCGGGAATTCTGGGAACGGGAAGAGTCGCGCTCGCGGGCAACTAAATATAGAACCATTTATAATTACCTACAGAGCCATATTGAAATTCATGCCTTTAGGGGTGCCGATCCTGGAGTTAGGGGTTGACGGGGGGTAAAATAAACTACGCTATCTTCCAGCAACTAATTAGCAACTAAATATGGCGGTTGAACGAAGTCGATATCTCTCATTGATCAAAAGTTGCGCGGAAGGGTTGAATAGACAAACAATTATTCTAGCACCACCGCAGTTTTCGGGTATAATGGGGAGGGAAAAAAAATAAAAATCATAAAACGTCAGCAACTAATTAGCAACTAAATATAGAACCATTTATAATTACCTACAGAGCCATATTGAAATTCATGCCTTTAGGGGTGCCGATCCTGGAGTTAGGGGTTGACGGGGGGTAAAATAAACTACGCTATCTTCCAGCAACTAAATATGGCGGTTGAACGAAGTCGATACCTCTCATTGATCAAAAGTTGCGCGGAAGGGTTGAATAGACAAACAATTATTCTAGCACCACCGCAGTTTTCGGGTATAATGGGGAGGGAAAAAAAATAAAAATCATAAAACGTCAGCAACTAATTAGCAACTAAATATAGAACCATTTATAATTACCTACAGAGCCATATTGAAATTCATGCCTTTAGGGGTGCCGATCCTGGAGTTAGGGGTTGACGGGGGGTAAAATAAACTACGCTATCTTCCAGCAACTAATTAGCAACTAAATATGGCGGTTGAACGAAGTCGATATCTCTCATTGATCAAAAGTTGCGCGGAAGGGTTGAATAGACAAACAATTATTCTAGCACCACCGTAGTTATCGGGTATAATGGGGAGGGAAAAAAAATAAAAAGCATAAAACGTCAGCAACTAATTAGCAACTAAATATAGAACCATTTATAATTACCTACAGAGCCATATTGCAATTCATGCCTTTAGGGGTGCCGATCCTGGAGTTAGGGGTTGACGGGGGGTAAAATAAACTACGCTATCTTCCAGCAACTAATTAGCAACTAAATATGGCGGTTGAACGAAGTCGATATCTCTCATTGATCAAAAGTTGCGCGGAAGGGTTGAATAGACAAACAATTATTCTAGCACCACCGTAGTTATCGGGTATAATGGGGAGGGAAAAGAAATAAAAAGCATAAAACGTCAGCAACTAATTAGCAACTAAATATAGAACCATTTATAATTACCTACAGAGCCATATTGAAATTCATGCCTTTAGGGGTGCCGATCCTGGAGTTAGGGGTTGACGGGGGGTAAAATAAACTACGCTATCTTCCAGCAACTAATTAGCAACTAAATATGGCGGTTGAACGAAGTCGATATCTCTCATTGATCAAAAGTTGCGCGGAAGGGTTGAATAGACAAACAATTATTCTAGCACCACCGTAGTTATCGGGTATAATGGGGAGGGAAAAAAATAAAAAGCATTAAACGTCAGCAACTAATTAGCAACTAAATATAGAACCATTTATAATTATTACCTACAGAGCCATTAGGGGTGCCGATCCTGGAGTTAAGGGTTGACGGGGGGTAAAATAAACTATGCTATCTTCCAGCAACTAATTAGCAACTAAATATGGCGGCTGAACAAAGTCGATAAGTTGATCAGAACCCGAGTTATAGTAATTGGTCTGCTAGATTAATATTTAAGTTAGCTCACCGCGTGTATCTTGCAGGGATGAATAGCAACTAAATCGGGATTATCGTAACTAATTAGCAACTAATTAGCAACTAAATATCCATTAGGTTAGAAATGCGCGACGTGACCATGGTGAGCTAGCTTAATATACATGACGAAAACGATGCTTCTACAGTATTAATTTTGCAAACTGTTGATGAAAATCCTATTAAGTAAGTTTTTAAGAAAACGAGCATGAAGTTTACTACTGTGTAAAAAAAGCCATATTCAAAATGTGTTTAAGGAAAATAAAATTCGTCGTTTTAAACCAATTTTTAACCAAACTTTGGAAGTTGGGGACAGTTACAAAGGCTTGGATTTTTGTTTGCGGTCGGTGATGAAATTCTAAGTAAGAATGTGAACTTTCATAAGCTGATAATGTTCTCAGATAGTCAACCTTCAGTACAAACGGCACTGTAGCTTCTCAGCATGCGAGATACTAGGGTAGGGAAAATCAAGAGCTTGGAATTGCGAACCGCCGCCGCCGTCAGTATTTAAAAAAAGTAAATGTTTGGTGCGCCATTTCCTATTATGGGATTATAACATATTTTTTTGATAATACATGTAACAGACAGTCTTTTTCACCTACATAATATGCTGGAGTCATTTTTGTCAGACAAGTTAGAATTGTCTATTTAATATCGCCGAAATATGTATTTTCAGCACGATGGGTGTCCTGCACATTATGCTGCAAAAGCAAGGGATTGGATCAATCGTAAATTTGGAAACCGACGGATGGGCCGAAATGGTTCAATTTTGTGGCGTCCTAGGAGGCTCAATTTGACCATTTGTGACGTTTCTCTGGAGGCGCATTAAACAACTAACATATGAAAGATCCATTGAAAATGACAAAGAAGTTTTAAAGCAGAGAATTTTAAGAGCGATAAAATCGATTTCACTGGAAGAAATAAGAGGAAGCTTTAGCCATCGTCGACGTCACTTAGAAAAATGCGTAGAATATGGACGAGTTTTTGAAAAATAAATATGATGTGCCCTTGCACTACTTTGCACTGATTAAGCTTTATACAGGCCCAACTTGTTTAGCAAAGAAATTATAGAAAGTAGTGACATTGCTCGGAAACCTTTTTAGGGCGTGTGGTAGGATATAGGTTTCTTGTTTTTTTTTCAGAATTTTTCCACATACAAAAAAAGAAGAACAAAAAAATGTATCTTATTACCCATGTTTCTTATTCCCCCATCCTCCCCAAAAAGAAATATTACTAGAATATTACAATTATAATTTAATATTCTATTAAGTAGTGGGCCCGTTTATATACACAAATTACAAATACTTACAAAATATTACAAATAATTAGTAATTTTCTTTAACCTGTACGAGTCTGTAATTTTGGATTACCTATAAACATTCTTTATTCTAAAGACAACATCTTATTTTGACAAATACATCACAGTTATCAAAGGTGTAATCAAATAAAAAAGGTTACAATGACTTAAAAAAAATTAAAAATGTAATTTAGATATTTTTACTTGAAAATCTGGAACAAGAATTCTTTTAAAATTTAAAACACCTTTTTTGTTTAACGGTTTGCATTAAAATTTAAAAAAGGCAACTTTAACCTTAACCAAATTTTATGTTTTTGTCTTTTCTGCATACTTACCCTGTACAAAAAAACAAATTTTTGACATCGTGGATCTTATTTTTAAAGCAAGCAAAAACTTTTATAAAGAATGACCTTTTTTGTATCTTTCACTTTTTGATCCAATTGACCTCTCGCCTACCCCACCCGTGGACATACTGTATATAAAATTACTTGTCTGTTTCTCAGTCTCCAAGTCTTCATCAGATATTTCTTCTTTTACAGATTCTTTATCAGAATCCTTCTCTGCTTCACATTCTATCTTAACTTCTGAGTTATCCTTAGTCCTATCTTTCAACGGTTCCCAGTCAGAATCATCATCAAGATCATGTTCATCAAATGCATCATCTTCTGAGTCACTAAAATAAGTCTTCTCTTGCTTCGAAGTTCTCTTTCTTCCTGTTCTACTTTTAACATTATCGTCACCTATGCTATCCTTTGGTTTTGTAGAATTATTTTTCTCCTGTTTTGATTTTCTTCGTCTTATAGGTTTATTATCAAGTACAGCTTCTTCTAAATTTATGTTTTCTAGTTCAATGTCACATTTTTGATCTAAATTTGTCACAGCTGGCTTGTCACATAGGATAGTGTCCAAGGCTTGATTAGACCAGAAACACTTTTCAAAAAAATTGTACGATTGGCAAAGTAGTGTGATGCATGGTTTGCATACTTTTTGTGGCTTATTATCATTTGGATTTACCTAAAATGTAATGTAAAAGTGACTTTAAAAATAGTTGATACTAGAACAAAGATTTAACTCCTCCAAAACTTAACAGCTAGATAACAACATAAAGATTATAAAAGTAGACCTTCCTAAATACTTCTCATAAATTACACTTTACAAGCAGACAAAGTGCTTTTTCTTATTCAGATAAATATGAGCATAAACATTTCTACATGCATATTAAAACTGAATAGTTGAGTATGTCCTGCTGTATATCTTTTATTTAAATATTTCTAATCTATCAGCTACAATCAGTTACTCCTTAGCTTTTTTAATTAAAGCACAAATAATGTATACTAGTTCCTCAGACTTGTTAAAATCACAATAACAATAATCACAATTGTAACTATATATTACAGAATAAGTACATCCTAATACAAATTTTCGCAATACCATGGAACAGATATAAAAAGTACATGTATAAAAAATTAACATTTGTATTATTTTAAATATTCCGATAATCTGCGCTTAAACATAACAAGAGTGCTACTTTTTTTAATTCAATTTGGAAATCTATTATATTCATCAATGCATTTAATGAAGAGGCAGCTCCGCACGCGACTTCGTCCGCGGTAAAATAATTTTACTCCATTATAAACTTTGAACCCCCCTTTCACCCCCTTGGGGTTAGATTTATTAACAACTGTAAAACACGTGTTTAAACATTTATTTTTTAGAGTACTTCAACTTCTATGAAGTTTCGACTTAATAGGACCATTTAATATTTTTTTTCCATACAAAGTTTGAACCCCTGTTTCCCCCCCTCAGGGGTTGAATTTTTAAAAACCCTTGCTTAGTAGATGCCTACGTTATATAAGAAACCTCTGTGCAAAATTTCGAGTTCCCAAACCCAGCCGTGTGGGCTGTGCGTTGTCAGTCAATCAGTCAGTTTCTTTTTTTATATATAGAGATTAACTAAATATTAAACAACTTACTAAATGGACCATGTAATAATAATTAATTTAATTAAAGCATAAAAGTTTCATACTTACTTCTACATTAGCATATCTCTTAAATATTTGAACTAAATCAAGTTTTTCTGTTTTTTGCTCATTCTGTACAAAGACCTCATAAATAGATTCCAGCTCCCCATTTTCAGCTAAACATGCCCGGCAGATATCGCTAAAAGAGTTTATTGCTATTTTTATATCATGTTTTTGCATTTTTTAAGAAATATGTATATTTGTTCAAAAATAATAATCTCTCCATAAACAAATATGCTCAGCTGAAATTTGACAGAAAATTCCTGACGCTGCCAAAGGCCAAAGGCAATATGTATTTTGGATTGCCTATTGTTTGTTAATGGTGTTAACTACATGACTACATGGGCTAAAAACTAACGGGCAATTTGTCGCGTTAACCGGTCATTTTAGATAGGTTATTTTTAGATATATCACATCCTGGTTGGTGAACAAGTGTGAATTTATCATTGCTTGTAGGATTTTCGAGAGCTACCAGAAAATATATGACTTATTTATTTGCATATACGTATTAAGGGCGTGTACCGTTGTTAACTTCGGTTACGATTTTGTGTCCCGTAAGTATCGGTAATCTGAAAAGTTGTTAAGATTGGAATACCAATGGTTTACCGCATTATACCGAGTGGTTAACCAGGTTTGACAAAGGTACACAGCCTTAATACGTATATGTTTATTTGAAATTTTTGCTATTTCTACTTGAGACCCAAACACCATATTTGATCACAGGTCGCTGAGAAAAATGCCCAATTTCGCTTTAACTTGGCTTTAACCAAAGAAAATAAAAGAGTGCTTGAACCACCTGTCAAACAGTCAAATGAGCCGTAATCAATTGAAAATACTGGATTGATCCCGGTCACTTTGAGATACTCAAATGTTTTTTATTCTTTGCTACTCCTCCCCATAAATCAACTACGTATGTCGACAAACATTCGTGGAGTCGCGAAATCGATTTCATTAGCGACAATCGAACGCAGTTCTGATTGTGCATTTTGCGCCTGTTTAAAGTTCGAACAGCTGCTTTAACGGAGTTTAACGGTCTTGCTTCAGACTTGATTCTTGTGTTTGTATTTTTTTAACATCACTTTCAATTTGTGGTGCAATTTATGTTGATTTAAAATGAAAATCTTTCGCATTGCGCTTCTAAAATTTAACTTTACGTATTTTATATTTTTATTAAGTAATTCTTGTGTTGCTCATGGAGCTTTGAGAGATTACATAAACGGCCTAACAAGTTATTTTGGATATAATCAAGAAAATGCAGACAGTACAGAGCTGTATAGTCATGAATTTACACAGAGAATCCCTTACGAAGTATCTGCCGTTGATGAGAAATTCATTTCTGAAGCAGTAAAGCTTACAGGGGTGGCTATTTCAGATCTCGATTCGTGCCAGCAAAGAGTAAGAATTTAACTGCCTTTTTTGCAATTAGGGTTACAGTTTATATTGCTCTCCCTATTAGGAGATATGAAATAATCTTGTTTGTAACACTTTTCGAACTCGATCAACAATGGTAAATGACAAAATAGTAATGCAAATAAATAAATTCTCTAGTGCAATAAAAGACCATCTAAGCGACGTTTCACAAGCTGGTTGGGCTTAATTCCGCCCGATCACTGAAGTTAAACGACTCCCGGCATGGTTACTAGGTTACTACTTGGATGGGTGACCGCCTGGTCCTTCCGCTCTAAATAAGGAAGGTGGTAGAGGAATTCTTCCTTGGCTGAGGTCGTACCACCCTACACATCTTAAAGGACTAGTGAAATCCCTACGGATGTTTCCAGCTCTGGCTGTGTGTCAGATTTCCCCAGTACACCTCATGGCACATAGTACTTTGACTTCAGTCTTCGTGGGCTGTCAGATAAAAAAAAAATTTAAGAGAAAGGGAATATTTTCGATTCTGGTCCAGGTGCCTTCCTGCTATCGTGATTTCTGTTACCCTTCATCACGCAGATTCACACCACAATTAAGTAAAATAGTTTTATTGTTTTTATCTCTATTTTTTCAAAATAAAAATCTTGAATTACCTTTAATAAATAAACTTTTTTATTGATTTATCGATTTATACTTAATACATAAATCATTACATTTCTAGCAAATAAAGAATGTCCATACATTTAAACATTAAATAAATACATTTAAAACTAAACCAAGAGTTACAAAATGGCTTATTCTCTTCGGTACATAGTAGGAAAAAGAACTTTAAACTAAACAAAAATCTCACCTACGCCCGGTACGAACCAATATACGAACACTGACTAAAATCGTACTTAGTTCTTATGGAAAATTTAAATCCTTTTAGTAAATCAATAAATCTTAATAAAGAAGCAAAATAAACAAAATCTAAGTAAAAAATTTAAAAGTATCTTAATTATTAATCATACAACTAGATGACAAACTCTGTTTTGTGTTTCTTCGAATTTGCAAAACAATCTATTACTTTTTCTACATCTATTGAAATATCTCTGTGTATATGCAAAAGAGCAAGACCTGTTAATCATTCCTCAGTCATGTTTGACCTAAGCCAAGTTTTTAAACGTTTTAAAGCAGAAAATGACCTTTGCAGAAGCTACACTACAGGGTAAAGTTAGCAAAAGTTGTAAAATTAATTTTACATATGGAAAAAAGTCAAAATTACAAATTTTGAACAAATCACATGGACTCAGATCTAGATGGTTTTCGTGTTTACATTTATTTTTCCACAATTTTAGCTCTGATTCTATTTTTAAGTTTATCATGGCGGAATTTGAATGGTCAGACAAAAGATTTTTGAGATAGGAAATTAACTCAGATGTAGCTTCCACTTAATTACAGATATACAGATTAATGTTGACAAAAATAAAAAGTGTTCCATATTATCACTAGATTTAAAAAAGGCTTTCGACACGGTAAATCACAAAATTTTGTTAAGTATTTTATATAATATTGGAATAAGAGAATCCCTTCATAAATGGTTTGAGAGTTATTTGAGTAAACGAACACAATTTGTCGAAATTAACAACATTAAAAGCTCTAAAAAAATAATTACATGTGGTGTACCACAAGGCTCCATTTTGGGGCCAATATTGTTTTTAATATATATTAACTCTATTTCGAAATTAAAATTAAAAGGAAATATTAAACTATACGCAGACGATACAACAATTATTTATTATGCAGATAATATCTCGGAAATTTATGACAATATTAAACATGATTTAAATATATTAAATGAATGGCTGAAATTCTATAAATTAACTTTAAATTTTGAGAAATCATATTTTATGTTTATAAACAAAAATCAAATGGAAAAAAATTACCCTATAAATATATATTTTAATAATAATCAAATAAAATATTCAAATAAAATAAGATTTTTAGGCTTATATTTGGATGAAAGCCTTAGCTGGAAAACACATATTCAGAAAATTAGGAATGATGTTGCCCCAGTTATTGGTATTTTATTTAAAATAAGAAATTTTGTAACTTTCAACGCATTGAAAATAATTTATTTCTCACTTATTTATTCAAAATTACAGTATCTTATATCCATTTGGGGCTCGGCACCAACGAGTTCTTTAAAACCATTAAAAAGATTACAGAATAAAGCTGTTAAATGCATTTATAAATTACCTTATCTCGAACCAACAGTCAATTTATATAAACCTAGAGGACTACTTGATTTAGAAAACCTATTTAAAACTAAACAGTGTACAATTATTCACTCGATGATAATTAGAGAAAAATATTCGAATATTTGTTTTGATAAAGTAAATACTCAACACAACCATAATACAAGGCAAAACGAAAATATAAAACTAATACAGGTTAAAAGTAATTTTGGAAAACGTTCGTTAATATTCAATGGAATTTTGACATATAATGATCTGCCCATAACCTTGAGAAATATTAAAAGTATAAAAAAATTTAAAAAAATGGTTAAGAAAATATTTCTGGGAAAATAACCTATTTCTATTAAATATTATTTTTTATTAAAGTAGTTATATGTATACATATATGTATGTATTGTGTGTGTATGTATAATATAATATGTATTGTATATGATTGTATATCAATATGTAATGTATGTACAGGGATGTGCATTAATGTGTAGATGTTTATATTCTGTATGTATATGTTAATTCAAATTTAATTTTTATTATGGTTAGTTTAGCTTAATAACTATTATTGTTATTATTGTTATTATTATTTTTTTTTTAATTCCCTGTAATGAATTACACAGGTTTGTTGGGAATAAATAAAAAAAAAAAAAAAAAACTTTTGAAAATTCATTTTTTGTAAAAGTGCTTGGCAGAACTATATTTAAATTTAGGATATTGAAAAAATCAGTAACAAATCGATAGTCTAAGTCTAAATCATTTATTATTGCATCCAGAATAGGAATGTATATTGTAATTCTATAATAGTCCGCTGCGTTGTCGTAATTAACATTTGCCCTATGTGATTGTTTAGAAGTTGTTCTAGGAACAGTTACAGAAATGTCCAATTTATTGTGAATTTCTTCAATGTCTTTAAATATTTTTAAAAATGAAATATCAGCATTTTTCCGAACTTCCTTTAATGTTTTGTATGACATTCTGAAGCATATTTGAAGCAGATAGCTTATCCAAAGAGATAGTTTGAAGAGTTTTACTTAAGTTGTTGGTATATGACAAATCTGATGAGAGACAAAAATCTGTTACAACAAAACTTGTCTGTAACATTGAAGTTTTAAAACATTGTGCTTTTCCCGACGACTCCGTATTCCTCCAATTAGAGATCATATTTAAAGCTTCTGCAATAGTAACAAAACTAGAGCAAAATTTAAAAAAAGAGTCATGACGTTCTCTCCACCGTTTTTGCATAATTTAATTAAATGTATATTATTTAAATACTTAAGCACGAAGTTACGTTTATATGATTGATTAAAAAAATTCACAATTTCTTTTACTGTTTATTATAAGTATTTACAAACGCTGCAGCAAAAGTAACCGCTTTTGTATGATATTGGTTTTGGTTAGAACATATTTTTTGGCTTTTACGCAAAAATTACTAAATATATAACAATTAGAAAAGACAAAGAAAAAATTCTATGTCGTTAGTATTGGAAGAACTATATCTGTTCCTACACAATACTTTAGCTTTAGACATTTGCTTATTAACAAAAATCTTTATGAAAATCTAAAAATATCTAAATTGACATTGCAAAAATTGAAGTTAATAAAGTAGCTAGAAAAATTAAATCTTTTTAAAATACAGAATTGTAAAAAATAAAAATTATCGTAAAATGATTTAAAAAATTTAATTACACCTCAATTCTGTATTTTAAAAAGATTTCATTTTTCTAGCTACTTTATTAACTTCAATTTTTGCAATGTCAATTTAGATATTTTTAGATTTTCATAAAGATTTTTTGTTAATAAGCAAATGTCTAAAGTATTGTGTAGGAACAGATATAAGTAGTTCTTCCAATACTAACGACATAGAATTTTTTCTTTGTCTTTTCTAATTGTTATATATTTAGTAATTTTTGTTAAAAGCCAAAAAATATGTTCTAACTGAGATTATTCGCAAAAAATAAAATTTAAATTTAAACAAATATTGGTTTTGGTCATGCAAACACTTGGAATATTTATTTAACGGAATTTTCACAAGTTTCTGCAAAGGGGTTGTATTATGAACACCTCCATGATTTGCAAACAAAAAGCAGTATTTACAAAACAAACCCTGCAATTTTTTAGAATACACCAGCCAGGAAAAATCATCAAAATGTTTTAATGAAAGATAACACTTCACGTCTTTATTATTTTTTTATGTACACTTGTACACTATATGGAAATTTAAAGTTCCTTTCTGGCCTCTATGCATTTTTTAAAATATTAAATTTTTCAATGTCCGAAATATTTTTATTCAAATAATGTCCGATGTCATTTTCTGTTAAAAACGTTAAATTATGGCTTTCCCCCCCTCCCTCAACACCACAACTTGAAACAACATTTAGATCATAATCCGAATCATGTTCTGTTGTTGTTGACGTAGATGAACAACGTGTTACTTTAGGCTGGTCTCTTATGCATTTTTTTCTGTAAAGTATAACAGAGTTTAAAATAATAAAGTATAACATCTAATCTCAAAATGCAGTATACCACCTCCTAATATATTTATTATTATTACTCACCTGCCTGATTGTCTGCAACCACAATACACATGTACCTATCTATATTAGGCGGGTTTGGATATTCATCAGCGAGGGTCTAGATGACACTAATGACAGCCGGTCACGTGATTACTTATCAAATGATTGGTAGTAATCCACGTGACCATATCTGGATAGTGTCATCCAAACGCTCGCTGATGAGTTTGCCGAACTGGCATATTATAACAACAAATCCAAAAAATCACGCAAACTGAGAAGAAATGCACGCATTTACGTTTGAATCAGATCAAAAAATACAATACGAGGCTTGACCACACAGCACCGATGCAGTTGTGCCCGTTTTCCTCTCCATCATGCATTATGTGGCTTACAGATGTGAGTGCGGCACAGCGGCAGGCGACAGGGGCAGTCCATCATGGGGCAGTCCGGCAATTGAAGATGTTTATGCAACCTTTTAGGAGAAGTTTGGCCTGCTAGGTGTTAGTCGGCCAGAAATTATAGCATTTTTTAAAATTTTTCTCTTTTTATTAGGTAAATTTTTATTCGTTTGGGCGGTCTGGGGTGGGGGGGGGGGGGGGATGGTTGGGGGAATCCCTCCCCCATAGATCCGCGCTTGAATGTTAAATACCTATCATTTAACGGCGGTTGACGGTATTCTTCTTTGAACTTTTTTCGCTAATGTAAAATTCATCTTTTCTTGAAATATTTATTAATCTTTTACCAAAGGAATCACTAAAAAGGTTTAGAACTTGGTACTTACTGCTTTAAATTTAGATCTTCCAGTTGATCAGTTACGTTTTGATCAGTTTTGTTTCTGTCACTGTGAAGTCTTCATTCTTCACCTCTTTATACTTTCTTTGATAGAGGTTCCTACCCTAGAGCTGTAAAGGCCTATAACCTACTTAAAGGAAATATAAAAAGCATTGTATCAGACAGAGTGTTCAAAAGCTCCGTTACCAGCTTTTTAATTGAAAAATGTTTATACAAATTCAAGTTTTGGTTAAGGTTTTAGAATTTATTGGAGTGTAGATTTTCTCACTCGATTGAAGCATGTCTTTGTTGATATTTTTAAGTTGTAATGATTGTGACATTTTCTCTTTTTTTATTTTTTAATTGAATTCGATGTGTTTTATGTAGGTCTTCACTGTAATTGTGTAGACTTCTGTCTGTATTTTAGATGTGTTCTGTAAGAATATTATAGGCTACACCTATAATATTCTTTGGTGATAGTGAATCTGGCAGTTAAGATTTTGTTATATAATATTGTTTTTTTAATTTATTTCCAATTTTTTAGGCTTTTTTATTAAATTTAATTCATTATGGGCTACAACGCCCTTAAGTCACGTTAGTAACGGTAAAAAATAAGATAATTTTGAAACAATAATTACTATTATTAAATATATTATTATAAAAGATGGAAGAAAAATAGAAGTTACCGTTTATTAGTACAATTTTTATTTCTCAGGTTGTTTTGAAGCTAAAAGTCGAATGCCATAAAATGAACGATGAGCAGCTGGCTAAGATGTCAGTTCACCTCCTAAACTGTCAGTCTTATGTGGAAGGACGAAAAATATATCCATGTACGGATGAAATGACTATTAAGGAATGCACTTCTGACATGGATTCTGATACATGGACTAGTTACCACTTAATGAGTAACAGGTAAGGATGACCCCGGTATGGGGTTCTGTTGCAAAAATCACAAACTAGCCGGTGTGAATTAAATACTATGATTCACTAAATTTCATATTATCAATGAACTGAAATTTGATTGACATTGACTAGGTGGTGATTTTTCTAGGAACCAGGCGAATATGTACAACCTGTATCTTACTATCAGATAATTATAGTGTGTATAAATTTATAAACAATGCAAGAAAAAAAAATTAAACCTGAAAATGAAGCATTTTAGGATATGTGATGTTTATATTAACTTTTTTACCTAAAATCAATCGAAGAATTACACCCTGAAGTTTACTAGAAGTTTAGGAATACCATGTATATTAATAAAATAAATGGATTTTTTTTATTCGTTATTAGGGCTAGAGCAGTATGTTACACTGTACGGCAAAGCCAATTTCGAGGTTTGGCAGAACATACAGTAAACAGGTTGATGGAAGCATCTAAAGACCAATTAAGATCTTTGGGAAGGATTGCTCATAACCAAGAAAGTATTATGAATCTAGCAGAAGATACATATAATACTTTATCTAAAGGTATTTTTTTTGTTTATGGAAAGTATAGCAAGTCTTTCTTTACAATTTAGAAAATCGTAGGTTTTGGGATTAGACTGTGTCTGTGACTGTGTTTAAGTGGCGTAACTTTCTGACGTTTCGCCCTTGTTTACACTTGACTAGAATACCCTAAAGTTATTAATGTAAAACTGATGTTGGATATTGTATTTTTAGCTCATGAAGAGCTTTCTGAGCAGCAAATGGATATGCAGAAAGCTCAACTACACGGACAACTAGTTCTAGAAAATAACATTATGCGTCTTGTTGATGAAAAACGACTAATTCACGAAACACATAACAAACTTATTGAAATGACCAGAGATGTTCAAAATAAACTTGAAAATTCAGCAGAAACGATCCAAGAACAAAACAGTGAGAGTAGGAACAATCATAAGGAATTATTAGAGGATATAGTACTGATTCAAGCAAAAGCAGAAGATTTATTCAATAAAATTGGTAAGTAGGTTTATTTTTTTTTAATTTTAAACGCATATTGTCAATTTTTTTAGACGCATATTCTGAGATCCTTTTAAAACAAAATGAAGCATTTAAAAGCCAGTATGAAGCAACACTTCATAATCTACAAGAAGTAAATAGAACGGTACATACTCTTGTAAATCTTGTTGGTGGGACGAAACAGGCTTTGGAAGAACGACTTACTTGGATAATGACAGGTAATAGGATGTGTATTGATTGAATAATTTTATTATACAGGGTATTTCGTGAGAATATTCCTCACTCAAACACTGCACTCACTCAACACACTCCTTTTGAGGTGGAGGGTGTTAACGTTTTTTTTTTTTTCATTTTTTCAGTTTTTTCAAAATATTTTCGAAACGACTTCATGTGCGTACGGGTTTGTTCCGAAATAATTTTGTAAAAAAATATGTATGCCACTGACTTTTTTACTTTTTGATAGATTATGTAGATAGTTAAATGTTTAATAAAAGTTATCTCTTAATTTTTTTCAATTTCGGCATCGCTTAGGAGTTAAATGTAATTTTATTGTGTAGCATACTTTCCATTTTTTTTTCCAAACTGTTTTTTTAAGACGACTTTCGTTGGTGTCAGGGGCAGCTGGTACATAAGGGCTGCAGAGCTGCAGAACCCCCAAAATTCTAACTTAAATTCTGAACTAATGTACAGTCGTAGTAAAAAAATCGTTCATCTAATTCATTTTCTAAACATACCTTAATGGACTTTCTTAGGAAACTGTCTCTTAGACTGTGAAGTAGATTTACGAGTAAAATTTTTTAGCCCACGAATATACAGATTAAAATTACCTTTAAAATATGAGTTGCAGGGCCGGATTAACGGTGCATTGGGCCCTAGGCTAAAATTGATTTAGGGCCCCTATTTGGACCATTTAATGTTTTAGATATTTTTTCATAAAATTTTAAACAAAAATGGTTGCTTTTTAAATGTCTTTATTAAAAAAAAAGCATAATACATATATGTACATCAAATAATAAGAATGACAAAAAACATTAAAGCATGGGTATCTTCATTAAAAAAAATATAGTATGTGTTGACTGGTACCTTATTCAAGTAAATATTCGTTTCCGTGATTTTAGAGCTGCAAAACTTTCAATAATTTTTTCAGTTTGAAATTTTTTAAGATCACTTTCTATGGCCAATAAAGAAAGATCGTTAGTTTTTTCATCACCTAATGAATTTCTTTTATGACTTTTTACCCGTTCGAAAGTTGAAAATGATCGCTCCCCACTACAGTTAGTTACTGCCATCGATAAAAATATTAGTAGGAAGGAATAGTTTTGTTATTATTGTATTTGTTATTATTATTTTTGGATTTTTATTATTATACCATGGTAAAAATATATTATATACCGTTTTGATAAATACGTTGGATTAAAACCCGATCTGGTTCGTAACTAAATTTAATGTTATCTAAAATCTAAATGCAATGAAAATATAAATATTGATCTAGTCCTATCGTCTTTAATATTAATCGTTTAGCAGGTCAAAATCATCCCTTTCTTAAAAGTCCCATCCACTCCACATCTGGTTTTTGGCTTAAGGGTTCGTTTCCTAAGTAGGTAGGTACCTCTTAAAACACTCTCTATTCGGTACACGATATTTAAAAGTATTTTAAAGTAAGTACAGTCTCACAATTTTTTACAACGTTGGCCTAATTAGGTAAATGCATTTTTTTCCGGTTTTTCTTTTTATTTTAGTCTATTGCATTAATTTCAAGGGCCCCCCGCAAGCCTTGGGCCCCTAGGCTATAGCCTACTTAGCCTAATGGATAATCCGGCCCTGATGAGTTGTCTTCTTTTAGCTCTGGGTGGGACAGATCAAGCACTTGAAAGACTTTACTTGGTACTATGGCATGTCGCTTTTATTTTGACGTCGATGTTGGCATGTGCCTTTTTGTCGGCAAGAACGAGCACAAGGTTAGTTGTGGCGACATTACCTCCCCTAAATTTGGCGGTGTCACTTTATGGACGTGAATGTTTGGATTTTGTCACTTTGAGCAGTGTAATTGGGGGATTTATTGCTGGTAAGTTAAATACAGTTTATATGCTCCGTAGCGTTAATTATTATTTAGCAAAACATTCGCCTGTGTGTACCATATCAAAAAATATTCTTTCTATCCTTAAAATTAGCTCAAACCGTAATAATATCAGCTGTTAACTTCCACAACAAAATTCCGCAAGCCATCGCCTGGTCGAAGAGCAAACTAACACCATCCAAATCAGAAAAATCTTCAAGTTCGCGTAGCAACTCACCATTCCACGAATCTATCATAACCAGAGCAACCTCAACTACTTACAAGAACGATTATAATGATACTGGTGACGTAGACAATGATCACAATGAGACAGATCACTTTAATGAAGACTTTCAAGCTCTCACGCCCCCTGTATCGAGAAATGGGCATTACTCTGGTATACGGTCCAGATCACGCAGTAGCACTCCTTTGCTGCTTAATACGAGTTTAAGAGGATCCTGCCACGCTAGGACCAGGGCTGGGACTCCCTGCAAACTGAGTACATTACCAGGAAGAGACTATTGTTATAGGCATCAAACTGGGGATTCCATTATGGGATAGTTTTAGGGTTATTTTACTTAATTTGTAGGTGGCATGAAAAGATGATGCATACGCTGACGCTTTATACTTGCTTTATATTAAAAAAAAAAATGATTCCTCTGTTTGAAAACTGATAAAAGGCTATATACTATTTTGCACTATAGTTTCTGCAGAAAAGGTTTATTAAAAATCACAGTGCCTAATATGTGTTCAGTAAAGGTGATATTTTTTCCTAAGGTGTTTTAAGCTAAAGTTTTAGAATTAGAAATTGTGTGGGTAGCGTTTTAATATTTACTGAAACATAGGATTAGCATTAGGTTAACAAATCATTTAATATACTATCAAGTATCTACTCAGTACTCGAACAAATTTCAATGTGAGGAATTACTTGAGTAATTTTAAATTGAACCTTTCTTTTTTTTATCTAAATGTGGAATGTAGAGTAGTAGGACTATTTAACTAGCCTACTGGCTCTGGTTGTAAGTTTTCCAACTTTTTAAAGCTTTTTTTATGGCCTATGGTTGTGACTTACTAAACTTTTTAAAATTTTGATTGAACTTTATATAAAATAAAGCTGCAAATTTTTACTATACAGGGTGTTTTCTATTTGAATGTCAATATTTAAGGGGGCAATTTTTGGGTCCATTTTAAAAAGAGAACTTTATATGAACGTGTGTCCTAAACGTCTTAACTTTTGAGATACAGGGTGGTAAAGTTTTCAAAAATAAATAGTTTTTTATTAATATCTGTAATACCACTTTTGATATTTTAATTAAATTTGGTACACATGTGCTATGTATCAAGAGGCATTGTACCAGAATTTTTTTTATTTCCACCGGTGGCGTTCGTACGGAATTTCACCTGCCTATTTTGGCAGACATTGATGGTAAGCCACTGATTTCTCGTAAAACTAAAATTTTTCCTGAAATGCCCAATCATTTCTAAACAAATTTGATCTCTTGAATTTTTTCAATCCGATGCACGGTTTTCGCTTAAAAAAATAAAAACCTTTTCTCTGCATGATCATAACAATATCGTTAATATGACAATATCACCATGCAGAGAAATAGATTTTATTTTTTAGATCAAATTTGCTTAGAAATGAATAAGGAAGTTAATTTTTGAGATCCTTATTCATTTTTAAGCAAATTTGATCTAAAAAATAAAATCTATTTCTCTGCATGGTGATATTGTTGTATTAACGATATTGTTATGAAGGTTTTTATATTTTTAAGCGAAAACCGTGCATCGGATTGAAAAAATTCAAGAGATCAAATTTGCTTAGAAATGATTGGGGATTTCAGGAATAATTTTAATTTTACGAGAAATCAGTGGCTTACCCTGAATGTCTGCCAAAATAGGCAGGTGAAATTCCGTACGAACGGCACTGGTGGAAATAAAAAAAATTGTGGTACACTATATAATGCCTCTTGATACATAGCACATGTATGCCAAATTTAATTAAAATATCTAAAGTGGTATTATAGATATTAATAAAAAACTATTTATTTTTAAAAACTTTACCACCCTGTATCTCAAAAGTTAAGACGTTTAGGACATACATTCATATGAAGTTTTCTTTTTAAAATGGACCCAAAAATCGCTCCCTTAAATATTGACATTCAATTAGAAAACACCCTGTATTACAAATTTAGTCATTGGTAAATAGTTCTCAAGCAGCTTCTTTATCAATATATAAAAAAAGGTATTTAAATGTTATGATGTATAATTTTTGTAGATAACATAATATGTATATATAATATTGGTAATGGTTTGAAAAACTTTATATAATGTTTTAGGGCATATTTATTTATAAAATTATTTATGTAATTTCATTAATTTATTCATATCTTGATAAACCTGTGAACTAGGTCCCATACATTCGTGTTATTTTTTTTTTAAACGAATTTCAGTGGATCTATGATAACTTTTTTTTATGTATGTATCAAAGTTTAAGTCTGTGAAATAACTTTTTTCATAAGTTTAGTTTAATGAATGTAAAGAATTTGCGTTTGCAAAAACAGGAAGCTTTTAATTCTATTTGCGGAAACAAATCTATATATTGGGACTCTGTCTTACGCTTGCTAGTAGACAGAGATAAATAGAGCTTTCTGGATGTGCTGCGCAGCTCATCCAGAAGGCTATGGTTACGGTTGACAGTGAAACCGTAGATTAAACTTCATTTGTCACCAATTTGACAAATAAAGTGTAACCCATTATTTTACTGTCAACCATGACCATAACCAAACACGCCAAAATTTACTGACTTAAACTTAAAGGTACGTTTTCTATGGGGCGGCTGACGCTCGCGGCTGCCGCACAGCGTCTGCTGACGCCAGTATATCAATTGACGTTGACGCTTGCGTCTGACGCTCGAAAAGAAACGGATAAATTAAATTGTCACATGAGCAGTACTAGGCGTCAGACGCTGTGCGGTAGCCGCGAGCGTCAGCCGCCCCATAGGAAACGCACCTTTATAGTGGAAAAATTGCAAAAATAAAAAATTATTTTTTTTCTTTAAACTATTTCTGCAAATTTTAAATTCGGCTTAAACGATATATATATATATATATATATATATATATATATATATATATATATATATATATATATATATATATATATATATATATATATATATAATTTGTAATGTAAGTGTATGAAATTTTGCAGAGATAATCTACATTTCGCTAGAAAACATAAGCTTCTTTTTATTTTGAAACTAGAGAAAAATGGGATTAAAAACTCTCACAACAGTTGGTTTGGTGTGAAAAATCGGAAAAATCCTTTTTTACAGCTTGTCAAATATAGCTTTGCCTCTGAGAGAGCCCCGCCCAGTAAAGCGCAGTAGGTCGTACAGTCCGTAACAAAATTGCATGCTTTTTTTAATTCACTTATGTTGTAACTGTCGTGACGCGCATTTAAGTATGGAGTTCGTGTCTAAAGTAAAAGGCATTATCTGGGGAAAGTCGTGAAATTTTGGCAAACATTATTTTATGCGCCAAAAGCTCAAGCGAATAAACCCATCGAGGATTTAAAGACAGTCCAAGAGCGTGTTTCAACTGCTACCGTCGTGTGTATTCGCACAATTCGAACAATAGTGAGTGAGATGAGAAAGGTGGAAAATGGCGAGTGCTCTTAATTTTCAACTCCTAATAAAAATCGAGCATTAAAACCGAATGGGAAAACCGTTGGATAAAGCATATGAGTTAGATAAAATTATGGAAGAACATGGACATGATGTTTTGAGATTACCTCCATACCATCCGGATCTAAATCCTATTGAACTTATTTGGGCCTCTCTAAAACAGTTTGTGCCGATAAAAATATTGATTTTAATTTTAATAACGTAGAAAATTGTAGGTAATTTTTCGGTATTTTTTTCAGAACAAGATAATAATAATAATACTGGTAGCAATTTATTATATGCATCGGGTAACTTATTGAATTTAGAGTTGTAACTGGTAGGTACCTACCATAAATATAGTTACCAAAGTTTCCGTAAAGTATTTATGATACCACTCAGAATCAAGCAAGCAGAATTCGGGAACAAAATTGCTGTTGACTGCTACCTGTCTTCAACTAATGATTAAAGGATAATCTTAGCCGCTTAATATTGCCATTTCTGTTATCCCAATGCTATCTCACTTCCTCGTCCGCGGTTCCGCGCAAGTATGAAATTTTTCAGATTCAAAGCTATATTTGACAAGCTGTACGTTATTACTGATGTAGACTTACTGACATACAGGTTTACACTGTCATCTTAATAGAACTGTTAAATGACAAAATGTACTTACCTAGTACCAACAAATACTTCATCTTTTCATGCTTATAGTTTTTTAAAATCCAATGTTTGATATTTGTAAATACTTTAACATATTTTATTATGGTTTTAAATGATTTTTAGTGCGATTTTAATAAAATGCTTTTTATTTAAATGGTATGATATGATTCACAGGATGTAATTTATTTGTAAAACGAAATGATTTACAAGTCTGATAATTATTATATTATATTATTATTATTAGGTATTATTATTATTATTATTATTATTATTATTATTATTATTATTATTGTAAATAGTTCTTAAGCAGCTCGAGAAATGGCAAAACGAATGCACGTAATTACTGCTTTTTTAGTTAGTTCTTTTTTATTACTTTAATATTTAAACTTTCCAAAGAAAAAGTACACTTTGTAAAATTTTAATCCAGATGTAAATGTAGGTATATTTGGTGTAAATAAATGGATTTTCTCTAGTCAAATTTTTTGACTTCCAATCGTAGAGGTTTCATCGTCATGTTGGTGTTCCATAAAAGTGTTTTTTTCCTCTTTAATGGTAACTTTACCAACTTTTTCCTCCAACCTATTGTTGCTTGGTTCAACTGACACTGATTTTTGCTTAGTAGAAGAATATCCGTGCAACGGTATTTCGTACATTATGTCTGGGTTGGAAGGCAGTGCCTCTTGAACGCTTTTGATGGATTCAGTGTGGAGATCTCTTCTACCTTTTGAAAATGAACCGGATCTGCAAATATCGGATATTAAATGTTACATATTTGCTGGTGCGATGAAGTTAAAGACTGAAAAAAGGCATTGTGGTCAGAGTTGGGAAGTAATGGATCTTTTTTAATCGATTAATGTAATTAATTACATTGGTTGTAACTTTACAAACCCTAATCATTACTAACTTTACACAAAATACATTGTATCTGCCAAAATGTTATCGTGAAGTACCGTTCAAATGTCCATGCCATATTTCAAACAACTTATCCATTTTACTGATATGCAAAATTGTAAATTGACTCACTGATTCATCAAGGCCCATCCAAAACTACTTATGCTAAAAGTTGAAATTGCACACAGCTTTATTTTACGCCGTAGACGTAAGAAAGGATATTGCAAAACTCGCCCTCTAAGGGGGCAAAAGCAACCCCTAAAAATGTACTAATTATTTTTTAAGTGTTAAGGAAAACGCCAAAACATGTCAATTTTATTTTATTTTTTTACATAAGACTACTTTTTTCGTGTTGGAGTTTCACCCGTATGGGGTAAAATCACTTCTACCACTGATTTATCAAGGACCAGCCCTAACTACCCAAGATAGAAAGCTGAAATTTTGCATACAGCTTTTGTTTATTCCCCAGACGCCCACTAAGAAGGGATATTGCAACTTCTAAAAATTAAATACTTTTTTAGTTTAAAAACCCATGGGTTTTATGAAAAAGGCCAAAACACGTCGATTTTATTTAATTTTTGTGTTGAAATACCCACAGGGGTAAAAACACCCCCTCACCAGATCTAAACCCTACCGTCGCGTCGTGAAATTTGGCATGCAGGTTTGCTTTGCGGTGCAAAATAGTAGCAGGTGTTATGAAAGTCCCTTGCTAAGGGAGTAACGTCATTCCCAAAAAATTAAAATATTTTTTTATTCTTAAAAGACAGATTGTATTGACAAACGCCGAACCATGTCAATTTTTATTTAGATAACAAATTTTTTGGTGTAAGTTAATTCCTAGGGGGTAACACCATGTACAAACAATTTCGGTTTATACGTGAATAAATCTGGCAACCGTGCTTTCGGGTGTTTGAGCAGGCTGTAGCCAGGTTTTGATTTTAGAGGGGGCAACTAAAGTTTTGTTTGGGGGGGGGGGCAAACTTATGATGTAATATTTTTCTAGTAGACAAGATAATGATTTCAGTGATCTTCAAGAGTGGGGAACTTTTTCTTTCAGAGAGGGTATTGCCCACACTCTGCCCTTCCCCCCTAGCTACGGCCCTGTGTTCGGGCCGTATGACCTAACGTGATCTAGCCATCCTTTTTTATTTTCCGCATTCGTTATTATTATACACAGAAAAAAAGTAATAATTTTTTTTCGCATAGTGTATAAATAAGTATAACTCCAACAGCTTGGCTATTTTGCAGCCTCTACGGAAAACAACCAATGTCGTTTACAAGGAAGTGCTAAAGAAGTAATTTCAAGATATGTATGTTCTAAAAATATATTTCATGAATAAAATACGCTGGCGAAGCCCGCGGGTACCAGCTAGTACTTAAATAAAGCGTATTCACGCGAGATTTCGTCGAGATCCGGTAATGTGATATATGCATTGGCATGTGACTTACGCGTGACATGTTGTTCACGGTGAACCAACAGGAACCCGCATAAATTCGCTGATAGGGTGTTTTCGCGAGATCTCGTTGATCCCCCCTCTTTCTTCCATGGTTGATCCACCTTCCACCTTGCAACTACAGGTCATGTGACATCTGCATCGATGTATTAAAAAACTTACACGTGACATTCTGTGTTCAGTGTTCAGTTGTTAGATAAAATTCAGCTGTTGGCGACTTAAATTAAGGACGCCATCTGCCATCAGCTGATTTTTAACGGACGAAGGGCTCACTTGACGACAAAATTGACAAAGATGCCAAATAACATGCTTCTTCGTTACACACTACAATACAGCGTGTGAGCACCGGTATATTTCAAATCTGGGCATATTCAGAAGAACCTTTGCACATGTTGAGCAAATAGTCACTTTCTACCTAATTTCGACATGGTTATACACGGCGGAAACTCCCGTAAAATACACCAACATCGCGTCAAGCCTCACCAACCGCTCTGGCCAGCCTTACTGTCTACACCTTTTTAATGCGAAAATATGTAATGTTTTAAATACTTTTCACAACCCGGATGTCATTCAAATTGCTAAAGTCATTCCGGATATATTTTTAAAAAACCGCACGAATAGAAAAATTTTAACACTCTGTATCTCAGAAAAGAAGCTAGAGTGGTGACTAGTGGTGGCCCAGGTTTATAGGAACTATTTGAATTATTTTTGGGCGAGTAATCTCGCTGCGAGCAGCGTCTCATGTTTTTTGAAACACCCTGTCTAATTAAAAGCAAACGTAAAAGAAGTACCTAGGAATATTTTTGTCAGTACACATTCTATATCTAGCCTCTTCTACAGCTTTAACGGCTCTTTGACAAAGTGGATCATCTTCCACGGACATATTGAACATAAGGTTTCTAATGTCGCATCTGAAAACCTCTCTATCATACATTTCTATCGTCAGTTTGTTATAATCATTACTTTGAATAACTTCTATTTCGTAGCCCATTTGATCTAAAATATCTAACAAACAGACAGGTAAATTATTTACCGTAAATGATAAGGATTGCATTAGAGATTACAAAACCATGTCCATGTAGAGACGTCATCGCAATAGAAAAAAAAAATCGGTCAAGTGCAAGCTATACCTGCCCAATTAGTGTTCCGTGCCATCAACCTCCCACTTAACCTGAGCAAACCTCGGCCGCCCGATCTCCGTCCATCTGCCGCGCTACCCGCCGCCGGCGGCACTAACGCCGTATCACATCCCGTATGCGCGGAGCTGAGTGGGCCAAATTAAAAATTTTGAAAAACGAGTAAGGACAAAAGTTGTTCCTTACATCGTGAGAAATATTTTTTGGCGAAAAACTTTGTCTCTAAAACCAATGATTTAGAAATTATAATGAAATAAACGATTGCATTGTTTATAACAATTGACCGCGCTAAAATTTTTCAATCCTGGAACTTTTTGCTTGATTTATACCTATTTCTCAATGTTCATGACTTTATTCAGATTTTTCTGAGCGAACCTTCTGGTGATAAGGGTGGGGGGCAGCAATTTTTCAGCGTTTTTTCCCGAAAAATGTTTAAAAAAATGCAATAAAAATACATCGTATGTATCGTTGAACTTGTGCTTCAATAAACTTTCATTTGACACCATACACGATGCTCCGAATCAAAATTCAACATTTTAATAGTTTTTCCGCAATCTACACGTGATTCTCAATGTTCATGATTTTTTTCAGATTTTTCTGAGCGATCCTTTTGGTGATTAGGGTGGGGAACAGAAATTTTATTGTTGAATTCGTGCTTCAACAAGCTTTCATTTAGCACCCTACACGATACCCTTGAATTTTTTTCCATTTCCCAATTTACTCGATGAAATTAACCCCCAGAATAAAAATTTAACTTTTTATACTTCTATAATTGGGTCACCACATTCTATCTCTGTGCTAAATTTCAAATTTTTACGTCAAATAGTTTCAGAGAAAATCGCCTGTAAGACACACTGGCGGACGCCGAGGAGATTCTATAAGTATTCCGTTTCACGGAACACTAAAAAGGGACCGCACAGGAGGATCACTTGCATGATCTAGCCATAGCTCTCTAATATGATACAACAATAATAAATTATTTAATAAACGTCTCTATTCAAATTTTTAGTTACATTGTGCTTCACAATTTCTTAATAAATGGCGAAATTTGATGTCATGTGGGCATAGGCGTTTCTAGGTGGGGGCTAGCCCCCCCCCCCCCCAAATCTCGGATTAGACCCCCCCCCCCAAATCCAACTGAGTGGCCTAGTATATGTATAGCCAAATATGTAAACCGGGGGCTTAAGCCCCCCCAAATATGTAAACCGGGGGCTTAAGCTCCCCCAAAAACAGAGGTCTAGAACCGCCTATGCATGTGGGTTAATTTTACATTTAACCATAAATCTGGAAACAAAGAAGAGATTCCATTATTCACATTTTAGAGCAGTCAGAGATTTCTGGGCCAACTATATGGCCCCCACCTACTTTTTAAGAACGGCTCTTGCCAGGCGTTCAGCTATGGGGCATATTGACAAAGTATACTCTCTTCTCTCTGTTGTCGGCAAAGTTATGGAGAAAGCGATTAACTTGCAAATTCTAAAATATCTATAAAAACACAAAATCATCCATGACAGATACCCCAATGAACTGGCAAAGAGCCTCATGAGAAATCCGGCAAAGCGAAGATTAAATTAAAGTTATCCCTACGGATCTACCTACAAGATTTTGATGAACTCACTATCCCAATGTCAAATAATTTTTATATCACATATAAAATATTTAAAATAATAGAATATCAATCAGGATCATTTTCTGCATGTTAATATGATTTTGTTACAAACCATTTACTTATTGTAATTTAATTTTACAGATTGTGAATAAATTGGGGTTAAATAAAAAAAATCCATGACAGACAGTACGGATTTCGTCACCAAAGATCCACAGGTGATCTCCTTAGCTTTGTCGCACATAACTGGAACGAGTCTCTCGAATTTCAAGGCCAATAAGCTTCGCTGATAAACCACACATATTATTTGCAACGCCACCAATATTTAAAATCAGGAAATTCCCATATAAACCACTGTGCGCAATCAGTCGCGTGTTACTGCACACTTTCGGCATATTACTAACTACTAAATTCACAGTGACGCGATAGAAAAATAGAATCAACAACCGTACACGACGGCAATGCTAAACTGAATTGCTGCTGCGGCTGAGTTCCCCGCCATGTAATGCCACTGAAGGGTCACCCACGGTGGGCAGCCTTAATAAAATAATTTATTTTACATTAAAATTAATGAATATTTGTATGGGTAGGAAGGTATACCTATTTTTTTCAAAAAATTACAAGTCATGTGGTCTATGTATGTGGTTGCCATCAACAATATTTCATACATATAAGTATTATAAATATTTCATATGCGCTTACATGCATGCATGGGTCATTTTTTTTAGGTAATCTACATTTCTTAAGGGGCATATAATCGTTACCTCAACGAGTTTTGTACTGAAATAGCTTACTGAAAAGTCCCGTAATTTTTTGTACTCTGTGATCAATTATGCCATAGGAGAGGTATGGACCGTAACGAATCGTAACAAGCGGCATTTTTTCATAAGTCTTCAAACATTCATATTGACTCCTGTCATTTATTGATTTTATTTGTTGTACACGTGTACTGTGTAAAGGTGACAGTTTTTTTTATTTGTAAAACCACCTGGGCAAGCCCCACCGCCCCCGTCGTGCCAGCGCTCCCGCGCCCATTGAAATATGACCACATACTCTCCAATAAGAGGAAAGTAATTTGGCGCCCCCAAATCATTGTGCCCTCTCCGACCCTAAAGTGGCACGGCACGCCACTGGCACGGAGTAAGACGGAAACACAAATATTCTGACTTATTGTGATGCGTCATGCTGTGACCTGTCGTAAACATATTTTCCGATGCACAATAACATGACGAAAATAGGCATTTGGGTTTTAAAAATTGTATGCAGTATAATAGCGGGGCAGTAATTCAATTTTCTCCATCGTTTTGCTCGGATTTTTTGACAGGCACATGACTCATAGTTGTAATCAGTACGACTGACCACGTGCCGAGCCAAACGATGGAAGAAATTGAATTATTACCTGTCTGCGTTCGTTGACTGCTGGTGCCATGTTCGTTGCATCGAGTCAAGGCCTTGCATCGAGTATCACGACTTCAACTTCAACCCAAGGAAAATAAAATGGTTTGAATTTGAAGAGGAAATTAAAGAACGTGCTGCGGCTGTTATTTGTTCTACATTACCAAATAAAAGAAAGATTTGGATACACGAAATAAACGAAAATGGAGAATTATTTGGTGAATATCATACGTTAGTAAATCTAACTAATTTTAAAAGCGAAGAAATGGTGGTTGCGGCCGAAAACGTTCTGACTCTTGTGTCCGTGACGACGAAAATCTGGACAGTCCGCATTTTATCACGACACAACCACATCCATCTGGCTGTGACAGAACGCGTCAGAGGCGTAGCATCAGATAAATGCTACAATGCTACCGCTGTACCTGCTTCTGTTTAATTCGTTATCGGTTGGTTGCAACCTGAGATTGCTCTTCTCAGGTTGCAACCATATATCAATCACGAACACTCGACTTGAATCGGAGTAACAAAGGATGGCCACACCCAAGACCTAGTTTTGGCTGTGTACCGTTGTCAAACCTGGTTAACCGCTCGGTTTCTTCGGTGACATTAATGACAGATATTGCGTTTCCAATCTGCCAACTTTTCAGATTACCGATACTTACGGGACACAAAACCGTAACCGAAGTTGACAACGGTACACGCCCTTAGTACCCTTGGGCTACACCCAGGGCTGCCAATTTGTGAGTAATTCCTCACATTTGTGAGTAATTTGCTGGTCTGTGAGTAATTTTGTGAGTAAGTGGCCATTGTGAGTAAATTGTAAGTAATCGAGAGATCAACGTATATTTACGTAGTATATTCTTGGTAGTTATGCAGATTTCTAATCTGATAATTTATTAAAAATTTAATTTTAAAAATCTAAATTTAGGCATAATTTTAGGCGCTCTAGCAGTAATTACAATTTTGCAGTTTTTAGATTTGCACTGCTTTGAGCGACCTCTCTTGCTTAGCCAATATAAAAATATAGGAGGATAAGTAATAAGAGTAAGGTAGCTAGTGATTCGTCTGTTTGATACTCCAACTTGCAAAACTAGGTGTCGCAGCGTCTCGGGTATTCCCCTCCTGTAACATGTGTGATTTACACAAACATATTCCTTTCAAAACGGTGAAAGCGCTCCTACTTTGGCTTTCTTCCGAGTTGTCAACCCTAGCAACACGCAAACCAGCTTTTGATGTTTAGCAACATTGCACAGTAGTAAAATAAAAACAAAAGCGCCATCAGTTGCCATTTATTAGTATTAACAAATATACCTACGGTGTTTTACGGTTTATACAAAAAAAAAGGTGTCTTGATATTGATATGTTGAAGTTGTGAGTAATCCAGGAACATTTTGAGAGTAAATCAGTACAGGTCAGTTGGCAGCCCTGGCTACACCCAAGGTTACTGAACTAGTAGCATTTTTTAGCGATTTAAAAGTTTAAAAGCATCAAAACCAAAGCCATGTGCTCTCTTTGTTTATCCAACGTTATTAAACATAAACAAACAAAGATATTGCCACAAAAATCAAAACCATATTGTTATCCGTATTTGTACAATGCAGTCAAAAGCAAATAAATAAAGACAACAATGGTAAATAGCCATTTTTAAATCAGCGATCAAGTCATGACCTAGTCAGACCATTGGGCAACACTGTCTCATTTAATCTTAATACTTTGATTTTTTAGGTTAAACATTGAGTATATGGAGCAACGTTGCCAAATAAGGTGACGTAGTCATGACGAGGTCACTGATTTAAAATCGCCTCTTGGGTTTGGCTTTGATGGTTTTGAATCGCCAAAAAACGTCTTAGATGCCTTGGGCTACACCAAGGAACATAAAAGGATTTGCTTGGGCTACCCTACAGACGAATTTTGGCGATTCAAAACTATATCAAAACCAAAACCTGTACCAAAACCATGTGCTCTCTTTGTTTATCCAACGTAATTAAACGTAAACAAACAAATATAGAGCCACAGAAATCAAAACCATATTGTTATCCTTATTTGACAATGCAGTTCAAATGTAAATAAATAAATACAACAATGGTAAACCCTCGGGTTTGGATTTGATGGTTTTGAATCGCCAAATTCGAACGTTCCATTCATGCAAATGACGTTTGACAACTTGCAGTTTTTTTCTGCGATTTCAAGAGGGGCAATTTTTTTAAATCAGTGATCTAGTCATGACTACGTCACCTCATTTGGCAACGTTGCTCCATATACTCAATGTTTAACCTAAAAAATCAAAGTATTAAGATTAAATGAGACAGTGTTGCCCAATGGTCTGACTAGGACATGACTTGGTCACTGTTTTTGATTTAAAAATGGTTCTGTAAACCGTAAACAAAAGTCAAAGTCGAAAGTTTAAAGATAAAAACACAAAAAAATATTAAATTTATTGATAAATTAATTTTAATTATTGATTAATCTTTAATAGTTATGCTGCATTAAAATAAAATTATAAGAAAATTTAATGTTCCTAATCAAATTAGCTTTAAAAAACAAAATGAGCGAAATTAAAAGCTTGTTTTCAAATTTTAACATTGTGGGGCCCCTCAGTTTAGCTGTTACGATTCCATGGATTATGTTTAAGATGATTGGCGCTGCGTGCCTAAAAAAGGGGTATAATGAGCTTGTTGGAAAGGTAAAATAAGATAGTTTTAATTAGTTTATTGAAACTACATTGCTATGGAATTGTAGGTTGTAGTTATTACTGGAGCTAGCTCCGGTTTAGGCGAGGCCTTAGCACACGAGTTCTACAAGCATGGCGCCCAAGTTGTCCTTTGTGCTAGACGCAGGCAAGAATTAGAGCGGGTTAGAACAGATCTTTTACACACTCATTGTAAAGATACAACTCATCCACCGATAATTATTCCTTTAGACCTAAGTGAACCCAGTGAACTGCAAAACCATGTTGATAAAATACTTTCTATAACTGGCCGAATAGATATTTTGGTAAATAATGGGGGAATATCACATAGAGGGAGAGTGAAAGACACTGCATTAGATGTAGACCAGAAGATTATGGCAGTGAACTATTTTGGATCAGTAGCACTAACAAAAGGTATGTAAATATTTATATTATATCAAATACAGAATGTCTGCAGCTCAGTCTGCAGATGGGGTTTAGAACAGGACAAATGGACCAAATTTTGCAAGATACATGAAATTGTTACCCCTATTAAAAGTTTTTGCTTATAAAATAAATAAGATTCACGTTATGAAAAATTAATTATTTTATACAAATATAAAAATGTTTTTTTGCATAAGCGTAAAAATCCCTTGTTTATCATTTTCTACCAAAAGAACAAATATAAAATGTGTTTTAAATTAAACCCTAAGCCAAAGTACAAGATTTTACAAAAAAATTAAAATATTAAAAGTAATGAGTTTTATCACATTATTTTTTTTAAAGTCTCTCACCTTTAACCAGAGTAGTAATTTCTACATATTAAGCAATAATGACACCTATGGATATGTATGTCAATGTTTTAACTAAAGCAATTATTTAATTTAAAATTCTTTTTATTCAAATGCAATTTTTAAATAATACGAACATTTAATTAAACTCTAAAGAATATGATATAAACTAAGCAATACAATAAAGATACCGCAATTCAAAAACCCCAACCCCATATTCAACACATTTTTCTAATTGCTTCCTTAGATATCTGAAGGAATTTCTGATTTCTTCCTGGGATATTGAACAAACCGCCTGGATTTGCTCATGTTGCAGGTGATATAAAAAAATATGGGCCTATAATGCCATGGACAGATATCGCGCACCACACGTTCACTTTTGTCAAATATTGTCTTTGCCTCATTAAGTACACTAAATTCCTGGTTTTCTCGAGACCAGTACCTGACATGCTGGAATGCTAAACTTCTATTAGTAGAAAATGTACATTTATCAGGAAACATAATAAATTTATAAAAATGAAAATTTCCACTTAAAATTTGGTCTCCACCATAAACAAAAATCTAGTCTTTTTGCTTCATCTCCCTCTTCCAATGTTTGGTTAAAGTGGGGTTTGAATGTAAATAATTTATTTTCTTTGAAGATCATCTGAATATGAGTTTTTTTCACAACTTCTAGAAGATATTTAGCAAGATTTCTTAGGGACATCACAGGAGTTTCTCTAACAGACTGAAGAGCTGAAACTGTGCCAGCATCTTTTTGGTCATATTTCTTGTTGAAATTCAAAACCGAACCAGTTCTTTGAGACTTTTAGTTGGGACTTTCAACAAATAAGTAATGTGATAAAACTCGTTACTTTAATATTTAAATTTTTTAATAAAATCTTGTACTTCGGCATAGGGTTTAATTTAAAACATATTTCATATTTGTTCTTCTGGTAGAAAATGATAAACAAGATATGTTTACTTTTACTCAAAATAACGTTTTTGTTTTTTTATGCTCCCTTTATAATAAATTTTAATAAATAATAAAATACTTTTATTAGGAGTGTCCTCTTCTCCAGAAATTTATTTTAGTGTATCTGTTCATAAGTATTGATGATAATTTAAAATAATGAAAATAGTAGCTAATAACTTTTACTGAGCATTAAGTCATATCTATTTTTGTAATATGAGTTTACCCTTTTGATAACATAGTGACTCTATGCATTTTTCTAGCTGTATTAACTGATATGTTAAAAAAGAAGCAAGGTCATATAGTTTTCGTAAGCTCCATTCAAGGCCTATTAGCATTACCAGACAGATCAGCGTACTCTGCTTCAAAACATGCCCTACAAGCTTTCGCCGACAGTCTAAGAGCAGAAGTAGCATCAGAAAACATTTCTGTTAGTGTGATTAGCCCTGGTTATATTAAAACTCAACTATCCCTAAATGCTTTGACAGGTAGTGGGGCTGCCCATGGCCAAATGGATGCTTCCACTGAGTCAGGGTTTACTCCAGAGTACTGTGCAAATCAGATTGTTAAAGCAATAGCTCAGAAAAGAAAGGAACTAGTACTGTCTACATTCTTGCCAAAGTTAGCATTATTTTTAAGAAAGTTTTTCCCCTTCTTATACTTTGTAGTGATGGACCAGAGGGCTAGAAAAGCTACTCTCAAGGAATTGTCACAGAGTATTAATGGTGTAGAGAAAAAAAGTCAGTAGGGTTTCATTTTTATGTTATGCATAATTTTGCGTTACGATATTTTAATAATCTGGCCAAAGCAGTTTTTTAAATTCCTATTAAGTTGTGATTTGTTCTTAAAATAGAAAAAGAAATAGATGTAGTTGCAGTTTTTAAGTATGTTTAATTGATATCACATACTAATATTTTATGAAATTAGCATTTCATACACAAATTTGGGTTACTTTATAATATTTTTTAGGTTGCTTTTTTAGAGTTTAGGAGACATATCACCCACAGTTATAAATTTTTTGAGGAATTCATATTTTTTTGGGAAATATTTTATAATTAGTGAAGGTGCACATTGTGAATGGTTCATTTTCCACTGTAACTCTGTTCAGAAATATGTGTTTTAATACTTTTCTAACTAAAAAGAAGTTTTAAAAATTGCAATACGTACTGCTTGTGTAAAGTCTGTTCAAAGATACACCCTTTGAGAAATTGACTGATTTATTATGACTGGCATTGTCGTTAAGAATCAGACGGTATATCTTTGAACGGACTTTATATACTTAACAAAAATGGCCAAATAATTGTAACAGATTTTTAGGACATATCACCAATAAATATTTTATGTCGTCCTGTCCTCTTTCAAAGAACGAAATCTCTGAGAATTACTAGATTCTCACACTCTCGGTTCTCTTAGTTTGTAGGAAAGTGAATATTGTATTAAAATTTGCGGTAATTTTGACATTGTGAAAAATTAGCTTTATTCTTTTGAGTTCCAGCAAAGGTAGAAACCTTTTTAAAATGCAAAGGTTATTTTAAGCTTTTGTAATATTTGTAGACTTTTTACAGGTTTTCTTTTTATATATTATAGATATTAGATATCTGAAATTTGAATTAGTCTGACTCAATTCCACAGGGTTAAATCCTTGACTAGTTGTTAGTTTTTTTAAAGTCATATATCCACTTTAACCAAAGGTATATGTGCAGATGCAGGCAAATATTTTATTGTTTTAAACTTTTCTGTTATAGGGTTAAATGAATGTTTAGTGTATGTTTTTAAAATAAAAGATTGTTTCAAGTTGAATTTAAGACTTTTTTATTATTTTTGAGCAGAGTTGAGCAAACTACTTCAAAAAAGTACTGGAGTATAACTACTATAGTAGTTAAAGTCCATATTTTATTCTTTGATTTAATTCAGAAATAAAAATTCTCTCTTAAATAAAATAATCCATTTTTTCCAGTGCCGGCTTATGAAATTTCAATGTTGTATATCTCTGTTCCTGCTTACAGGACCCGTACCAAATTTAGGGGTTTTAATAGTGAGCCCCCCTGGGCATGTGTTGGTAAAGAAAAAAAACATTTTGTAATTTGCGAAAAAAGTTGAATTTTTTTAGCCCAAATGGGAAAAAATGAACGCGTTTAGTTATTTTATTTATTATTTTTTACTAAACACATTTTACATCATTTTGTCGAGAATATTTAAATTTTAAAAGAAAAAAATATGTTAGTAGAAAGTTATAGTCATTTGAATTTTTTTAAACACTAAAGTATATAATTTAAAAAATAATTCATATGACTATAACTTTCTACTAACACACTTTGTTCTCTTAAAATTCAAAAATTCTCGACAAAATTATGTAACATTTGTTTAGAAAAAAACAATAAATAAAATACCTAAACACGTTCATGTTTTTCCCAGGGGGGCTAAAAAAAATTCAACTTTTTTTCGCAAATTACAAAATGTTTTTTTCTTTACTAAAACATTCCCAGGGGGCTCACTATTAAAACCCCTAAATTTGGTACGGGTCCTGTAAGCAGGAACAGAGATATACAACATTGAAATTTCATAAGCCGGCACTGTTTTTTTCAAGATCAGAGTCAAAGAAGCCGCGACCAGCCGTTTGGCGGTGGCACATTGGATGGCACGCGCCAATACGGTGGTCAAAAATATCAATATCAGCATTAAATTTGGACGTATTTTATACATATAATTGCTATTGTAAAATATTAGCTCCCAGCATGGGCGCACCCAGGATTTTGTCTTGGGGGCGGCTGATTTGTATGGGGGGGGGGGGGCGCTGAATGGTGCAATTCGATGAATTTCTTCAGTTAGTACTAGTACTGCAGTTTTTTACATTTTTATGAGTCTAAGATGATGGTCGGGGGGGGGGGGTGCTGCCCCATAGCCCCGCCCCCTGGGTTCGCCACTGGCTCCCAGCCTATATAGGCACTTAATAATCGGTGTGATTATGAACAAAAAATTATGTTATTGGAGTCTATTTTTATACGTGTGATCGATCAATAATAAATGGATGAGTGAGTCATCTTATCTTTTAATTTTTATCGAAACATATGGTGATACAGCAAATATAAAACGGGTAAAAAATTAATCAATAATCCAAACGAATAATCATAAATTGCAAAAAAATTACAATAACTATATACAGTACTTATATGTACAAGAATTTCGGTTTACCGTTTAAAATTGGTGAACAACAGCAGTATGAAAACAAACTATATAGTTCCTGTTTGGGGTCACCAGCTCTGCTCACCGCAATTTAGGTGACTTGAAAAATTCATTCGCGATGTAAACAAAGGTGGACCGAAGAACAGAACCACTTGAATTTGATGATAAGAAATTAATTTTTATTACTCGACTCGACTTATTTTGTGCAAAGTTGCTGTTGCTAATTAACAGTAACATTTAAACACTAAAATGAGCGAAATTAGAAGATTGTTTCTAAGTTACTACGTCCTGGGGCCGCTGTGCCTAGCTGTTAGTGTTGTAATCCTATGGCTTACCAATAAGATTATTAAGGCTGTGTGTCTAAGAAAGGCGTACAATGGACTTATCGGAAAGGTAAAAGATGCTGTTTTCATTGGAAATGGTGGAAAATATAACCGTTGTTTGAGGAAAGGTATAATATAACCAAAGTTCAAAGTTTACCAAATAATTCGGTAAACTTTGAACCTTCTCGATCTCGATGTGCTCCGCTAGACAGAGACAGACAGCACTGTCTCGCGAAGCACATCAAGATTATAGTGGAAAATTATATGCATGGTGTAATAAAGAATAGGTATACATACACATATTTTTTTTATTTCATAAATCGTTTATTATTACAAACCCAAAAAAAAATATTTTGAAGAAAATCACTAGGATAATAATTTAGCTACAAAAAAATTTTCACTTTTCGGCATAATTTATTGCAATTTACAAGGGCGTACCCAGCGAGGGGCAGGGTGGGGCAGCTGCCCCCCCCCCCCCCTAGAAGACAAAGTAAAGTTATAATCTTCGCAAACCGAATTCGCATCCTGCCACCTTCCTCAAAAATAATATGAGTTGCCCCCCTCTAGTTCAGATCCTGGGTACGCCCTTGGCAATTTAAAAAGCAGCCATTTCTATTTGTCCTTAGTGCATAATGACGTCAGGAGATCAGCAAAAATAATATGTGTCGATCTACATGTTAACGTAAAGCTTAACCGAAAGTCGAACAGGTTTGTTTTTCTCGGAAACAGTCAGAGGGGGAGCAATCGAATTTTTTGGGTTGATAGAGGAATAGTGCAACTAGCTTCAGTAAAAAAATCAGTTATACAGGATGTTTCGTTTCGGAGCTATTAAAAGTCAAAGTCGAAATTTCCGCGATTTCCATTAAAATCGGGTACAGGTCGCATAAGTGAATTAAATCGATGTAAATTTTCGGAGGAACCCAACCCAACCCGAAGCTTCAGAACTCTATTCAAACTGGTGAGAATCGAACAATGGCAAGTAATTCTTTTGAATTTTTTTAGGTCGAAAAATTCCATTTGCAGGCCTCTCTTTGGTACCTAATACACGGATAGCTAATATATCGGATTCATAAGTAAAATTTTAAAATCTCAAATACTTTCTTTTTGCAATACATTTACCTAAACCTAAAATCACTGGAAAATGGATAATTTGGGAAAAACTGGAAATTTCGGTTTTTGACCCAAATATTTCAAGGTTTTAAATTTTTTTGGGGTCAAAATGGTTCAAATTAAAATCCCATATGCGTCATCGGAAAGAGCTCATCGAAATACATGATATCCATATTTTTTAGTTTCTTCATTCTTAATAGGAAGGGCCGATTAAATTTCGATTTTTTTACTTTTTTGCCCTGGACATCGGTACATTTGAATCACTTTGTATTTTTTCCTATCTAGTTTTTCCCAATTTTTCAACACTATCTCATAAAGGGATAATAACACTTTAAAATGAATACCGAATGGGTCATCCAGGAGCGTATTTAAGGGGTAAAAACCGAATTTTCTTGATTTTTTCCGACAAATCCTATTTTTAAGCGTCACTATTCCATTATTCCACACTATTTTCCCTATTTAGGGATTCTTTTTGGGTTTACTTTAACCCTTAATATTCGTCCAACCGACGTAATTTTTTGTGTGTGTGTTTGGATTGACTGATTGTGCAATAATATTAACATATTGATTGAAAACGCGAAATGACGAAACAAGCCCATTGTCTCAAAATGAATATTATTAATTTAAAATAAGCAGATATTTCTTTCTTTCATTTAGGTTGTAGTTGTTACTGGAGCTAGCTCAGGTATAGGTGAGGCCCTGGCACATGAATACTATCAGCGTGGTGCTCAATTGGTCCTTTGTGCTAGACGTAGACAAGAGCTAGAGCGCGTCAAGGCGGATCTTTTACGCACTCCCTGTAAAAATCCATCCCTTTCTCCGCTCATCATTCCACTAGACCTAAATGAACCCAATGAACTACAAAATCACGTTGACAAAATTCTTTCTCTAACTGGGCGTATAGATATTTTGGTAAATAATGGGGGAATATCACATAGAGGTAGAGTGAAAGACACTGCATTAGATGTAGACCAGAAGATTATGGCAGTGAACTATTTTGGATCTGTAGCACTAACAAAAGGTACCTACACAAAATGTTTTAATATTAAAAGCAGTATTTAGAGCCCAGTTGCTCAGTTATTTGCTACAAAAAAACAATGACCATTCGGTGTATCTATCCTCATAAAAAACACTAAAAAATCAAAATTTTACTTTCTACTTTTCCTTTAAAACCGCACCTAGCAAAAATTCGATACATCTGTCGCGCGAGGTTTAAAGAAAAGGTACAAAATATAATTTCGATTCTTCTAATGAATTCTAAGTATTCTTTATGTATCTACATTGCTATAAACAATCAATAACTTTAACATAATTTAAAGAAATAAAAATTTTATTCTGTACCTTTTCTTTAAAACTGCGCTTCGCAAAAATTCGATACATTTGTTGCACGCGGTTTTAATGGAAAAATACAAAATAAAATTAGATTATTTTAATGAATTCTAATAAGTCTTCTTTACGTGTACCTAAACATTGATATAAGACTTTTTGGTGTAGGCACATAAATAAAACATATAATTTGTTCAAAAAATCAAAATTTGAATTTTTACTTTTCCTCGAAAACCGCACCTAACAAAAAATTCGGACTATCTGTCGCGCGCGGTTTTAAAGAAAAATTACAAAATAAAATTTCGATTCTTTTAATCAATTCTAAGTCTTCTTTATAAGTCTACAATGCTATAAACAATCAAGAACTTTATGGTGTAGGCACATCGGCACATATAATTTTTTTTAAAGAAATACAAATTTTATTTTCTACTTTTTCTTCTAAACCGCGCTTCGCAAAAATTCGATATATTTGTAGCACGCGGTTTTAATGAAAAAATACAAAATAAAATTTCGATTCTTCTAATAAGTCTTCTTTACGGGGATACATTGATATATGACATTTTGGTGTAGTCACATAAATAAAAAATATACCTAATTCATTATAGAAATCAAAATTTGATTTTTTAATTTTCCTTTAAAACCGCACCTAGTAAAAATTCGATACATCTGTCGCGCGCGGTATAAAAGAAAAAGTACAAAATAAAATTTAGATTATTTTAATGAATTTTGAGTTTTTTTATCAGTCTGCATTGCTGTAAACGATCAATGACTTTCTGATGTAGGCACATGAATAAAACAAAATTTAACGAAATAAAAATTTTATTTTGTACTTTTTCTTTTAAACCGTGCTTCGCCAAAATTCGATACATTTGTAGCACGCGGTTTTATTGGAAAAACAAAATAAAATTTCGATTCTTTAAATGAATTCTAATAAGTCTTCTTTAGGTGTATTCATTGATAAATAACATTTTGGTGCAGGTACATAAATAAAACATATAATTCATTCAAGAATCAAATTTTTTTTTAATTTTCCTCTAAAACTGCACCTCGCAAAAATTCGATAGATATTGTATATAGATTTGTAGCACGCGGTTTCAATGGAAAAATACAAAGTAAAATTTCGATTCTTTTAATGAATTCTAACAGGTCTTCACGTGTATACCTACATCGATATATGACGTTTTGACGCAGGCACATAAATGAAACATATAATTTACTAAAGAAATCAATATTTAATTTTTTACTTTTCCTCTTAAACCGCACCTAGCAAAAATTCGATACATCTGTCGCGCGCGGTTTTAAAGAAAAGATACAAAATAAAATAGCGATTCTTTTAATCGATTATAAGTTCTAAATCTTCTTTATGTGTCTACATTGCTATAAACAATCAATAACTTTCTGGTGTAGGCACATAAATAAAGATAATTTAAAGAAATATAAATTTTATTTTGTAGTACTTTTTCGTTTAAACCGCGCTTCGCAAAAATTCGATACATTTGTAGGACGCGGTTTTAATGAAAAAATACAAAATAAAATTTCGATCCTTTTAATGAATTCTAATAAGTCTTTTTCACTTGTATACATTTATATATGACTTTTTGGTTCAGGCACATAAATAAAATATAAAAAATATAAATATATAAAAATCATTAAATAAATCCAAATTTTATTTTTTACTTTACTAAAAATTAAAAAAAAACTATAAATTACGTTTTGATTTCTTTAATCAATACTATATCGTTTTTATGTCTCTAAGCTGGGAAGTCATTGCATCAGTTTTTATAGCAAATATAAGTGGCCAACAACGTTGTTAAAAAGATCCAAATAAAATCTGCTAATAGGCGCTGAGTATTCCTCTAAAATAAAAGTCTTAATTTTTTAGCTATTTTACCGGATATGTTGAAAAATAAACAAGGACATATAGTTTTTGTAAGCTCCATCGCAGGCTTGGTAGCAGTTCCTCTAACATCAGCATACTGTGCATCTAAACATGCCCTGCAGTCTTTCGCTGACAGCCTGCGAGCAGAAATAGCCTCAGACAACATTTCTGTTAGTGTGATCAGCCCTGGTCCGGTTAAGACGCAGATATCCGTAAATGCCTTGACAGGCAGTGGGGCTGCTCATGGCCAAATGGATCCTCACACTGAATCAGGATACAGTGCAAAATACTGTGCAGAACAAATTGTTAAAGTTGTAGCTCAAAAGAAAAAGGAATTAGTACTGGGACCATTTTTACAAAAGATAGCGGTATTTGTAAGAACGTTTTACCCTGCTCTATATTTTTATATAATGGAGCAGAGAGCTAAAAAATCTGGTTTATAAAGATAATCGTAGCGTTAATAGCGTAGAAAAGCAAAGTTGTAGTTTTTATGTCTTGTCTAACATCTAAATGTAAAAACTGTTTTAGTTCCCATCAAGTTGTGGTTCTAATTTTAGAATGCAAAAGAGGAAAAATTTAAATTAGCTTGGTTAGTCTAAGTTATCGAGTACCTACAAGACGAAAAATATTTCTTATAAAAAATACACATTATAGGTAAAATTATCGGTTTACCGAATCCTCCCTTGTCTAATTGGGCAACAATGCGATAATTTTTTAAAATAAAAATACGTTGTAAGTAGAGCTCCAAAAATTTCGTATCTCAACCATGAAGGTAGAGCGGAGAGGAGCGCCGGCAACGTTACAGTACGCCGCGATATTTATTGTGAGGACGACGTTGGGGCGCGAGTATGAGTAAAGTACAAAATAAAACTAATGCTCTAGTACAAATTTTCATGTATGTAAACTAAAAAAGACACGAAAATATTTTGTGTCCCGATTATTAATCTAATCATCACTTTCGGTTTCTAAAAAGGATTCATATTCGTTATTGCAACTTTCATCATCTGATGAGTTTTATTTTTCACTTTCTACTTCTACTACATATTGGCAAGGAAGCTGATCATCATGATCGTAACCAACATCTAGTGATGTGGCTGGTATTTGGCGATAGATAGACTGAAAGAAAACGGTTTTCTTTTAATACACTATTATATGGCGGTTTAAACTATATTAAAATAACGAATTACTATAGCTTAATATCTGCAATCGTAAATACCACAGCCTAAAGCATAATGACTGGATTCATAAAATATACCAGTATACCATTAGGTATTCTTCGTGATAATAAATTTTTAGTAATTTATTTCCATTGCGTGGTGACGAAATTTAGAGTCAGGATAGTGTCGTAGTCGTAGTCCCGTTCATTCATGGCTTAAACAGTTGTCACTGCGTAGTATTTTGTATGTAACGTTTTTGGCAGGTCGGAATATACGTTATGTAGTAAAATGTTAAGTAGTTTTTGGTTTTCCTTAGAGATCTTTTCCGTAAACTTCAAAAAATGGTGCATCAGTACCAAAAAAAAATGGTTTCACTTCATCCGGAACAGTCTTGCCACAGGCTTGCTCGGTGGAATACAGACGGCTCGGAAAGCCATAGCGACGGCGCGCGAAGTCGGATGTTTAGCGTTCTCTTTCTCTGCCCTACACGCGCACCATGTATAAAACACAACGATAAGCTAGTTATGAATGAATGTTGTCTCCTCTTATGAAGGTCATAGGAAAGGAATGAAGAATGAAGGGTGTGAGAGTTAGATAGTCAGAAAGATCAAATACCAATGAAAAAGATGAAAAAAGCAATGTTGCCAGCTATCGTATATTTTCATAATTTTAATAATTATCACAAAAATAACCATTTATTGCCAAAATGGACAAGAAGGGTGCCCGTTCCACCCAACCGAATTAACGATTTCCTATTTACCTAAAGTCTATTTTTCCTAACAAATAGTTTCTTTTGCTTTTCTGCTCGGCCTATATGTATGTTATAGAGTTAATGAATTTATATGAGTGGGTATGGAAAATAAAATCGATTACTTAAATTTGAAATAAGGTCTTTTATTAATTTTTTCAATTTTGGAATTTTATAATTAATGTCAAATAAATTACTAGCATTATATAAGGTAACTTTTTTTATTGTAAAAAACTAACTTTATAATAAATAAAACAATGCAGCTATGTACTAATAATATCGAAAAGTTGACCAAAGTTTTTCTAACAATAGTTTTTTTTTGTAAATAGACTACATTTTTGTTTAACATTGTTGTTCCTCGGTTATTTATTATTAAAAATCAATATCGTTCGGGTATAGACACATAAAAAAGACTTAAAATTCATTAGTCAAAATTTTATTTTGTACAAAAATTCGATACGTCTGTCGAATTTTTGCGGTGTGCTTCTCTACACCGTAAATCGTTTGTTTTTTATAGCAAGTAAATGAGAAACAATGTAAATTGAAAATAATATATTTTCTTTAAATTAAAAACTATACATTTTCGCTTCATTGAAATCTCGGGTTTGTACAGGTTCATGGTATAATCCTTCTGGACACATTTCATAAACAATGTTGTTTAATTTATAAAGGGTGAGTTTTTTTAAGCGTTACAAGGCGATATCTCGAAAACAGTTCAAAATATTTTAATAAAATTTTGGTAATTTAATAGGGAGATGGGGAGCCATACCCAAACATATTTTTGACATTTACCCCCTCTCTATATTTTCAGGGGTGGGGGTAACTTTGGAATTTTAAATGGGATGATGTACTTTTGTTTATAAAATTCCAATCTACGTAAAAAACTACATACGTATGTGTACATTTTTTTTTTTGATTTGCTCTTTCGGTTACAGAATTATGGTTAACTAAATTTACATTGAATTTAAAAATAAATAACTTTTACTAATAAATCAAGTTCACTTATTTCAGAATTATTATTCGTTGCCATGGAAATGCCTTAATTTTCAGTGACTTGAGAATTTTGACGTTTTAACGATTATTTCTCAGTTTATTGCGCAGTTAAACATGGAAACGAATTTTAATGTGCAAGTTCATATGTTGTTAATTTTGGAGGAGTGCAGAAAAAACTACAGAGGAGCTGCACTAGTGTGGTCAATTAATGTCTGGTGTGGTATAATCGGGGATAGACTTATTGGTCCGCATTTTTTTGCAGGACATTTAAATGGAGAAATGTTCACAGATTTTTTAAGAAATCAATTACCAGAATTATTAAACCAAAACATAAATCTTGACATGTGGTTTCAACAGGACGGAGCTTCACCCCATTATACAGGCCTGTAATCATTTGAATGAAATATTTGAAAACAGGTGGATTGGACGAGCTGGTCTGGTCAGCTGGCCTGCTAGATCCCCGGATTTGACCCCCCTGGACTTTTTCTTGTGAAGTTTGATAAAGGACAAAGTGATGGCGACTGTACCTACAACTTTAGGTGATATGAAAGATCGAATCCGCGTTTCCTGCTTATTAGTGACACCTGAAATGTTACAGCGAACTTCGTTTCGAAAATTATTTAGAATAAGAGAGAAAGTGTTTGGTAGTTGAAGGGGGACTTTTTGAACAACTTCCCAAGCATGACAAACGATAAATAAGTTGAAATTAAATGGTAAATATTTTTAAAATTTTATAACCTATAAATCATAATTCCGGTAGCGACAGAGAAAATTAAAAAAAATGTACACTACGTAGTTTTTTACGTAGACTGGAGTTTTATAAATATACCCTGCACCCCTCAAAAAAGAGAGAGGGGGTAAATGTCAAAAATATGTCCTCCATCTCCCTATTAACTCTCCAAAATTTCATGAAAATATTTAAAATCGTTTCCGAGATACCGCGTTGTGACACTTTAAAAAACTCATTCGGTATAACGAGTATTTAAAGAGGCGCTGCGCGAATTAATGTCGATGTACAAATATTTCTCTACTAAGATGTCTTATATTGGTAAAAAGCTCAATATTACAGACCTTAACGGATCAAAAATTTAATAAAATTAAAAAAAGGATGTTTGTCAATAATAAAAACATTTTCTAAATTATTTCTACAACATTTTCAATAATCTAATATACAGAACACTGTTCCATCAACATGTAAACTGCTAATCCATAAAATGGAATTGTGTGAATTAAATACCATTCGAAATGCAGACACAATTTCTTGATAATTTTTTTAAAAATCAACCTGTAATAACTTTAAAGGCTTTACAGTTAGACTAGTTTGGTTTCAAACACAGAAATAAGTTCTTTTGCAACAGTTAAATAATTAAGATTAACTGGTTTTTAAAATGTGGGTCGGTACTTTTGGGATAATTAAAATGCTTTTGGAGTATTTCGTATCATTACTGATTTTCATATAATTTTTCCTAAAAAGTCCAAGTTACAATAAAAAAAACCTAAAAGTTGGGGGGGGGGGTTAGTCCCACAAAATGAGCCATTTTTACACTTTGTCATATAAAAATATAAAAAAATAATGATTTTAACAAATACGACAGGACAGAACCTCCTCTTTTGTTGTGTAACGGTCAAATATAACTAATTTATGGAATCATTATATAAATCGTGTAAAAATTGTCAGTTTTATGACTACAATTTTGACACGAAACTGGCGGCCACGTAACTGACATTATTTTGTCTTAATTGAGCATACTAAAGAAAAACTACAAAAGAATTTTCGTCTGAGGGTAAAACCATAATTTTTACTGACCTGGGAAAAATTATCCAACATGCAACATGCTAAAAATCATAAATATCAATCAATAGATTATGAATTATTGTGTAATGAAGTCAAGGGGGACAGAAGTGACTTTTATAATGAACTAAACATTTTGCCAGTCACTTGCCAATAGAAATCATTACTTGCTTTGTATTTAACCATTAATTTTACAAAATTTAAATTCTAAAAAATCGTTTAGAGATAATTACTACCACATATTGTGAAAAAAAAAAAGAAGTTCTGCATTTTTTAAAGTTACGATGTATTTTTTTATTAAACATTTTTTGGGTAAAACGCTTAAAAATTCCCCCACCCTTATCACCAAAAGGATCGCTCAGAAAAATCTGAAAAAAATCACAAACATTGAGAATTAGGACTAGATTAAGCCGAAATTATCAGAGTTGAAAAATTCTAGCGCAATCAATTGTTATAAACAATGTAATTGTTTATTTCCTTATAACTGCTGAACCATTGGTTTTAGAGAAAAAGTTCTTCAACAAAAAAATATTTGTCACGATGTAAGGAACAACTTTTGTCCTTACAAGTTTTGTCAAAATTTTTAATCTGGCTCAATCGAAATGCGAGTGCATTACTATTATTGCTGTCCCCTACCCTTATCACCAAAAAGATCTTTCAGAAAAATCTGAAAAAAATCACGAACATTGAGTATTAGGTGTAGATTGAGCCAAAATTATCAGGATTGAAAAATTCTAGCGCGATCAATTGTTATAAACAATTTAATTGTTTATTTCCTTATAACTGCTAAACCCTTGGTTTTAGAGAAAACATTTTTCGACAAAAAATATGTCTCACGATATAAGGAAGAACTTTTGTCATTACAAGTTTTTCAAAATTTTTAATTTATCGGTTTTCCCGGCGGCTCATCAACTGTAAGGCCCCCCTGCAAAATCATGTCTGGGCTCCGATGTGTAGGTATAAATGGGGTCCTGCCACGCTACGCCACCGTTTTTTAATAGCACACTGCACAGAGGTAAATTTTTTTTTGTGTTTTCTGTTATTTGTTAAGACATTGATTAAAATACCTGTAAAATGTATTTGTTATATTTTATTTAATGCTATTTACTTTCCAAGTTTCAGTGATGGTTCTTTAAAATAAATAATAAAATAACTTTAAAAAGTAAAGCCATTAAAATTACTATAGGTCAGAACCTTTTGTAAATTATAACTCATCTACAAAAAATGTATTGACTGGTCTACAGTTTCTTTCTATAACTTTTAACACCTTTTACTTTGCTGTCGAGTACAGTCTGTAAATACACATAGCAGCTGCGGCCAGCGAAACAGTACAATGTAAAATTTTTCGGCGTGTGTCATCTTTACGAACTAAAACTACTGGAGAAGCTGCTGTTAAAGCACTAAGAATTGGAAGCCTTGCTAATTTTCTTGGATCTCTTTCCACCTAAAAAATATTTCGTTGAGCCCAAGGCACATAGACAATATTCGACATTCACGTTCTTATCTCCAATCATCACTAATCAGCATGATACAAATAAAAGAAGATATGATACCGCGCAGGTAGGCGTGGCCATTTACGTCACGCCGTGACCAACTCCGCGATATTTTGTAAACGAAACATGTCTTTTTTAAGATCGCGTTGTGTTTTCAACTATTTTTTGGTGTTTTGATATTACTTTTAGGAGTTTAAAAGTAAAAATGAGATGTGGACAATCAATGTAATCAATGTATGTATTTATCCCTTTATTATTATTTTAAATCATATACTATAAAATTTGTATTATAAGCAGGAGGCAAAGTATATTGCCCATAGAATCTATATAAAATCCTTTAACTAACGTAAACTCTATATTGCGCGTTATAAATTTCAAAAATAAGTCACGGCGTGACGTCATGCGCGAACCCGGACGAAATTGACACGGTTTGGTATCATACCTTCTTTTATTTGTATTATGACTAATCAGTAGAGCTCCCCAAGTTTCCTTCCGTCACTGAGCGCAGCACGCGCGTCAGGCGAAAAACCGAACAACGGTATGTCGAAATATCGGCGCCGCAACGAGATCTAGTCAGTTTTGCGGGCGGTAGCGTATGCAAAATGTCTCTTAGACGTTCACCATTTTATGTTAAGATTCGGCACACCCCATTGCAGTTTTCAGATTTAAAATATGATGAAGATGAAACTGCTGTTAAGTGCATTGTATGCCAAAAGCGACTTTTATTGTGGCATTTCCAAGATTGTAAAAGACAAGTATCAAGCGCTCAGCGCAATAGAAATCGACAAACTCAAATTCCCTATGCCCCCTAAAAGTATATTTTGTACATAAAATATGTTTCCATTCAAATATTTATTACCTTTATTACTTACTCTTTACAGATAAAAGTGTAGTTAAAGCAGGATTTTTAAGTTCTTAAAGCCATTTTGTCACTTATTAGATATATCTACCCCAAAAATTGTATTTGAAAGATTCATACTACACCTCCGACTAAAAAAAATTACTTGTGAAAGAAAAGCTTTTGTTTGTAAAGCCGAAATGCATTTAAAAACCTATTTACTCATTATTGACAATCTCTGATGTAAATATGTAAATGATGCCGCATCAGACGCCATAAGAAAAACTGTGGAGCCCTACTCACCAGTCTTGGTCTTGTTTAAAATTAATTTTTTGTAAACCATTTTGTTTAGTTTTCGGTGAAGTTAGTGACAGTTTTATGAGAGTTATGGCTCTTAATTTTTTTAAACAAGTTTTGAAAATATAACAAACCTGATATTTAACACAGTGGTCAAACTGCCAGGAAGCTGTATAAAGTCCTGTACATAATACTGAAAATATACTGAGTGGAGCTTGAGGCATGAAGCTCGGGGGCCATATGAAACCTACAAATGATTTTTTTTTAGCATGCAAGTAATCATTTAAATAAGAATATTAGAAGGTGCATAAGGTTTTGTCAAGTAGTAATGGGCACAATCAAGGGCGTACGCAGCGAGGGATAGAGGAGGGGGTGGGGGCGCTGCCCCACTAGAAGGAAAAATAAAGTCTATGATCTGGGTACGCTCTTGGGCACAATATCTTACCAGTAACCAAACTAGAAAATCCAGTTATAACAGCCATTTTATGAAGACAATTCCCAACAGTGATCCACCTTGCAGTCTCATCCCCTAGATGTGTTGGTTCTATCACAATAATAGCACAACAACCATCCAAGGCTTTTTCAAGCTCCATAGCAAAATACTCTTGGGAGTCATGGCCATCATAAATTTCTCGAATTACTGCTATGTTACTTTGATGTAGACCTCTTAAAAGTGAATTAATACAGAATTTGCCTGTAAAAACCTCAGTAAATTTATTTACCTTTCTGATCTATCTCCTCCACCATCCATGTTCTCAAAAACAGTTCAGGGGATCCTTTGACAGAAAACAGAGCTTCGTTGGCCAATGAATACTGGTATTTTGACTTGGTATTAGGTAACTTTTATATTTTCACTAAAACAATACTTCTGTAAGCTTGTAAAACTGTTTATCCAAGCAGAAGTGACCAATTATTCTTCCAAAATTTCTTCAACTCAACCTTGGCATCCAATAATATAACCTCATTTCACTACAGACGAAAAGTCATGATAAGAATGGTCACTCGTCACGGAATCACGGATTAGGTGTGTGTGTGAGTGTATTTAAAAAGCCTTGATTTTCCCACAAATATTTCTGTCTTATTTTTTTAAGCTAAAAATAGACTGATAAAATTGACACTGACAGCACAACATACCTAACACAAATAATATGGCAACAATGGCACCTTGCGGTCCGTGTAACAGCTGATGTAATTTACTGGTTGCCTATTGAAGTCTAAAGCAACCGTGCACTGTGTACATGTAATTATCGAATATTTTCACGTTGTTGAGTACCTATCGTGAATATTAATCGATAGCTTTTTGATTTATTGACATTCATCCGTGAGTTCTACAGTATTATTGACAATATTCGCTGGTCCGCATTTGTTGTCGTAAATTGTGCCGGTGCAGTGTTGCCGAATGAGTCTTATCAGTGGTGGTTCGTGATCTTAGAACAGGGGTCGGCAAGCAATTTCTAGTGGGGTCGGATTCTCGGGTACGGTGGGTCGGCTACTACTTTTGAAAAATTTTATCGAGGTCCAGAGAAAAAAAAAGAAAAACTTTAAATGGACCGCAGGAAATTTTTGTTTCTCAAAAAGGAACGTGGCTTATAAAAACTCGTATTAGGTGCTAGTTTTCTACCTTCCGCGGTCCGCCAAAATAAATAGCTAGGTCTATTTACACAATAAAAAGTTGAATATCATCAAAATGGTAATAAAATGAGAGACCCTTTAGAATATTCCGAGATAACGTCCATAAGTGTGGGAAGAATCATTTTTTTAAATCAAATCGGTTATTCGTTTTTCCTTTTTAGGCAAATCTGTCAGTCTCTAATTTGTTTAATTTTGGTAAGTCAATCCTTAATCTGCGCTACGCCCCTAGGGCAGATTCCATCCACGCCACTGGGCGGCAGGTATTTTCAAACGCTTAAATCTGCAGACACAACTTGCCTTGTAAAAAGTCTTTAACAAATTCAGTGTTGCCTACTTGGTAGAAGTCAGATTCAGATGAATATAATTTCATACCACGTGACATACCTTGTGTTCCCGCGTGATGGTAATACCACGGTAGAATTATTTCTCTACTCTGGTAATACTGTCACTCCTCGCTACTCGTTTTCCGACGACACAAACTGAATGGCCCCCACACGACATACCTTTTTACTGAATACCGAATCTTTAGTTCGAGTTGAGCAGCGTGTGATTAAGGTTAGACAACGTCGCATTCCGTTCGTCTGTTTGTTTTCCTTCAAGCGGTGTTGACACGATTTCGGGCCTAAAAAGTGACAAGTGTGCTTATTTTTGTTTTTCTTTGATCATGGCTATGCCTGATTTTCTTGGATTTATTTTGGACCAATTTGGGGACGGTTAATGCTTGTGCCTAACGTTTAATTTTAAGTATTTTTAAGTTTTTGTGAAGTGCAGCATGTCGCAGTGTAAGAAATTCACGCCGAATATTTTTCACAAGTCGAAATGTTCAAACTGCTTTCGACAGAAAGAAGAACACTCTGCCGAGGCCCTGGAATGTAATCGGGTAGGTCCTAATTTTAAGGTCTAGTTTTAGAGATAATTGACCGGGCGGACAGGCTGGTATTTTTATGGATTAATATCCATTAGATGAAGGTTTTAAAAGCTTTTTCTTTTTAAAACATCATTTATTTTCTATTGTAGTGTCAAGGTCACACTTTTAAAATAAATGTTCTTGTTTACTGAAATTGGAAATTTGGGCAGGTTTGACTGACGTTGCCTACATAGATATTGTATTGGACGTCCTGTATACAAACTAATAAGGGTATGATAAATTGTACCGCACGTCCATACATTTTGAAAATTTAAACAACTATTTCATTTAAAATGTTCTTATTCTTAGAACAAGAGAATTGCTTAAGGGGTTCTTCGAAATAAGGTTACCTATCTAAATTATATATTTAAATTTGTTTGAGAATGTGCTTACTTATTTTGTATTTTTCTACAAAGTATGGGGGTATTACCTATGATATTACCATAGTATAAATCTACTATGGTATTACACAGCATTCCTAATAATAGAAATATTTATAGGCACTGGAGCTAGCCAGAATCTTATTTTATGTATATACTTATTGTATGTAACATGAACCATTCAAACCATTGATGTGTGGCAGCCGAGTTTTGGGCGTTTTAGATGCACTTCAGATGCAGGTTTAAAGTTTTATAGGTATCACTTGCATGCAGATGCAGAGTCGCAACACTTTTCATATGTTTGTTAGGTATTGTCATTTTAACATTTTTTTGCTTAGTAAATGAACTGAAGCTAGCAGAGTCACAAGTTTTTTTTTTTTACAGAAACGAAGAGCAAAAAATGTGGTAATAAATTGGCAATAAAATAGCCAAAAATTATGACATACACAAAAATTTGAAAAGGCGTTGTGGCTCTGCTAGCTTGATTGACATTTTGACATGTTAAAATACATACATAATGACCCCCGATTACAATGATTACATTAAATCCTAGTAAATATATGTAGTTAAATAATAAATGCAACGACTTGAAAAAAATAAATCCTCCTTTTAAAAATGTAGGTTATGGACATTCATTTATTCAGAAAAAACATTCGAATGTGAGTAGGTACTTTACATAATATTTTCAACTCGATTTTCAGTATCCCATCTTTAGGAAAATAGTGAAAAGATATTTTTCCAGACGGGTTAGAAGAGCTATAGGTAGTACTGGACAGTATCGTTTACTTTTGTTCTTATCCAAAGTACATTCAAACACCACGAAAATCGTAGGGAAATGCTTTAAAGCCTAAAAACTAAACTTCAAGCTTACTAAATTCCTTTAGTTCAAGCCAAAAAATATGAAAAATTTGAAAAAGCTAGCATGCAGATTACCATGTACCTAAAACTGATATAGGTACCTATTAAAATTGGCCAGCAATATCATCGTTGTCCAATTTGCATGACATAACATATGTAAGTATTTTCTGCACTAAAATATTAGAAAAATAAAACAAAACTAATTCTAACTTCTTACAAAAAATAATGTTGCCACTCGTCCCAGGCGCGGCCCGTGAGTTTTTTTTACAGGTGGATCAAAATTTTGTGGGCAACTAGTGATATCAACGCAACAAGCAAGCATAATACCTACACTTTTTTAATTAAGGAAGGTTTTTTTAATAATGGGCCTAGTTTTGCCATGAAATTATTTACCTACAAATAGACACCGCAAAAATCATAAAATAGGTAAGTACTGTTACTGTAGTATATTCAACATTGCCACTCTGGATGTTTATGACTTTTAAAGTATTACTTTTCTATGTCGTGCTTTAGTCTAAGATTGTTAGCGGCTTCCCGTTTTGATACGTCTGCGTCTCCTCAAAAGAGGTGGCGCCTTGTACTAAAAGTATGATACAGGCTGCCAGCTGTAGTAGATATGAGATTACCAATAATTCTAAAAATATTTTATTGAGGAACAAGTGCTAAACTTGTTGCCTCGCTTGTTGCCAATACACCTTTTAGAGCCGATCTAATTTTTTAAATAACAAAAATTTAAAAAAAAGTCTACCCGAACACAGCCTCGAACCCACGACCTCTTGGTTCACTAGCTGACTCTACCTCTGGACCACGTTGCTAATGTGATAAATCGCGTGCCGATGCCGTTATATTTGATGACTAACATTGGCGTGGCGTGAGCCCGTAGTATTTCTATGTTTAGGCTCGAGTGTATTTCCACAGTGGGAGTGGTGCGATATTATTGGTGGGCCGTCGACAAATTTTGTATCTTTGTAAATTCCTAAAGCGTGTATATTTGTTTCTCTCTTAGCTTTAATGAATTTATATCGTCCATATAAACCTCTGAGGTCAATTTAAAATACGATCCAGCCCGGAGCAAGTTTGGATATCTTTCGACAATGGCTTGGCTTGATTCTTTCCTGGGGCATTTTCGCATGGAGCTTGCACTTTTTTGAAAGGAAAGTTTGGTTTTAGAAAATAAATTATTTGGTGGATCCAAGGGTGGATCATTGAAAATAAATTTAGGTGGGTCACTGACCAAATGACATTATGGACAGGCCGCGCCTGATTCGTCCACGTTCGGCAGTAATATTCCGTCATTGCCCATTGGCGGCACGTATTAGTGCGAGTAGATTTTATGAAAGCGTGTTACAACCATTTGAAAGGTGAGTTTTTTCTATAACCATCTATGAAAGTGAGAAAAAAATCACGGTTAACTTGGCTAGGAAGAACCTTATATCACACGCGTGTTGAAAAGTACTTTTCAACACGTGTGTTGAAAAGTACTTGTCAACATGACATTTAAATAGATGGTGCCAATTTCATTTGTTTTATTTTCAGCACACGATGAAAATATTAGTGTTGAAAGTGAGGGTTTTAAAGACAGAAATTGAGGTTTTTTTGTAAATGTTTTTGTGGTCATAGGAAAAATATTGTACATTACTCGTGTGAAAGTAATTTTCGCACACTCGTGGGACTATCGCACTCGGCTGTCGCCTCGTGCGACAACATTCCCACTCGTGTGAAAAATGTCACTTTCAACACTTGTTATGTAATATACTATTTTCTATGACCATCTATGAAAGTGAGAAAAAAAGCACGGTTAACTTGACTAGGAAGTACCTTATATCACACGCGTGTTGAAAAGTACTTTTCAGCACATTTGTTGAAAAGTACTTGTCAACGTGACGTTTGAACAGATGGTGCCAATTTCACTTTTTTGAGTATTTTCAACACTAAGTAGTGTAGAAATGTTTTTTCAGCACACGTGTTGAAAGTGGGGGTATTAAGAAGAAAGAAATTGGGTTTTTTTGCTAAATATTTTTGTGGTTGTAGGAAAAATATTGTACATTACTCGATTATCGCATGAGGCGAGCCGAGTGTCACTTTCAACAGTTGTTATGTGGTACCTAATATACTATTTGGTGCATTATTTTTTTGTAAAGTGTGAAATGATTTTTATAACGTTTCACTATCTTTTTAACATGTTTATTTTTCGTGTACCTATTAATTTTTTTAAAGTTGAAAATATTTTTTTAATGTGTATTTATATAGCGATTTTGATCTATTTTAAAGTGCAAATAATTGCAACCCAATAAATGACTAGAATATTAAATATTTAGGTAAGTACTTAACATGTTTTTTTATATATAAAACTCCTATTGTAAAAGGTTTGTGTCTGTGTTTTTTTTCTGGAGTTTAGCCTAAAAATAGTGAGTTTTAGAATCGGTTTTACAAATTAGATCGTGGCAACCCCGCCTAATATCGGCTGGCAAACATAAGTAAGTAGGTATGGCATCACAATGGCATCACAGTGCATATTTCTTCGTATTTTATATATTCCACTTCTATTAGGTAATTAATAAAAACCTGTCTAAAATATCGGATAAGGTGTTCTTTAATGGATGGCTTCTTAGCCGTTTTCGATATCTACAGCCATTTCAGACTAGATCAATATCACGACCATTTAAGTACCCATAACTACCACTTCAAAAAAACAAAAAAATCTGTGAGTGACTTTGAAGGTGATTCGGCTTACAAAAGACGCAAAATACTGCACTAACACAAAAAGTATGCCCATATAAGACGAGGCAGTCTGGTGTTTATATGGTATGGTTTCGTGCCTTATAACTGCACGACCGAGTATGTGTAGATAATCAGAATTAAAATGAAAGTCTTCATAATTCTGATTTGTCTGATTGAAATCGATTAAAGGATATGAACGGAATAAAATTTTTACCCTTGTAATATACATATAATATGTGAATATGTTAACGTTAAAGCCCGAAATTTCCTTAATGTCAGCATTAACTACAAATTTGAGTTAAAGCTCATAATCACCAATGAACTTTTAACGGTGCAACGTCGCTTCACAACGTCGCCTGGTTCATTCAGAAATCTGATGAATCTGAAAGCGTAATTTTGTGTATATTTTTCAGGCAGGTCGGAATATACGCGCGTACTGATATTTTACGTGATTTTTGATTTTTCGTGACAGAACTTTATCCATAATCTTTGCGGAATGGTGCGTCAGTGCCAACTGTGTGAAAAAATGGATTCTTTTGATCCGGAACTGACGTTTCAGAGGTTTGCTTGGTGGAATACAGACGGCCTGGAAAGAAGCCGTTATGGTGGCGCGCCGCACAGTGTGGTAAATCGACCGTCTAGCGCGACATAATTATTTAAACATTGATTTAATGTTTTTTAATTTCCTATGACATTTTTTAGGAGGGTCATGAATGTTTTTTTGCTATAAAATGTAAATAAGAAGTCAGTCATTAAAATGGCTTCAGTTTTTATTAAAAAATGTAATGTTTTATGGAACTTAATTACACAATTATTGATTTCAAAATACATGAAACATTATTTTAAACTTATTATTAAGTAATAGCTATAAGAAGCATGAAAAAATAATAATGTTACTTTTTAGATTCAGATATTACAATATTAATGAGCAAGATATACACTATACAGGGTATTTGGATGTACGGCTTGGTGTAAGTTTTGTAGAATTGTAAATAATAAATATCATTGTGAGTTTTAAAAACAAATTAAACAGTTACCAACAATGTTCAATTAATAATATCATATAATTTTATTTACCACCTAAACAATGAGAACACTTTCAGACTAACTGGATTATGTGCCGAATGATGTTTTATAAAAGCATACACCTGCACCCGGACACGTGTATTTCTTAACTTTTTAGTACTGGTATGGAAATAACACGTTTAAATAAAAACTAATGAGTTGGATAAACTATGAAGACTTTTAGTGCTTAATCAATTATTGTTTTTCTCATTTACCGTATACAGGGTGTGACATTGAATTGGATTTTTAACACCCTATATATTTTTACATTTTTAAGAAATTATCTTTACAAAGATACTAGTTTTTAATGAATAAATTAACAATGTGTGAAACGTACTTAAATGTCTACGAGAGTACCAAACACTATTTGAATATCTTTTGTAGTTCGCGAGATATTTGCGTTGAAAATTTTAATAATAAACTGGTCAACATGAAAATGTACTCGTATTAGGAACGACGAACTGATGAAGCTACAAAGTGGGCCATGAATGTATTTCTTTATTTCCAACAGTATAAACTCAAAAATCTAGAGGCCTAACCTGATCTGCAAAAAAAATTCTCGGGAACTACAAAAGATATCCAAACAGTGTTTGGTATTTTTGTACAGCTAATTTTTTAAGGAATTCAAAAATGCAAAAATATACTGGGTGTTCCATTAAAAACAATACTTTATTGGCACACCCTGTATACCGAGGGCGACAACAAAAAATCATTGTAGCTCGTAAGTTCGTTGCAATTCACCAAAAAAAAATCCAATTTAAACATGCCCTTTATATCAATAATAAAAGTTACCGAGTGTTCCAGTTATAAAAAACACCCTGTACAATAAATTATTCTTTAATAAATTGGATTGGAAATTTAAATATATTATTATCCAAAATACTTTACTAATAGACATATATAGGAACGAGCAGCCTACAATAAAAAATGTACCGCTTACCTTTATATTTAGAATAATATTAGCTTTCAACTTTAAATTTTTATTTTTGTTTTTCTGAAAAATTGTAAATATTTCTAAGTATTTCATTGTAAGTGCTAAGAATTTCTCTACTGAGTTAAAATAGAGTGAATATTATAATTTAGGCCCCCAAATTTTGGGATTGATTCAGCAATGTCAAATATCACGCCAAGCGCCATACAAACATTGTTATCAAAGCTTACTTAGTTACGAATTCTATACTGGGCAATGATGCATATAAAGCGTTTACTTACAACTTCTTTATCAAACTCAAAATGTTGCAAAAATTCTATAAATTTTAGCCACAACAGGACATACGGTAAGTTAAGGCTATGAAACAATGCTGGTATTTTATTTGGTGAGTTATCCAAAAAAACAAAAAACGCACAGATTTCTTAGTTCTTTTCCGAATTCTAAAAACGAGGCGTTAATTCGATTGTAAATAATTCTGAACCTTAGCCTTGGCAAAATGTTAAAGTTATTTAAATTCGAAAAAATTTTACAAAGATATGATCATCTACAAATTGTGTGGTTTTTTTGTCAAGTCGATAATAACTAAAGAGGTATTCTTAAAGCCACATAAGTCTCGAATGGGCACCTATGAGCAGAAATTTTTTTACTTTTCTATTAAAAGGGATCCTACTCTGTATTTTTTAGAGGGAAACTAAACTAAACTCCGACAAACTTTTTTGTATGCTCTACAAGTTAAAAAAAATACATAAATATAATGATACATCGAACAACCCCAAAATTTCTAGGAGAAGGGCATTAATATTTAAAATGTTTTTATACTGTAAAACAGTTTGATTATTAACAGTATTTATGTAAAACTTTGGTAAAAAATTTGCTAAGTTCTGTGTCATATTTTTTGTTTTTAAAATGATGTACAGAAATGCGTTGATTTTACTCTTAAAATATCACTAAGTTAAGCCCCCCCCCCCCCCCGAGAACTGTAAATAGATATTATATTTTTTGACTCCTTTTTTCTTAGTAGGACTGTTATAAATATAGATTGCTAGACTATGTAAAGAATAATGCAAAATTACATTGGGGGCTTATGTCGTGCTAAATGGTCGATTTAACACACTGTGCCCCGTGACGGAATCATTTATTACATAAATCGTTTAAGGAAGTCATTACAAACCCAAAAAAAAAATTTTTCCTTCAAACGTCAATAAACCTGACATTCTACTAATTTTTTGACGTTAAAATTTTGCTTCTTTGTCAGTAGGCGGTTGCTATTGACAGCGGAAGTAAAAGTACTTTTTCTACCGCTGAGAGCGGAGGTAAAAGTATGACTCTGCGTGCATGAATAAATATATGTTGAATAATATATACAAGAAAGTTATAAATAAAATTATGAGTTTAACATTTTAATTTGGAGTAAGTGTGGTTTTAAAAATGATATTTTTAAAAGAGGAACAATTAACATTTTTAAATGAAAAAATTAATAAATTCTATATCTTTATTTTTCTATATTTAAACGACGTTTAAAGAAAAATTAGTATGTTTTATTCGTAGTAAAAGCAACTTCTTATGACTCGTCTGTAATTGCCGGACGAACGAAGTGATAAAACCTACAGGCTCTTCATAAAAGTATCGTTTTTACTCCTAATAAAACAGTATACTATTGAAGATTACTAGGATTATTTTACTCATGTGTTAAAAGTCCCGTAAGATGAGTAAAGTTTTTTAATATTACAGCGATAATTTTTTGACGTTACGTCAATGAAAAAAAAATTACGCCGATAATTTTTTCCTGTCATTTTCTTGGTTATCATATGAATTTCGTTTGTTGTTTAAACTGTTTAATAAATATTCAATTCATATTTTTTGTGTTTTCATTCGTGAAATAATCCCTAAATACCACTCGAGCATTTTGTGTTTTCATTCGTGAAATAATCCCCTAAATACCACTCGAGCTTTAAAATTACTGATAATTTTTCACTCTTACGTGTTTTCTTTGCAAATTTCACTCGTCCTGCGGACTCGTGAAATTATAGGAAACACGCAATCGTGAAAAATTATCGGTAATTTTTAAGCTCTCGTGGTATTATCCCCGATAATTTAGCTACAAAAAATGCTTACTTTTCGGTATAATTCTTTACAATTTAAAAAGCAGCCATTTGTCCTCAGTGAATAATGACTTCAGGAGATCAGTAAAAATAAGTGTCAATCTACATGTTAACGTAAAGCTTAACCGAGAGCTTAACCTAAACTCGAACAGGTTTGTTTTTCTCAGAAACAGTCAGAGGGGGAGAAATTGATTTTTTGGGTTAATAGAGGAATAGTACAACTAGCTTTGGTAAAAAATTCAGTTATACAGGATGTTTCATTTCGGCTATTAAAAATTTACACCATTTCCGTGAAATCGATGTAAATTCTCGGAGGTTGTAGACGACCCGGAGCTTTAAAACTCTATTGAAACTAGTGAGGATCGGAAAATGGCAAGTAATTCTTTTTAATTTTTGCCATTTGCAGACCCCTCTTTAGTAGGGGAGACCGGTGACAATTGTAACAAAAAACACATGTGATTTTTTACAACCTTACCTGTCAGTTCTAATTTATTGATTTTTTTTTTTGAGGATGCTCCCGAGCTTTGTAAGTAACCTAATAAATTCAGAATGTAGAAAAAATATCTAGTTTCTTGTTTAGAACATATAATTCAAGTCAATGACAAGTGTTTCAATTGACACCCGACTGGTGGCAATTGTAACGGACACAGGTGTCAGTAGTAACAGTACGTACAAACATATATTTTATTTACAAACATATTATATTTTATTTTAAATATCATATTTGAATACAAATAATAACATTAAAGAATAAACAAAGGTTACATAAATAAAAAAGTAGTTTTTTTCTGTTGTTGAAGTCGACAAAAATATATCAAAAAGAAAACCGACAAATTCGTATATAACAATCTGTATTAGTAGCTTCTATTAAAATATAAATAACAATATTTGAAAATATACAAATGCTCAGTAAAATATTCTTTTAAAATGAAAAATGTTAGATAAGAAACGTGGGTATGTTAACATTACTAAAAGACCTTACTCTTCACCTGAGTTAAGTATATCGTTCATGCGGAATAAGACTATTTTGACTCAAAAGTTTTGACTTTTGAGATTTTTATAATGGTTGGCTTAGACTTTTATGGGAAAAATTTACAAATTATTAATTTTAGGTTAATATACGAGTATTTTTTCTTCCGTATCCACGGTATGAGGTCTCCAAAAATGTTGGGTTTCATATTGTAAAGCTTTCTATAAAGAAATACATTATGATGATACACACTTTTTACATTGGTTTCACTTGTAACATGTTACAATCGTCACCTTTATTCATGTTACAATTGACACCAAAGGACATATATGATTTGTTTACATTATTAAACTATGTAATCTAATTCCTAAAGTGTTCTTATTATAAGATTATATAGTCAATATAATCCATATTTCAGTGGTATATTTTAAATATGTATTGAAAATATGGTTAAGAAATTATTTACAAAAGAAAATAAAAATAAATACTTACTTTTCGTGTTGAAAGTCACGTTTCGGATCGTAACAACAGTATTCATCAGAATTCTTAAAGCAACTAACCCTCTAAAGAAAGATCTGCCAACAACCGTTGAACATGTGTAACTCGGTTCGCGATAATCCGCCAGAGAGCGGACGTCTACTGAATGTTACAATTGACACCTGTTACAATTGTCACCGGTCTCCCCTACCCAATAACTCGAAAACAAAACCTCGGATCGAAAAACGGATTCATAGATGCAACTTTAAAATCTCAAATACTTTCTTTTTACAATACATTTATCTAAACCTAAAATCACTGGAAAATGGATATATTTGGAGGAAACTGGAAATTTTGAATTTGACCCAAATATTTTACGGTTTTTAGTTTTTTGTGGGGTCAAAATGGTTCAAATTAAAATCCTATATACATCATCGGAAAGAGTTCGTCGAAATACAGGATATTCATATTTTTTAGTTTGTTCGTTCTTTATAGGAAGGGAGCAATCGCCGATTAGATTTCGATTTTTTGACTTTTTGCCCTCGACATCGGTACATTTAAATCACTCTGTATTTTTTTCCTATCAGTTTTTCCCCAATTTTTCAACACTATCTTATAAAGCAATAATCACTCTTTAAAGCTAATTCCGAATGGGTAATTCAGAAGCGTATTTAGGGGTAAAAACCGAATTTTCTTGATTTTTTCCGACAAATCCTATTTTTATCCGACATTATTCCACATTATTTTCTTTATTTGGTGATTCTTTTTGGGTTTCATATTGTCATATTTATTTAGCAAACTGTCCAATGGTCTCATTGTAAATTCCAATAGAATTAATCCCATGTTTCCATAGCGATATTCACAGTCTTGCAATTGTAAACGAATCGACCTTTTACTGTTCTTATTGGCACCTTGCGTACCGATTTTTTTGTCTAACTTTTCCGACGTTTTACTTGAAATTTATAACTCGGTAGTCGATCTAACCTACTTCTAGTTGGTTAAATGGGGATGGTGAGCTATACTAGATCTAGTTTTAAAATAGTTGAGTTACGTTCTACAAACTTTTCAACACCTATCTAGAAAAGTTATTTTCGGGATTCGGAGTGAGAAAGAAGAGAAGAGAAATAAGTATGGTATGTACTTGTACATATATAATATACATATTATGTTGCGTGCTAAAAATATAAGGATTTGTGCCAATATTGACAAAAGATATATTTACCAACTTTATTTAAGTTCATTTTTTTAAACTTTGTTATTGCTCATGGTTATTATGTTGTTATTTGTTATGCTTACTTATTTACTATACAACCCACTGATTATCTCGTGTAAACACCTCTCCCTATTAATAATACAGAGGCACAATTAAAAAAAAGTCATTTTTAAGTTATATACATACATGGTCAACGCATGGAAGCAAGCTGTACAATTTAATAAAATCGCTATCTTACTAGCTCATTTGGTTGGCGAGATGATATTAAAAAAGTGGGGGACATGTCAAGCGGCTTGTCAAATAGTTGCCCATTTTTGACAGGTACCAAAAATAGTTGTTTAAACGACAAAACTCATGAGTTCTCGTTAGTGCTGTAATAGTTCTACAGTTCTATAGAAGCATGATTTTTTGTTTACAACCTAAATTTTTTACCGATGAAAAAGTAATGAAGTTGGCCCATGAAATATAGTATTTAAGAAGAGTTCTTGTTCAGAATTCGTGAGTTCCCATGAGTGCTGTAATAGTTCTACAGTTCTCTAGAATTGTCATGACATTTTGTTGTAGAATTTTTTACTTCCCGAAAAGCACAAGACATAATATAAAGCCGGGTTCACACTGAAGCGAACAATGTTCGCTAACACATTGTTAGCTCCTGAATGACCCATTCGGTATTCGTTTTAAAGTGTAATTATCGCTTGATAAGTGTTGAAAAATTGGAAAAAAATTAGATACGAAAAAATCTCGGAAAAATTACAGAGTGATTCGAATGTATCGATGTTGAGGGCAAATAAAGTAAAAAAATAGAAATTTAATCGGCGATTGCTCCCTTCCTATAGGGAATGAAGAAACTAAAAAATATTGATAACACATGCTACGACGAGCTCTTTCCGATGATGTATATGGGATTTTAATTTGAATCATTTTGACCCCACAAAAAATGAGAAACCGTGAAATATTTGGGTCAAAAATCTAAATTTCCAGTTTTTTCCAAATATTTCTATTTTCCGGTGATTTTAGGTTTAGGTAAATGCATTGCAAAAAAAGTATGTGAGATTTTAAAGTTTCACTTATGAATCCGTTTTTCGATCTGACGTTTTGTTTTCGAGTTATTAGGTACCAAAGAGGGGTCTGCAACAGGCATTTTTCCACCTAAAAAAATTCAAAAAAATTACTTGCCATTGTCTGATCCTCACCAGTTTCAATAGAGTTCTGAAACTCCGGGTCCGCTACAACCTCCGAAAATTTACATCGATTTACTTCACTTTTGCGACCTGTACCCGATTTCGACGGAAATCGGGAAAATTTCGACTTTGACGTTTAATAGCTCCGAAACGAAACATCCTGTATAACTGAATTTTTTGTCGAAGCTAGTTGAACTATTCCTCTATCAACCCAAAACATTCTCTCCCTCTGACTGTTTCCGAGAAAATCAAACCTGTTCGACTTTAGGATAAGCTTTACGTTAACACATCGTTAACATGTAGATTGACACTTATTTTTGCTGATCTCCTGGCGTCATTTTTCATTAAGGACTGCTTTTAAAATTGTAATAAATTATACCGAAAAGTAAAAATTTTTTGTAGCTAAATTATCCTAGTAATTTTCTCGAAAATATTTTTTTTAGGTTTGTAATGATTTCCTTCAATGATTTATGCAATAAAAAATATGTGCATGTTCCTATCTGTTCAATTTCACCTATAACTTGACGAATGTTTTACTTCAGATCGTTTGCGGATTGTTAGAGTAGACTTTGTCCTTGAGGACGCCCCCAAGGAAAAATTATTATTAGAAAATTATGACTTTTCTGTTTAAATTAATTTTCACCTGTAGTTTTATAGAAATACATATTTAATGCATTGGAAATGCATCTGTTTTGCATCGGCTTCAGCCTTACACATAACAACTCTCCGGCCAGCCAACTTCCGGTAACTTCTTGTACGTAGCGGCACCATATAAAGTTAAAGAAACATTAATAGGTATTTTACTCAATAATATTTTAATAATTTTACATTTTAAGCGCTTTCTACGTGGGATCTAAGGCAATTAATCTTTTGTTGCCGACTCGGTGACAGTCCGAATTTTCGACTCGCATATAGTTAAATAGAAGTGCATAGGTAAATGACTCGACTGTATGGAAGTAATAAATGACATTGTATTGAAATTAGTTAGGAAACAAATAATCAGGAAATAAGTTTGTGCTTGATGGAAAATGAATGTAATTGTGCTCATATAAAAGTAAGAGAAAGGATTGATAGCATAGTCAATTTCACATGGATGAAAATTGCATTTTCAGCTCAGAGTAATCAAAAATTCAGGACAACTCATGACAAAGTGTAACATTTCAATAATTGGTAAACTAATAGAATTACACGGTGGCAACATAGAAGAATTGTTTTCTCTATGAGTTGGACCGTAGATAAAATTGCAGTCATAATATATACATGATCGTCGATGGAGTCAGGGTATGAATGTTCTTAATGCTAAGAAACATTGAGAAAAAAAGATTTTCAAACACCTACATTTACCTACAACGTTACAATACTTTTTTAAACCTGAACAAAAAATTAAGAAAAATAAAATTATGCTTTGTAACCATGTGGTTTGATTTAACTCTAAAATATCTAGTTTTCGTACACCAACGTTTCGGCTATTTTATTTAATCAAATGCAACAATGAATATTTGTAAAAGATAACGGAGATTTAGCACAGAACAAGACTTAGGACAGAAGAAGAGCAGTTTGGATTTGTTTCATCAGATTTACAACAGATGCAATGTTTCTGTTAAAATAGGATATGGAATAACATTAGGTGAAGCAGAAAGGAGGAGTATGTAAGTATGCTTGTCCAGGATACGTATACATGAGCTAGAATACAGACAAGAAATAGTGTATAATTGCCTAGGCAACTACAGTTGACAACCTGGCCTGCGCCAGGGTTCGGCCTTGAGCCCATATTTATTTAACCTGGTCATGGGTTTCATGACCCAGTGGTCATATATTTCATGATAAAGGAAGTGACAGATGAAGGCACCTGCTGCGTGATGTTGACTGGCGGTTTTGTAATATGTAGCACCGGAAAAAGACGTTCAAAGAAGAGAGCTGGAGGAAATCTTTAGAAGATAGAGGCCTACATATTAGTAAGTAGGAAACTGACTACAGGAGTTTAATGGAGAGAAAATCAGAAATAACGATACAAGAGGAAAAGCTAAACACAGTAAAGAATTTTAAATATTCCAGAGGATGGTACCTTGGATTTGAAGATAACACGAGTGCAAGCTGAATGGAAGAACTGGAAGCATTTCTTCGGCGTGCTGTGGGTAGGATTAGTGTTAGGAAGAGGATAATGGTTTATAAAACAGAACTGCAATGATGCATAGCAATGTCTTGATCTCGAAGTCCCAAGTTTTTAGTGTTACCGTTCACGGGGGTAGAGCTTGGACACTAGGGAAAAAAGAAATACGGCGCATAGAAGCATTCGAGATGTTGTGTCACAGAAGAATGATGAAGTTAGTAGACAGGATCACAAATGACAAAGTGCTGAATCTAGTAGGTACATTACAGAAAAGAAGAGACAACATGATTGGACATAGCTAATTGTGGAGGAAATGGCAGAAGGTAGGCGTAGGCTAAGTTATTTAGATCAAATAGTCAAAAATGTAAACTCTTTGAAACCTGTGAGAGACTATGTGTCTAACGAAAAAAATGCGGATCATGAGAACAGTGCAGCAAGCTATGGAACGTACTATGTGGGAGTTAGCTTAAGAGATAAACTCAGAAATGGGGAGCTCAGATGAAGAACAAAAGTGGTAGTGGTAGACATAATATAGCGGGTTGTGAAACTTAAATGAGAGTGGGTGGGGCACGCGGCTAGACAGGAGGGAGATCGGTGGACATCGAGGATGACTTGATGATATCAGCAAAAGGTTGGGAAGAGATGGTACCCAACGGCGCAGGACAGAGATGCGTGGAAAGAAATGAGCGAGGCCCATGTTCAGGAGTAGACATGTGTCGGCTGAGAAGGAATTAAAGACATGTGTCGGCTGAGAAGGAATCAAAGACATGTGTCGACTGAGAAGGAAATCAAAGACATATCTAAGGTTAGCTACAGGCAAACGAAGGATTTATCACAGAATCGTCAAAGATGGTTGGTTGTGTAAAATCAATCCCAGGATTGAAGACTCCAAGAGGAAGAAGGTTTCTTAATTTACAGCGTTTTAAATTGAGTCATAATATAAAGCGGTCTAATTTTCTTACTGTATTGGCGACTCAGATTAAGGAAGCCAGCTGCAATCTGCTGATTTTTAACAGGGAAGAAGGGATCACTAGACGACAAATTTGACAAAGATGCCAATGGGCTGAAGAGGACGCCACGTTCTTCATTTGAGTCGCCATTACCGCAACGATTGAAGAATTATATTGCCCCTATATGCATCCATTCTCTTAGTTATCCCAAGGTTAAAATCTTTGTTTACAAAATCAAGTTATACTATTGAATTGCATGCAATTCACGTTGAATGAAAGGATTTTTTATGCAAATCCAAGTCGTTCGATCGCATTGAGTAAGTGATAATCTAATTTCTATGCAAACAAATCGCCAATCGCCGTAATAACCGAAAGTAAAAAATATATTATTCATGTAAAGCGTTCGCGATTATACACTAGTAGAAATCTTTCAAGAAAACGGTTTGTTAACCTCAGAGGGCAACGATCTTACATACGTAATGAGGATATTACCTATTTACTGTTTTTCTAATAACTTTATAAATGCCCCACGGTTAATGCACACATATTAATATTTTAAAGCTCATTTTAATTAATTGTGAAGCATTTTATGGGTTTTTGTCACCAGCGAAATGTGGCAAGCAGCGTTAATTATTCGGGTGATTCTAGAGTTTATTAACTTGGATCGATCTTCCTACGGTAACCTTAAATATTGCGTGAACCGATGACTAATAGGTAATTTGCGCATGCCGTTCGGAACCTTCACCATGAACTTTCACTTTGAAGGTATAAAGGTTCCTATAGGTGTTAAGGTAACGTATTACAAAAAATAAAATCAACAAAGTGTAACTTGTGTATCTAAAGTTTTGGGAATTTTTTCAAACATAAATTAAAATTTTATTATGAGTCGTGATCAAGTTAATATTGTTCAGAATTATTCGTTTATGTCAATAAACATTAGTTTCAAAAACTTTATCAACATATCACAAATTATTGGAAATTCGAAAAAGTATTTACAAGCTTGTTGGACGGCTACCCAAACGAGAAATTGTGAGAATTTTTCAGAACGAAAATATTTTCACAACAGCCATATATCGGACCATATATGAATGTGAACAAGGTATACACCTAGCTTGAATTTGCCAAAAAGTGGGCGACCCATGGTTCTGAATGAAGTTCCTGAAAACAGAGTGGTTGAAAGTGCAAGACATAAAGTGATCATATCTTATCGAAAACTAGCAAGGAGATTTCATGTAGCGGATGCAACTGTACAAAGGACACTTAAAAGAAACAATCGAAAATTTCGTAAAAGGCGGAAATGTCCACGATACACGCAGAATCACTTACGAACAATTATTCCAATATACTTCACATGAGCTTGATATGACTTGTTTACAAAGCAAGTGCACCGGCATCGCAAACAACAAACTTTTATTGTTGTAATAAAAAGCCTTTGGCCATAAAGATTGGATTCAATAAATTTTTATCTGGTTTTAAACGATCGCAGTGCATCATTCGACGAATCGGTGTCAAGGATTCGCGTAAATACTTTTTATTCAGACTTTAGACTGTTACCTGCCTGCCTACACCTATATATGTAGTTAATAAGCATCTATTTTATAGGTTTCGTTAACGGGTTTAAAGAAAAAAATACAGTAGTAATATTTATTGAAACTGAAGAGAAAAGTAAATTTATTACATACATACATATGTACAAGTCGTTACAAGAGCTCTTAGAGCGTTGGCTTAATTTCTAATATAATGATTAAGTAGTAAAAAAACAAGTTTGTAGTTTAAAAATATATTTTGAAATACTGCGACGCTCTAACCTAATAAAGAGTGTAATCTCCGTTATTATCAAGTATTTACGCCTGGACAAGCTTTCCACAAGCTTCTCAGCATACTCACTAGGCAAAGACCTCCAAATCTGGCGAATGCGGCGACTTAAGTGCTTCAGTGTTAACACACTTTTTCCCGAGCGTTTTCCATTCAGCTTTCGCTTTATAGTAGCCTAACCGTTCTCAATATTATCCATGTCTGGGGACTGGGAAGGCCAATCTAACGTTTGAAAGTTGTTTGTGCATAAGACACTCCGGTGTTTTGGGTCAGTATCTTCTTGTAGTATCCAGGAAGCAGTATTATCTCCATATCACCTTTTAGCAGATTTCAGCAGAGCGGTTTTATATTTAAACATTTTCTCTGCATTTAAATTATCGCTGAACAAGTATAGACATCTGAAACCACAAAAACTGAAGCAACCCCAGATATGAATCCTAACTGAATGTTTAACGGTACGCTGAACTAAGGGATGCCCTTTTATATAGTTCAAGCTTTCTTCCTAGGAACCCTAGCCCAAAATGACGCTTCATCAGAAAAAATTAGGTTGTTCCAGTCGCGATCAATATTGTCTCGTGCCCAACTCAGTCGCTTTTCAATGTGTCTTGCAGACAATAAAGGTTTTTGTAGTGTGCTTCTGTAGGTGATCTTGCTTTCACTTATTCTCCATTTTACTGTTATTACACTAACGTCTATTCCTTTTTAGTGTTTCGTGCTAAAATTAGCAAAACAGAACACTTATTATGGAATCACTTCGGTGTCCGTCCGTCTGACACAAGCGATTTTCTCTGAAACTATTTGACGTAAAAAATTGAAATTTAGCAGAGAGATAGCGTGTGGTGGCCCAAGTATAGATGTGAAGTATAAAAAGCTAAATTTTGATTCTGGGAGATAATTTCAGGGAGTAAATTGGGAAATGGAAAAATAATTTTAAGGCCATCGTGTAGGTTGTCAAATGAAAATTTACTGAAGCATGAATTCAACAATATATATGATGTATTTTTAAAACATTTTTCGGGAAAAACTCTTAAAAATTGCTGTCCCCCATTCTCATCACCAAATGGATCGTTCAGAAAGATCTGAAAAAAATCATGAACATTGAGAATTAGGTGTAGACTGCAAAATTATCAGGATTGAAAAATTCTAGCGCAATAAATTGTTATAAACAATTTAATTGCTTATTTCCTTATAACTGCTGAACCATTGGTTTTAGAAAAAAAGTTTTTAGACAAAAAATATTTTTCATGATGTAAGGAACAATTTTTGTTCTTACACGGTTTTCAGCGCTCCGCGGATGCGCGGTGTGATACGGCGTTGGTGTCGTCGGCGGCGGATAGCGCGGTAGGTGGGCGGAGATCGGGAGGCCGAGGTTTTCTCAGGTTAAGTGGGGGGCTTGCACGGAACACTAATTGTGCAAGTATAGCTTGCACTTGACCAAATTTTATGAAAATAGTTTCTAAATTGGAAAATGATATGCAAAATACTGTAACACGTACAGTTTTGTTTTGTTACAGGGGTTTGACGAAAAACAGAATACGACATATTTTTGCAATGTAATGAATATTGAAAAAAAAGTACATTTATATCGAAAACATATTAAATCTAAGTAAAGACGTTTAATTCAGATGCAGTAAACAATATAAAATGTTACATAAAGGTATCATACAGTGACAAAATATTTCACTTTTTTCTCTTGTGTTCAGTAAAATGTTCCCTTTTTTTAAAAACCAGCAGCCCATCATAGATGGGTTCCAGCGTCCCTGGTATTATGTTTTTAAAGGCGCAATCGGCACCAGTAATTCCTGGCTATGAGGAATTGGCCTTAGTGCAGAAGGCAAATTTGGATACTCAATTTTGTTTTCTGCTTTTTTTTGAATCCCCTCTCTTTCAGTAATGCAGAAGTAGCAATCACTTACATGGTCAGAAGGTTCTTTCTACACCATAGGAACAGCAAACGGTATAGAATTTTTCTTGCCGTGAATCCACTGCACTCATGGATTTATTAAGAATGGATACGGGATGATTTAACATTATTTGAAGCCAAAACAAACCATTCTAAGCGACACTGTAAACACAATTTGTAAACATTGGCCACAACTTATTTTCCCTTATATTTTTGCACAAAAAATACGTTAGAAGCATCACAATATGTATTTACTAAAAGTAATAAAAGCCCTAAAATACTTTATTTTCTGGGAAATAATAATAAATTTAAGCTAAAAAGGTTTTATTATTTATAGGTTATGTTATTTCCAAAGGTGTTTATTTAAAGTCGCTCCGAGTCATTTATAAATCTATAAGTCGCACTTTTTCTTTTCTAGTTCATTAGACAAAGACGTACGTGTAACCGAGTGTTCAGACCGAGGTTCAGCCGTTTTCCTAAGCAACCAGCACAGACAGCAACACTTCTGAGCTCCAACACCCCAATGCTATTTTATCTCTTTCTACTACCCTTCTTGATTCAATTACGTATTTCCTGTGGTATTTCCTTAAAGTTTGTAAACTGTTCCCCCAAGAGAAAACAAACAACAAATATAAGGCTTCACGTTCGATACGGTCACAGTATACGGAACATCGAATCCTTATTATAATAGATCCATGACTGCACTAGATTTACGTGTCAGCTCACATGAGAAGCCTAACTTTTAATTTGAACTCCAATTTGGCACTTAACATAGAAAAAATTGGCTGATTTCACTTCCTAAGATAGAGATCTAGCCTGTGCTAAAATAAATCTTACACAAATCCACATATACAACAAAACTTATCCGGTGGATTTTTGCAACATCGACGACTAGAACTTGCCATTTTATATAAAATATAACAAAACCACTCAAAAATACTTGACTGTGCGGAAGACAGAATCAAACCAAACCCCAGATAAAACCTGACCAGATTCAGATGCGTAAGACTGTCAAATATCATGTTCAATCTCAATGACCTTGAGACGCGGCACTTAGGCTGCCCCATGGGCTGCCCGCACCATCGCTTTGCGATGGTGCAGGCGTCTGTACGTACATTTGAAGAAGACAACGGCAGTGGCTGTGATGCTGTGATTTAAATTTATAACCTCGGTCCCCGTACTAGATGCCAGACGGCCGGCCGATCGTCTCGTCAATCCTTGGCTCGCCGTCGCATGAAGTACAGGTGACATTGGAGCTGACGCATCAGGTCTGGTTTTATCTGGGACTAAACTTTAAAGAAACGGAAAAGTGTCTTTAAGGCTCGTAGAATGCGTTGGAAATACTCCCACGGTACCTCTCTTAGTAATTGATCCAAAATTGAGTAAAGCCGGGTATAGCCAATTCCAAGTACTTCATAAACCCCACGATATAAGGGACAAACAGGCACTCGAAATGGAACGTGGTAGGCCATTTCTGTGAATAGAGAGTTTAATAACTAGTAAAATAAACATACAAAGAGCATTTTCAGTAATGTTACAAAAATCATGTCGACCAGTGTATTATTGTTAGACACTCTTAATATTTCGTATTAAAATCTTTGTTGTTTGTAAAGAATATAATATAAACTCGGTATGGATTGATTAGGCATACCTTAATGCACAAAAACAATAAGAGAACTCTCCTAATGGGTGCAAAACGCCAGTTAACCTGACTAATTACTTTGTTCTAATTAGTTTGAACACCTCGCATGGTTTTGTAGTTGTTTAAGAAATTTGCTGTAATATTACCAAAATAATTACAAGTTATTTTTAACGGTTTAATTGCTATCATGATGGCGAGAAGTGTTATTTGGTGTACTAAACTGGCAATCACTGGAGGAAATTGTGCACAAAATGAGGAAAAAGAAACTGCGAGGTTTGCTTGGGTTTTACGGTTTTTAATTATAGATTGTTCCAAACGGGTTTATTATTATGTGGGAAATTAAGAAAATTAGTGCGTTGAATAAGTACTGTAATGCCGCAAAGTAGTGCAGTTCTTAATTTTTAATTGTAGATATGCGATAATTTAAATAACTGGTATTCCACAACACTTCCTGTTTGAAATATTTATGAACATGATTTGAAGATGTTCATATCAATTCACAAATTCTTTTGATATATATGTAAATATTGTACTGAACGAACGAACGTTTGGTAAAACTTAGTGGACGGTATCTCTCTTTTTTGAGGTTTTTTGTTTGGGTAGAGCCTACCTCCCCCAGGTTGGATAAAATACGGATGGTTAGCGACAAAAATAATTATTTCATTATTATCAATTTAACATTATAAAAACAGTCGGTGGGCTGTAATTTATATCATTAAGATTAGATGTGACTTACCATTGGCTAGCAGGCTGGTTTCATAGGGGGCCCCCAAGACGGCAACACAGGAAAAACTGGGATAAGGCGTAATTATTATTTAATATTCTATTGGTAATTTTCTCTAACCTCAACCTGTACGAGTCTGTAATTTTGGGATATAAGTAGTATTCTTTGCTCTAAAGACAACATCATTATTATTTTGACAAATGGTCACAGTTATCAAAGGTGCAATCAAATAAAAAAGGTGACCATGTGACAGTTTTGATTTTAAAAGCACAATTTAGAAATTTCGAATTTTTGCTTGAAAATCTGGAATAAGAATTCTTTTCTAATTAAAATTTTAAAAAAGGCAACTTTACTTTTAACCAAATTTTACGTTTTAGTATTTTTTGCATACCCTGTACAAAAAAATTTTTGTCATTGTGGATAATATTTTTAGAGCAAGCAAAATTTTTTATAAAGAATGACCTTTTTTCGTATGTCACATTTTGGTCCATTTGTCCTCTTGTCTACCCCCTTGCGAAAAACTCCAACATAAATTTTTAATTTTTCTAACAAGACACAATATAAGGGATTTTATAATGTTAGTAAATACGCAAATAAATGCAGATCTTTCACGATATGAGACGCACTTTTCTTACGCGAATCTGAGCAAGCAGCGACCAACCAATGGTCATCGAACTTGAGTAGTTAAAAGGGAATCGTTAGACTCGTTGCCCAGATTGCTCGCCATATGGCAGTTCTTTTAAGTAAGTATTTAACTACCAGGAAAACGCCATTAAAAAGCGATGTTTTGCAAGTTTTGAAAGTCAAATTGACTAATGAAAAGTAGATGTTTTTCCCAAGATTTACTTTTTGAGAACGGTTGTTGCAGGCTGTCAGATATGTGGCACTAATGTCCTGCCAGCTTTTTCAAACATGCTTTTTTGAAAACGGATTTATAAAATATTTTCTCGAAAACACGTATTTCGAAAGTACAATTTTTCAAAGGTGCCTTTTGAAAATAGGAATATTTTCCGAAAATATATTTTTCCGAAAACAGTATTTAGAAAATTTGTGAACTCTGGAAAATGTTATTGAAAAAAAGACGATAAAAGATCCTGAACAAACCTAAACGCACCTTTTTTGGGTTTGATCAGGTTTCCTTAGGTTTGGTATGTTACTTTCTCGTAAATTTTTCCTTTTCAAAAAGCTGGTGCTTAAAAAAATTTAATTTCGAAAAAATGTATTTTTGAAAAGTGCTTTTAAAAAATTTGAAAAATTGGTTTTAGAAAAATAGTACTTTTGTAAGTACTCTTATATCCCCCAAATGAGCAGAAGGCATAAATGAAAAAAATGCTACTTTACACTTTCATATTGTCCTGTCGCGTGTATGCTAAGATGACCAACTGTTCTGTTTTTTTTTCCTTATCTTGTTTGATATTAAATTAAGTAAACTTTTTCGAAAAACAGATCCTTCGAAAGATTCTTTTTCTGAAATGGATCTACAAAATTTTTTCCAAAATATATTTTTTAAAAGAATCTTTCAAAAATACATTAGCCATTTTTAAATCAGTGACCAAATCATTACCTAGGCAGACCATTGGGCAACACTGTCTCGTTTAATCTTAATACTTTGACTTTTTAGGTTAAACATTGAGTATATGGAGCAACGTTGCCAAATAAGGTAGCGTAGTCATGACTAGGTCACTGATTTAAAATCGCATATTTTCCGAAAACATAGTTTTTCCAAATTTAAATTATGAACTCTACTGGCTTTAAAAATGTCAATAAAACAGTGACAAAAATAGCCTGAACTAACCTAAACGAGCCGTTTTTCTAATCGGTCAGGTTTACGTTTTCTTGTGTCAGCTGTAAATTACTCCCAAAAAAGTGTTTTTTTTTAATATGAATATTCGAAGTCCTTTTCGAAATAATCTTCAAAAAAATGTACTTCTTAAAAACATTTTCTTAAAAAAATGTAATTTCGAAAACTGGTTAAAATTAACGAAAATTTAGAAAACTGGTTAAAATTCGAAAAGTTAGTTTCCGAAAAAAACGCTTTGAAAACATCCCTAGTTTTCGGAAAAACGTGCTTTCGAAAGATTTTCATATATCAGTCCAAATGGACAGAAGGTATATAAACAAAAAGAATGCTAGAATTTTGATAAGTTAAGGTGACAAACCGTTCTGTTTTCGCAAGAACAGGTTTAGATATTTCGTCCATTCTGAAACAGTGTACATTTCTTAGAACCCTAAACAATAAGAAAATAATGTATAGGTACCTAAAAAAGCCCGTCAGGAACTTAAAATCCAAATACAACAGTGCGGCGGCATCAGGCGCATTCCTAACTGTTCACTCACGGTTCCTCAGGTAGCCCGAGGCCTTTCTTATGGATGCCCGATAACATACACCCAAAGGCCGAGCACGTAAGCGCGTTCCTATCTGGGACATGTGTTACGATTTTGCGGGCGATTTGTTTTTAGGCCTGCGTTTTTTACGGCCTTTCGTGAGCTTTAATGCCACATGACATTGGGCGAGATAACGCCTAAAGTTCGCATTTTATTGCTGTCGGTCGGGTAAATTTTATCTTGTTTCGCTATCGCGAATTTCTTGAAATTTTTGGTGTCTTTTAGGTTAGATGCAGATATAGTGTCCCAATTTTTAAATATTTAAAAAAAAATCAGACTTTCCCCCTGAAGCGGTAATATAGTGAAAAAAAAATAATTGGTGCATTTAGGCAAGCAGGACATTAGGAGCAATATTTAGCATCTATTTTGATTTTTTTAATATTGTTGCTGTTCAGTATTTTGCTATAAAAAAGTATTTCCATTATCCATTCCATCTGTTATCGTCAATGCAATAACAAAACTTGTGCTGCCCGGACGGTCGTCAGAAATAATTTTAAAATCGTTCCTAAATACAGTAACCACATTTTACAATTATTATTGTAAGCTGTGCAGTAACTGTCTATTACTTTTCTAGCTTAGTATTAACTACAGCAGCTTTCACTCACCACCAAAATTAAACGCGTCTGCCTCACCCAGTAATTCCTTTTTATTTTATGTATACGAGTAAGTACAGCAGACTTTCTGACTGTGTATTTTATTTCTTGGCACGTGTGCTCGTATTGAATTCACACATAGACGTAGGTCGATAATTAAATGGGATATTATGTACAATGTAGGTACGTTTATGTAGTACCTTTGTATTGTAAACTGTTTTATAAAATTAATTCTTGGAAAATAAGGATCTCTTTCTAGCTGTGCCAACATTTATAATTATTCACTTAGTTTAGTAAAGTTAGGTTGGGTTTGATTAAAAGAAAATTAATTGCCTCGTTGGGCCCTTTCCTTCCCATTTTTGTTACACAGTTTACTCCCGGCCGATCGCCTTGGCCTCGTTGGTTCGATCTGTTTAATGTCCTTGTATGTCAACATTCTTTTTCCACGGTATGTCATTCTTAACATATTTAGCGCCGAACACTAGCTAAGAATATGAGAGATTGTTTCATCCTCTTCCAAGCACCACCTACATCCGTCACCCAAAGTGGTAATGTCCTGTAATAAACCAACAGTAATTATTTTTTAAAACCGAAAAATAATCTTTTCTTTCAAAAAAGTGCAAGTTCCATGCGAAAACTTTCCAAGAAAGAATCAAGTCACCGTATACAACGGTGATCAGACCAAGCTTGCTCCGGACTCGCCGTATTTTAAATTGACCTCATAGATGTATATGGACTACATAAAATGCATTAAAGCTAAGAGAGAAACAAACATACGCGCTTGAGGAAGTTAAAAAGAGACACAATTTGTCGACGGCCTACCAATAATACCGCCGTCGGGGCGCGCGTGGTTGTCAACCCCGGCGCGCCGGGGTGTCGCAAATTCTGGCTCACTAATTTAAATCTGACCAATTTATTATTAAAACAATATTCGCCATTTGCGATACATTTATACATTTAATATAAGCTTACCCAATTTTATTTTAAGATATTTAGGTAATAACTAATAATAATAATATTAATAATTGCAACTGTGCCGATCAAACATTAAAACCTATTAATTACGACCTTGATAACAAGTTGGCAACGCAGCTGCAGCATCCAACCCGTCTATCGATTTAAAACTGCGGGCATGCGCTCTAGGTTGTGTTTTCCTTTGAGTGTATTTTCGCGAGATCCCGTTGATCTACCTTGAGCAGCGTGTCACGTGTACGTCACTTAATATATCAATGCAAATATCACGTGACTTTTAGTTCCCGGCCGTTCACGGTTGGTCAACGGGATCTCGCGAAAAAAATACCCTTTTTTCTTGTCGATGTCGGTGTGTCAAAATTAATTGCCGACATAACAACAGAATTTTTGTTTTAAATTGTTCAAAAACTTTAGTAAAGAGGTACCAAAAATGGTGTTTAGATTTGCTTTGGTGTTTTGTGTAATTTGTAAAATACTTTCATTTGTGTATGTGGTAGTACTGTTCTGTTAGAGAGTAGTTAATCTACAAGAAGTGTTGAGGATGAGAATCTAAAATGGCACATGGTGGGGAATGTAAATTGGATTTCTGTAAACCCTATAACTTGAGAGCTCACGTTAAAAGGAAACATCCAGGTACCTACATTTCTGTTATGCAATAACTGGTGTTTCTATCGTAAATAATTTTTGTTTGAGATAAACTGGATATGAGTGCACCAATAACTAGAAATCCATTTAGTTCTGGTACCTAATTATTACTCATGTAGAGAATGTAGTAAATGCTTTGTAAGTTTTGGTAATCTAAGGTTTCATGTTACTGTTTCATAGGTACTGTAGCAACTACAGTACCTATTTTATGTTTTTTGCGGGTGTTTATTTGTAGGTAAATAATTTCTTGGCAAAACTAGGCACATTATTAAAAGACCTTTCTTGATTAAAAAAGTGTATTTTGCTTGTTGCGTTGATATCACTAGTTGCCCACAAAATTTTGACCTGTAAAAAAACTCATGGACCGCGCCTGTAAACCAACTGTAATCCAAAGCCTTTTAATAAGACGTTTTAATGGTTCGGAAAAATCAAATACTTGCCGGAGAGGATCTCGATGCGATGCTCAGAGGAATTGGGCTAACTTTGATTTTTCAAAACTCTGCTCCATAATATGTAGGTTTGTGAACCTACGCTCGTGCGTTGGGAATTAGGAACCTACGCTCGTGCTTCAGGAATTTGGGAACCTACGCTCGTGCTTTGGGAATTTGGGAACCTATGATCATGTTGAGGTTTACTTGTCTAGCAGCTCTAGATCAAAATTTAAATCCTTCAGCTCCCGATTCTGCTTGCTCTGTTCATCCAGAAACGTTTTCAAAGCGGCACTTTGCTCTGAGACCTGAACTGGCAACTTGCTCGCAGTGTTTTCGAGCATGCACCGAGCATACAGAACCCCTCGTGGTGAGGCTAAATATTTTTTGGGATTCCTGGTTTACCAGAGACAGGTACCATTCGTTGCGCTTGCCAGGCATCGAGCCCCTCTTACTTCCTGAGGCACAAGTATCTGTGATGTCAGCAAACGAGAAGAGGGTTTATCTGTTTTAGTTTGGCCAAGCTCACGAGTGGCCACTGGTTGCAAGTTAATTAATTAAGCCCCTAGAGCAAAGTGTAAGCTGCGTTACCTCTATTAATCGCATTTATGTTTATATCATACTAAATAATACAAAAAGAATCCGAGAGCTTTAAGTGTTGAAAATTTAACGGTATCTCGAGAGCTTATGTCTACATACGATAGGCCAGAAAGACATAAACGCCATGAAACGAGTATTTTAACATTTTCTTAGGAAAATATGTGGCCTTCTATAACTTCTACGCGACATGTAATGTTTGTGAGGATAAATATGCTGAGATAAGATAAGATGAAATGTTTTACTGTGTTGACCTTTGAGGCTTTGGCTGCTTTTGTCTTACGTACATGCATTTTAATTTGTTTGAACAACGTTAGAAGGGACGAATGTTTTGTCATTGTCAGCGTATCAAAATGACGACTAATTTGTTGCCGCATATAAAAAGTAATGTCTTGCAATATGTTTACAGAGTCCTACGTAGGTATTTATTCAGTGGCGGGGAATAAGTAAAATTAAAGTGTTGAAACATTTGGAGGTCTTTGCAGAAAAAAAGAGACGAAGATCGAACACATTCTGCTACCAACACTTAAACAACCCTCTGGAAAAGGGAACTTCCCCTTTACTTTCCTTTTTCTGAACACGCCACTGAGCATCTGCGAGAATAACACATTTCTTACTATTTGCTTTAAATTAGTTCGTCATATTTACAAATAAAAAAACAGTTGAGTAAGTGAAACCATAAAATCTCGGCGGCAGCAGTCGTTGTCGGTAGCACTCAACTCTAAAAGAAATAACATTTGTGGAGCAGAAAAAAACATGACGCAGACTTCTCATGAAAGCCAAAGTGAAGAAAGATTGCGGAACTGTGTGTCTAGGAAGCCAAGTTAACAGACGCTGAACGTGTGACAGGTTCACTGTTCTTTATTCTTTTGCGCCGCAGCGAGATACACATTTCGAGTTTCGAGTTCTATTTTAAATCTGTTGCTGTGTGTGCCCGCCATCCTGCTGGAGAGCATATTATTCGTAAGGCCGTCATTACTGCGAACATTATTTTCGTTGGTCATGTTGGCAATATAACATTTATTACAAAAAAAATAAACATTGTCATGTATGTACGGCACCCTTTTTTATCCCTAAAAAATCTTACAATGACACCTCTCTTCCCGGTGTCTGTTATTATTTAAGTTTTCAATAATTACATTGTGAAACGAGAAACAACCTTTCTTTTACCCACAATTTGCATACGGAATGAATTATTTAACGATCAGCGTTTGAATCCCACAAATCCATTATTTATTGTTTCAAAGTGTAACTTTTATTCGTTGTCAACGCCATTGGCGTAGGTCATATACGTAATAACGTAAATAATGGCCTTGCCAAATTATTCTTATTCATGGGTTATAATGCCTTTTGTTTGCGTGTTAAGAGGAGTAGTTACTTTACTTAATAATTTTACTACTCAAGAAGCCTTGAAGGTTGGGGCAAATAGAAAAATCATTTTAGATAACTTAATTAGAGATACAGGTTGTAAAATGACATTAAAGGACCTCACTAATCTTGGGAATCGTAGCAAGACTAAGGCAAAGAATTTTGAAGAATGCATGCATATTTTAAGAAGATGTAAAAAACATATGTATTTTTTGTTTTTAATTATCTGTAGAAATAAAAAAGTTATCGTCCTTCAAAGTCTGAGATGCTACGTTCATGTTGGCTGAGGCTCGATGACGTCGAAATACACAACGCCGTCAACAGCGGACTAGGCGCCCGTTTAATCTTTAGTGTTATGTGTTTTTCCGGCCGGCCAGGATCCAATGCATTAAAGTAAACACGCGAAAGCAGCAGCGGGCAGCTAGCCCGGCGACCATGGGGCGACAGAGTTCTGTATTTTGACGTCACGGCCGATAAAAGCCGCGCGCGAAGTTATTAAATAAGAAATTGAATAAGTTCGTCAATTTTGAAGATATCGAGATAATTTTTTTTGTTTGACGAGTTAAGTGAAAGACTATTAAATGATGTTGAAGTTACTCGATATTTCTGACATAGGAAACTTCCTAATTTTGAAGAATGCATGCATATTTTAAAAAATTCATACCATTGTATTGATATTGAGATTTTAGTTGATTAAAATGGGCTTTTCAAGGGTTTCAAGGTTTCCTAATTATTTGCCTTAGTCTTGCTGCGATTTCCAAGATTAGTGAGGTCCTTTAATGTCATTTTACAACCTGTTTCTCTAATTAAGTTATCTAAAATAATTTTTTTATTTGCCCCAACCTTCAAGGCTTCTTGAGAAGTAAAGTTAGATATTTTCTGGCAAATTTAGTCTTTGTTTTGCAAGAAAATTGAAATAAGCTTTGGATGAAGTATGATCGTGATTTTGTTCAAGCTCCATGATGCATAGAAATTGTTTATGTTCACTTACTTTCAAGAAAATGCTAGCCTGGCAGCCTTAACACAGGCCAACCGCAGATAATAGTATTTCAGAGCGCCGGATTAATATCCACCACAGTATTAGGATTTCGTTGTCTTTAATTGTCAATTGTTCTGTTATTACGGAACCAAAACTAATTGTTTGCGGCTTTCTTGTAGCCCACCAAAACGCAATTAAAATTTTCATATGAAGAAAATTGATCACCTAGTTTCATGTTTTATAGTTTTTACGCAAAATTAAAACAACACAATGTTTACATATCATTTAAAGGGCGTAACTACTTTTATTTTAGGTTAGAACTGCCGGCACCCGAGAAATTTTGTACTCGGGTGCCCGCGCCGGCATCCATGATGGCTGCCGGCGCCGACAGCGGAGTCACATCCTATTTTATATGCTTAAGAGCGGCAAAATGTCAGTCTACAAGATCTAAAATTGAACAAGTTTATTATGCAACACAAAAAACATCCACATTTCCTAGCGTCAGATACTCTATCCGATTTATTTTTTCCTCTTCGCAACACGACATCAACCAATCAGACGAGGAATTAAACTTCGGAAACAAAGGTGTGCGTTTAGACGAGTAGCATGTGGAGAACCGCCTTATTTGCCCGGACAGTATAATTGTTGTTTGTGTTACGGTTGTTTTTTTTTTTATTATAGTGTAGTTTGTGTATAATTATTTTTATTAAACAATGAATCTATTAAAGAATTACCCTAGAAATATTGCATTATGCCAATGTGTAAAAATAACACTGCAAGTGCCCTGAACAAGTTTTAAGACCCAGTTTACGTACCCAGAACAGCCGATGCATGTTGGAACAAAGTACATTTCTAGTACAAAGTTAATCAAAAATTTTCCATAAATAGGTATTGCTAAAGGTCAGTATCGTCAAATTCAAGTAAGCATATTTAGCTGTACGTTTATTTTTATGTTACAATAAATAATCAGTATCTCAAGTTAACCGTACGGAAAGGCGATGCTGCTCCGCCCTTGTTCCCCATTGTTGCGTGAGTGTATGTGTCTGTTTCTCAGTAACACAAATAATTACAATAATAATGAATACTGATCAAGATCATTATTGAGGCAAAGCACAATGTGGTTGTAATCGCGCATTGTATTTTGATTTTAAACTGCGGTAATTTCTATTCCTAATGGTTTAAAACGAACTTATTAAAAGAGATCTATGGAGGATGCTGAATATCATTAACCCAAGCTAATTTTAATACCTTTTTGGATTTGGATACATGTTAAATACATTTTTTCTTAAGCTGTACAGTTGTATCAGGCCCTGCCTTAATGTTTTTTTAGATGTTGTAACCTAGTATTTGTTGTAAATTCGATTGGGCAATAGAAACTGTGTTACAAGTTACAAGGCATTGTTCTTGTTCTTGCCTATTCACTATGTATTTTTATTTTGTTAGTTTGCTGTTTCAATGTTATAGCAAGCTTTAAGATGAAAAGAACCTTATAAGAAATAATTAATTTCTATTTCTTCTTATTGATCAATTGATCATAAAAGTTTTTACTGCCAATAAATAATATACCTACAACATGTTACAAGATTAAAATCTCTTTATTAATCCTTCGTATAATATTTTATTACTGTGTCAAATTGTAAAAAAAAAGTATTATTACTATTTTCACTTTTTAACACAGTGACATATAAACAAAAATGGACCAATATTACACCAAGAATGACTCCTTCGACTACGCGCATTGCCACAGGTACGCATGCGCAGTTGAAATTTTAAAATATTTGTGTTATTGACCAGGACTGGCCTTAAAATTTGTGTATGGTGTTTATATCAGTTTAGACAGAATACATGTTAATGGAAGTTTTTGTAAATTTTTAGGTTAATATGCCCAATGTCCATTTAAAAATACTTATTTTAATGTTTAAAAAATTTAAAAGCTACAGTAGTATGTTTTGATACATAGTCAGTACGTGCCTTTTACCCATCCTGAAAATTCGAGGCCCGAAGGGTCGAGTTTTGTAAATTTTCAAGATCGCTGGGCACTTATTATCTGCCCAAGATATCTGCAACCGGCAAGAGAATTTAACGAATGCAAGGGAAGGCTTAAACAACGTTGCAAATTTGTTTGTAAACTAGATGTGATAAGAAAAGTTTAAATCTTATTTAAGTAAAAATTGAACAGTTTTTCAAAACTGGTTTACAAACAATTGGCAACGTTGTTTAAACCTTCCCTTGCAGTCTTTAAATTCTTTTGCCGGTTGCAGATATCTTGGGCAGGCTATACTAAGTGTTATATACTATTTTCTGCATATATTAATTAATCTTTACGAAAAAATATAAAAACTGGTCTAATTGGTATGAAATATTGAGCGTCCGTAACATTATAATGGGTTGTGTGGAGTCATTGTGTCTGTCGCTATGCAACGGTTCGTGATAATTGTTGTTACTGGTAGTTTGAATTTGTCGATTCCGATTGTGCAAGAAATTTTTGATACAGCGTAAAAAAAGAATCTAAACGTTGAGATGCTTGGGGAAGAACGTATTAATGAAGCAGAAAATGTTGATATTGAAATCGAGGAAGGACGAAGAGCCGGTTGTTCATAGCTAATCCCACTAAAACCATGTGAAATATGTGTATAAAAAGTTGAATTTTGATTCTTAGGGTTAATTTCAGGGGGTAAATGGGGAAATGAAAAAGAAATTCAAGGGCATCGTATAGGGTGACAAATGAAAGCCCTTTGAAGCACGAATTCAACAACATATGTGATGTATTTTTTTATGCATTTTTTTAAAACATTTAACGAGAAAAATGCTCCCACCCGTATCAGCAAAAGGATCGCTCAAAAAAATTTGAAAAAAAAATCATGAACATTGAGAATTAGGTGTAGACAGGGCAAAAACCTCAACAAAAACTATCAGAATTGAAAAATTCTAGCGCGATCAATTGCTATAAACTATTTAATTGTTTATTTCCTTATAACCTGCTGAATAACTGGTTTTAGAGAAAAGTTTTTCGACAAAAAATATTTCTCACGATGCTAAGGAACAACTTTTGTCCTTACACGTTTTTCAAAATTTTTAATTATGCTCAGTCGAAACGCTCCTCATTCAGGTCCGCGCATACGCGAGGTGATACGGCCTTGATGCCGTTGGAGGCGGGTAGCATGGAACACTAATTGTGCAAGTATAACTTGCACTTGTCTGCATTTTTTTTTGTAGTATATAACTGAGCACAACAATGTTAAAAACCAAAAGAGTAAAGATGGGAGCTCATTACTCCGAATATGTCAAATCGTAAATAAAATGTTTTACTATTTTCACTTTTTAACAAGTTTTTATTTGTTGCAGGCCAGTAGATCCATAGCTCGTAGTGGTTATCTGTTTGTTGCTCCAGATTGGGATTTTTCTGTTCCACTCAATAGGACCAAGGTATGTGTTTACATTATTTTATACTTCCGTTTCTGCTTCTGCTTCCACATTTCTACGACGAAGTTTAACAGAACTTTTTCTTCGGGATTCGCTATCGCTAAGACCGGTCTAATTTGATAACCAAGGTTTCAGACTGACAAGTATAAGAATAATACAACTAAGTTTTGTATAGTACGAACACGCAAAATTGAAATCGTCTGAAGCGCCGCCGCTTTCGAGTCAAAAACCCGCTTAAAAACTACAGATAAAGACCCACGAAGCTGACGCAGGTAAATGCACACCTCCCACCGGGCCCCGGCAGTGAATGCATCAATGTACTACTGGCTAAACATCTCTTATTTTAATCCCTTATATTCTTTCGGTTGATGGTACATAGTAAAGGAACGGCCGCAGTTTCATTCTATAATGAGGCGGCTATTGTACTGTGAATTTATTTTCCCAATAAAAGGACAAAATTCATTTCCTCAACAAGTTCCGGTTGGGTTTGCTTGGGTTTTTATAAACATCTAAATTTAAAGCAATACTAAGTTTTAAACCTCTTGAGTCTGTTATGGGGTTAGTATTTAATGCTATGACGAAATGTTACAAAATGATCATCATTACATTGATTCTGTGTAATAATTGCTTTTATTATACCTTGATCGGTGCAGTAACCTTTTTAATAATTTAAATACAATCAGCGTAAAAGAGAAAAGTGACAGCGAAAACGCCCAAGTCCTCTAAACACTTCCTTTATTAATGCTGCAAGTCAACGTCAAATAATTAGGTTCTTCTTCGTGATTTGTCATTTACATATATTACGCATCATGCCATATGTATATTATACAAAACGTGATATTAAGTATGGAAATTGGATATTTCCTTGGAAATTCTATTTTTAAAAGTAATTTTACGATTTTTTTGTCCTGAGGTGAATTTTGAATTCCAGTGCACTTCACTTCACTTTTAAAAATCAAAATGCGTTAAGTAATAAGTTCATTACATCACTAGTAGGGCTTACAATCCTGAGATCACGAAATCCCGAGTTGCCGTGATCCCGTTAAAAATTCAGGAACACATTTAGGGACCCATTCCAACAGGCGCGGCCCGTGAAATTTCAAAGTTGCATATCTCTGTTGCTACTTATGGGACCCATACCAATTTCAGGTTTTTTAATAGTGAGCCTATTAGGAATGTTTTGGTAAAGAAAAAAAATATTTTGCAATTTGCGAAAAAAAGTTGATTTTTTGAATTGACCCACCAGGGTAAAAAATTAACACGCTTAGATATTTTATTTATTATTTTTTCTAAACAAATTTTACATCATTTTGTCGACAATTCTTAAATTTTAAGAGAAAAAAATGTGTTAGTAGAAAGTTATAGTCATTTGAATTTTTTCAACCGAAAAATAATTTAAATTTTCGGTTGCAAATAATTCAAATGACTATAACTTTCTACTAACACATTTTTTTCTCTTAAAATTTAAGAATTGTCGACAAAATGATGTAAAATTTGTTTAGAAAAAATAATAAATAAAATATCTAAGCGTGTTAATTTTTTACCCAGGTGGGTCAATTCAAAAAATCAACTTTTTTTCGCAAATTGCAAAATATTTTTTTTCTTTACCAAAACATTCCTAGTAGGCTCACTATTAAAAAACCTGAATTTGGTATGGGTCCCATAAGTAGCAACAGAGATATGCAACTTTGAAATTTCACGGGCCGCGCCTGCATTCCAATTGGTTTTATTTATCCATTGCATATTTTTTTTTTACTTATTTCGACGCTCCAGCTCTAACTTGCCTCCTCTAAAATATTTAATTGATGTAGAATGTAGAGAATACCAAATAAAAAAATATTTCAGATTTATTTAGATTATTTATGATTGCCTATTATATTGTATGTGCAAGTGCATCGCCACGTTCAAAACTTTTTCTATTTTCGCTGGCAATTCAAGTGTTTAGCTCAATGCGGTTTTTGATTGCCACACAACATAATATTTAACGTTTCAGTGTGTACATAGGTATTTATAGTCCGCAGGAAACATGGACAAGTATTACAAAATAAGTATCATCAATAAATAATAAAGATGTGCACATACATGGTGTATGATGGTGTTTACGATGTGTAATCATCTACCTGCATCTCTTGTCGATTAAGAAACAGGGTGTGGGGAAGATTTTTTTACAAGTCCAGACGCAAGCGATTTATTTTGTTCTTTTTGTAATGCAGGCATCAGGTGTAATTCACTAAATTAATCGCTTTTAGTTAAGGTAAAAGTAAAAGATAAGAAGATATTTTACCGTTTTTCTGTCAAAAACAGCCACAGTACGAGAATGACTGAGGTTAGTGTTTCTGCAGTTTGTAGATTTAATATAGCCTGTACAGTTTGCCCAAATCAAGATTCTTTAAACCAAGAACAAATCGTCGCTTATTTTACTAAGTGGCTTATATCATTTTTGTCAACTTTTCAGGAGGACCTTTTAAAGATTTTAGTATATTTGTTTTGCTCATAATTCAAGAACTAAAATGCATATTGATTAGCCATTTAAGCAATTTGGCAATTGTATCCATGAAGATGTAAAATTACCATCTAGATAAGGGATATAACTAAAAAATACTCTGTACTCATTTTACAGTCTTCTTGTTCTGCACTAGCGAAGAAGTTAATCTTTGCATTCGCATTTAAGATTATATATATATATATATATATATATATATATATATATATATATATATATATATATATATATATATATATATTATTATAGAAATCGATAGCAGGAGGTCACCCAGACCAGAATCAAAGATAGTCCTCATTATTTTTATTTTTCATTCACGGCCTTTTCGCTGCACTAGCGAAGAAGTAAATCTTCGCATTTACATTTATTATATTACCTATAGGCCAAGAAATCTTCCATTTTTCTACTATATATATATATATATATATATATATATATATATATATATATATATATATATATATATATATATATGTTGTTTTTAATTTTGTTTTCTTGGGGATTTAGTCCGTTGTGAGGCATTAAATTAAAAACAATATATATATCAACAGTCCAAGAACCTGCCAAAAATACATATATATATATATATATATATATATATATATATATATATATATATATATATATATATATATATATATATATATATATATATCAGTAGGATAACGACCGTTATAATAAAACTTGCAAAATAACGGGATATCGGTCAATAAAATAGTATATTAGCTACTCTTTTACATATACCAAGCTTTCGTAACTATTTGGTTACTTCGTCAGGGCTAAAATTATAAATTATTAGGAACGATAATCATATTTTTATAATGTTGATATTTTACCAATGCGGTGAGTTATATGTTCCTTATTAAAAAATTATTGTTATCAGTAGATATCATATAAAAGTTTTTATAAAATAAAAATTTAATGTTGCTTGAATTAAAATATTAGTAAAATGGTATGAATCCTTAATAGAAAATTGTAAAATGTTGTCACTTCTGACTTTTCTTATAAAAGTTATCAATTTGACGTAAATAATTTTTGGTATTTCTTTTAAGGTGTAAAGGTATAAATCAGGTATTTAAAATTTTTTAATATAAATATATAGAAATGGCTGAAATATATAAACATGGAAATTCCATCAATCTTAAAACTGACATTAACGATTTAAGCATAATTTACTCATACCTTTTATCTTTAGAACACTAATTTAACTATATATTTATATTAAAAAATTTTAAATACCTGATTTATACCTTTACACCTTAAAAGAAATACCAAAAATTATTTACGTCAAATTGATAACTTTTATAAGAAAAGTCAGAAGTGACAACATTTTACAATTTTCTATTAAGGATTCATACCATTTTACTAATATTTTAATTCAAGCAACATTAAATTTTTATTTTATAAAAACTTTTATATGATATCTACTGATAACAATAATTTTTTAATAAGGAACATATAACTCACCGCATTGGTAAAATATCAACATTATAAAAATATGATTATCGTTCCTAATAATTTATAATTTTAGCCCTGACGAAGTAACCAAATAGTTACGAAAGCTTGGTATATGTAAAAGAGTAGCTAATATACTATTTTATTGACCGATATCCCGTTATTTTGCAAGTTTTATTATAACGGTCGTTATCCTACTGATATATATATATATATATATATATATATATATATATATATATATATATATATATATATATATATATATATATATATATATATATATATATATATATATATATATATATATATATATATATATATATGTAATATTAGAGTCGTCACGGGTTGACACCACCCGTCTGAAGAGCTGAAGGAACAGCGAAACGATGTTGGACACCCTGTCTACTTAAAACATCAACAGTATACTTGTGCTAGCCGAAAGTTAGGGCTGTGCTGTCAGGCGAGAGGCCGACAAGCAAATAAACCGAAGTATAGATCGGTTTATACAGCTTAAGGCGATGGTATGCCAAGTATCTGTTATTGTACTCGATGTTGAGGTCGAGGAGGTCAATTTCACCAGAAAGAGTGGAAAACTCAATTTCTGGGATTCTCCTCAAAAGATGTGGGGCTGCTACAACCAGAAGCAGTGTATCCCCGATCTCACAGCGCATGGCAACATTGCATAGCAATATGCACATGGTGTGGAAAGGCCGAAGGCCGGTTCACCCATTTACAATTTTGACCATGGAGTATTTCGATGTAGACTAAAGAGCTAAGTGGTATCTTTAGTCGTTAAATCCCACGAGGGTGACGCCTCAGTGAGAAAGCCGGTACGGCTGGTAGCCATAGGCCGGTAGGGGTGAGTTTCGTCCTGTTTGTTTTTGGACTCATCAGACGCGGATCTTACCGCGTGACTAACCGAAAAGAGTGCTAAACTGCACTTAAGTAAGTATGTCACAAAGTGGATTCTGTGGACTGTCTCCACATGACCTAGATCCAGGGCACAGAGATTTATCTGTTGCACCTCCCGTCACTGAAATCACATTCAGTCTCAGGGCTTAGCTCTTTAGTCTACATCGAAATACTCCATGGTCAAAATTGTAAATGGGTGAACCGGCCTTCGGCCTTTCCACACCATGTGCATATTGCTATGCAATGTTGCCATGCGCTGTGAGATCGGGGATACACTGCTTCTGGTTGTAGCAGCCCCACATCTTTTGAGGAGAATCCCAGAAATTGAGTTTTCCACTCTTTCTGGTGAAATTGACCTCCTCGACCTCAACATCGAGTACAATAACAGATACTTGGCATACCATCGCCTTAAGCTCTATAAACCGATCTATACTTCGGTTTATTTGCTTGTCGGCCTCTCGCCTGACAGCACAGCCCTAACTTTCGGCTAATTAAATTTGTTAATTTTTTTCAGTTTTTCCAAAATATTTTCAAAATGGCTTCATCAATTTTGATTAAATTTACGTTGTGTAAAGTACTTAAATTAAGCATAATTCTGACCATGAAAAGACTTTGACAGGTCCTCCAGGGGCGTACAGATGAGAAGACGGTATTTTCCAGTAAAAACATGTACGCCACTGATTTCTTCACATTTTCGTATATCGGTCAAATAGTATGTTAAATTCTTAACAAAACTTGTCTCTTCATATTTTTTCAATTTTCATTTCGTTTAGGAGATAAATGTAATTTTATTAACCGTCTTACTGGTTTAGTTTTCCCAACCATCGGTTTTAACATGTAAAGACCATTTAAAAATTGAACGTCCTGTATCTTTGAAACAAAGCATCTGCGGACCCATGTTCATACGAACTTTTTGCCTTAATTTCGTTCAAAGAATCTCCCTTTAAGCGATGGCACATGTTTTCTGAAACACCCTGTATATATAGGTATATAGATTTGTAAACTAGAAACTTGTTTTTTTACTACTTGATCCTTAAAGTAGATATTAAGCCAACGTTTTCGTGTTACTGTATATATGCGGAAAGTTTTTTCCCCGGAAAATTTCTTGTCGGAGTTCTATAGTTTAAGCAACAAACCCATGGATTTATTAAGAAATTAATCGATGTTCCGTATACTGTGAGCGTATCGAACGTGAAGCCTTATATTTGTTGTTTGTTATGAAAACATCGTACCCCAGAGGTCCAGTTTACGACATTTAAGGAAATACGTAATTGAATCAAGAATGGTAGTAGAAAGAGATAAAATAGCATTGGAGTGTTGGAGCTCAGAAGTGTTGCTGTCTCTGCTGGTTGCTTAGGAAAAACGTCTGCGAACACTCGATTACACGTACGTCTTTGTCTAATGAACTAGAAAAGAAAAAGTGCGACTTATAGATTTATAAATGACTCGGAGCGACTTTCAATAAACCTTTAGAAATAATATATCCTATAAATAAAACCTTTTTAACTTAAATTTATTATTATTTAGCAGAAAAATAAAATATTTTAGGCCTTTTATTACTTTTAGTAAATCTTGTGATGCTTCTAACGTATTTTTTGTACTAAAATACAAGGTAAAATAAGATGTGGCCAATGTTTACAAATTGTGTTTACAGTGTCGCTTAGAATGGTTTGTTTTGGCATCATAGAATGTTAAATCATCCCGTATCCATTCTTAATAAATCCATGAACAAACCCATAAGTCGTTTTGTCTTCTCGAAATGATAAATTCGTTGACGTAACGTGGTAATTTACACGCGGTTGCGTCCGAGGAGCGAGCGGAGAATAACCGAGCAGCAGAGCAAATTAAAATAAATGAAATGTAAATGTGCACTTTCAATTTCTGTCTTTTGTGGTACACGGGTATTTATTACACACCGTGTGTGCGCGACGGCGGTTTTAAAATATGCACGGACATATTAGAATGTTAATAAAACTGATGAGGTATACATACGTACTATATACAACCAAGTACCGAGTGTCGCAATTATCAGATTTCACTAAGACAAATTTTCCAACAAATCTGTGGATGCCTGTTAAAGTTTTGTAACATATGTAAATGTAAGAAAATCAGTTATCATTTACTTTTACATTACAATACAATGTATTAATTAAAGACTAGTGTCTAAAATGGCGTAATATATCCTATTTTTAGAGGGATTAAGGAAAAATTTTCGAAAAACATTCATTCGATCTTAACATTAGTCAAAATAACATGTCTTTAGGGAATGCAGGAACATGATTAATATATACTCTCGGACAAAAAAAATTATGTAACTATTTATTCAATAATAAAATTATTTTTAATAACTTCCTGTCTGAGTACTGGTAGCAGTTCTGTTGATATCTATAGAAAAACTAGAAAAACATTGAAGAATATTACCAGCGCGCGGCGGTTTCAATTAATTTACGCCTATTTTTTGGAAAAGTTTCTTATGATGAAATTTTAGAATTATTCCACAATAATTATTCAATTCCGAATATTGTTCCTCACTTTTAATTCTAAGCATTCTTTCACTGATGTATGATTTTAGTAAACGACTGTATTGTTTTGGTACAAGTTGTTGTAGTTTATGTTCCAATCCCTGGTGACGGACTTTATCAAAAGCCTGTGCAATATCCAGGAATACTGCTGAACCATGGATTTATTATTAAGGATTCGATGTCCGTATAGTGTGAGCGTATCGAACGTGAAGCCTTATATTTGTTATTTGTTATGAAAACATTGACCGTAGTGGTAGAGTTTACGAACTTTAAGGAAATACGTAATTGAATCAAGAATGGTAATAGAAAGAGATAAAATAGCATTGGAGTGTTGGAGCTCAGAAGTGTTGCAGTCTCTGCTGGTTGTTTAGGAAAACGGCTGAACCTCGGTCTGAACACTCGGTTACACGTACGTCTTTGTCTAATGAACTAGAAAAGAAAAAGTGCGACTTATAGATTTATAAATGACTCGGAGCGACTTTAAATAAACACCTTTAGAAATAACATAACCTATAAATAATAAAACCTTTTTAACTTAAATTTATTATTATTTAGCAGAAAATAAAATATATTAGGGCTTTTATTACTTTTAGTAAATCTTGTGATGCTTCTAACGTATTGTTTGTACAAAAATATAAGGTAAAATAAGATGTGGCCAATGTTTAGAAATTGTGTTTACAGTGTCGTTTAGAATGGTTTGTTTTGGCTTCAAATAATGTTAAATCATCCCGTATCCAGTCCTAATAAATCCATGTGCTGAACATATCATTTTTTCCTCAAATGATTTTTCCAGGTGGTCTGTCAGTTCTGTGAGCCTATGAACTTGATGACCTGATCTATAGTTGCATGATTTTCTCTGAATCCAAACTAGTGCCTAGGGATTATCTTATTTTCCTCAATGATAGGTTTAAGTCATTTTAGAAGCAATTTCTCATACAACTTTGATATTACTGGCATCAGTGAAATAGGTCTATATGGGGACACTTCATTAATTGGTTTTCCGGGTTTGGGGATCATGATAACTACTGCTATCTTCCAACACCTTGGGACATATTTCAGTCTGTACGATGCATTGACCAAATGTGTTAATTTTACTATTGCTTTTCTTGGCAATTGTTTTACTATTTCACCAGTTATCAGATCAAATCCTGGTGCTTTTTTCGGATATATGTTTGTTTCGATCTCTTCTAGTACTTCTTTTGGTGTTACAAACTCTATTTCTATAGAGTATTGGTCTGTTATTCTATGTAAATTATGTGCTATTTCTATGTCATTCGGTTTGAATGTATTCTCCAAGTGCTCAGCAAATATTATAGTGATTGTTCCTGATTACTTCTAGCCCACTTTCCGTTTGATTTTCTTAGAGGAGGGGTTTGACTTATTGGTATTTTAATTCTCTTGGTAGCTTTTCATAGAGAATAATCTGAATCTTTCTCATATATCAGTTCCTTAAAGTAAGAACTTATTGACTCATTTTTAATTTTCTTTATTTCTCTTCGCAATGTTTGTGTGGTGTTGTTTAATTTATTTCTTGTTTGAGATTATAAAATAAAAATAAGGTTTAGGACTTAGTACTTACAGTATATTATTGACACTCTGTATACAAACACATTCCGTGGACAAATAAAAAGAGACAACGCTATATTGCTACGTGTCATCTCATTTGCCAAGAATACGTTTTCAAAGCGGCGCGTACGTGTCTTTTGGTTACTATAGTGTCTTCTTGAATTTTTATTAGATACCGGGATATTATTTACTGAGAAATATTATATTACTACCCATGTTCATGTCTATGCATATTATTGTCATTAATTTTAGCCATAAAAATACTTTTAAAGTTAGTTATTTGGGCATTGCGAGGGGTCGATTGTTAAATTTCGAACTCCACTTCTGAAACATTTAATATACAGTCGGGAGATAAATTATTCGCCCAGTTATAAAATTTTTAAAAAATTGGGATAAAATTAAAACTACTCAAGTTTATTTGCTTTTCATTACAAAACTAAATGCAACTATTCATGTACTAAAAACTGTAATATAAAGTCCAACCTAGACAATGCCTTTCAAAAATATAATTAATACTAAAACATAATTTCTTAAAAACCAAGGGAGAAAAATTATTCGTCCACCAACATTTTTTTCGAAATTCATCCAAACATGCCAAAACTAATAACGTGTGGGGTACCCTTTTGATTTTATAATTTATTGTAACCTGTTAGGCATTGACTCTACCAGTTTTATAACAAAACCTACTTCAATTTTTGACCATTCTTCTTGATATCTTGCTTTTAACGCCTCTTTGTTGAAAATTTTATGTTCTTTCATCCTTTCTTTGGGTTTCCACCATAGATGTTCATTCGGGTTAACGTCTAGGGATTGCAGTGGCGTTTCCAACACTCTTGGTACGCTATACCGTATCCACTCTTTAACGACCCGCGCTGTATGCTTTGGATGTTGTCTTGTTCCAATAAGAAATTGTCTCCATTTCACAATTTCTCCGCGCTTTGTCTTAAATTCTTTTTTAAAATGTCCATGTAGACGAACCGATCCATAGTTTCGTCAATAAAATGGAGGTGGCCCATTCCATGCCATGACATACACCCCCAGATTAGAACGGAACCACCTCCGGGGTTTACCGATGGAATTGAATTTTTAGCCTTGTAGGCTTCCTCCTCGCTTTCTGTACACAAAACCTTTTTTTATTTTCAGTATATATGATGTTCTTACAGTACTCAGTATTTTTGTCAAAATGCCTCTGAGCAAACTCGCGATGCTTCTTATTTTTATTATTTACTAATGGTATCTTTCGACAAACTCGTGCCTGTATACCTTGGCTTCTTATTATTGTTACATGGATAACCTTTTTGTAATCATTGGCTTAACTTTTCACTGTATCTGTCGCAGTAGCTTGTGGATTTTCACCAACTTTTCTTAGTATTTCTTGTTTCTCTCGAAAAATCAGTACTTTTTCTTCCGCTCCCTGACAAGGTTTTTGTTATATGGATTGTTTCATATTTTTTTATAATATATTCATCTGTTGACCGGCTTCTTCCAACAATTTTTCTTATGTTTCCTTGAGATCTTCCTTCTTGATATAATTGTATTATCAAATGTTTGATTTTTGAGGCACTTTTGATGATTTGCGACAAATTTTGATAATTTGCTGTATTCTTTAGACCACGGAGTCTCAAACTGCTATTAAAAATAATTTAGAATCTATATTTAGCAATTTTTTATCGCTATAAGAACAGATAAATACAGTCTATGTCCATCTTTAATTTTTTTTGTAAGTGGACGAATAATTTCGCGCGCCGATATTTTATCAAATTATCCTTCTTTTGTCTTTTTTGTCCAAGGGATCCTGATAAATATGAAGAGTTATTGTTATTTTTATTTCTCGGGAAAAGAGATATCTGTTAACTTATTCTTAAAATTTTACTAAATTTAATGTAGAAGTTTTATCTATATCTTTGAAAAATTACAAGTCGACGAATAATAAATCTCCCGACTGTAGGTATTTACCCTTTCCGGCGATATTGGTAAAATAACAGTTGACAGCAAAAAAGTCGTGGCCCCAACATAATAGCTTTATGTAGATCGTAGCGATGAATCATAAAAGTACTCACGTATATTGTAATTTTAATACAATCTGAATAAACGCCGAAATGCCGACACGCGCCTTGTAAGTCCGTTACCATTCCTCCACGATAAATGTTATGTTATAACGTTATAGCATCATTTCTTTCTTGTTAAAATTTCGTCGCTCCTCAGCATCATCATCGCAATTACGTTACATTTTATTTATCTTTTCACGGTCATGCACAAAACTGTTTCCCGTTTAGGTCTGGACTTTATAATAAATCAAAAGAGAACGGTTCTTCGATTACGACGATGATGATGACTATCATTGTTCGGGTATAGGCACACTTATTTTGCAAAAGTTTATGAATTGAATGAATAGTGGAATAGATGAGTCGCCTAAGTGCCAAAAAGTCAGTTTAGAGCTGTTGAAAAAAACTTTGTACGACACGCGCAGCTGTGTACACAGTAAAAAATCAGATGTAAAATTTTACACTCAAAATACCTTTAGGATATGGCGTATTCTCAGTGTGTAAGCGGTAATTTTGTCTTAAATGTAGGTAGGTTCTGTGACTGTGGAGTGTTCAAGTTATTAAATAAAATGTAAATGTAATATTTTTTCCAATTGACGATGGAGATGAAGTTGACTGAGTAGATATATCAACCGCAAATCCCAATGGTTTCGGACTGAAACTTTGTAGCTTGTAGCCTCTACTTTGCGTCTTTTGTTTTTTTCGGAACATTCTTCAAATTGCTTTTCTGGGCGGCCTCGAAGTGAAGTATCTATACAGCGATTGGGAGTGATTACTTATTTTTGTATTCGGAATAAATACAATTTAGCAAAAAACATTTTATATATTAAATTAAAGCTATATAAAATTAAAAAAAATACTGTGTATTAAAAAGGTTTCCTTCTAAAAATTATACTTTTCTGTAAAACTTTGCTTTGACGATACGAGCAGGCGCGGCCCGTGAAATTTCAAAGTCGCATATCTCTGTTGCTACTTATGGGACCCATACCAAATTTAGGTTTTTTAATAGTGAGCCTACTAGGAATGTTTTGGTAAAGAAAAAAAATATTTTGCAATTTGCGAAAAAAAGTTGATTTTTAGAATTGAGCCACCAGGGTAAAAAATTAACACGCTTATATATTTTATTTATTATTTTTTCTAAACAAATTTTACATCATTTTGTCGACAATTCTTAAATTTTAAGAGAAAAAAATGTGTTAGTAGAAAGTTATAGGCATTTGAATTTTTTCAACCGAAAAATAATTTAAATTTTCGGTTGCAAAAAATTCAAATGACTATAACTTTCTACTAACACATTTTTTTCTCTTAAAATTTAAGAATTGTCGACAAAATGATGTAAAATTTGTTTAGAAAAAATAATAAATAAAATATCTAAGCGTGGTAATTTTTTACCCAGGTGGGTCAATTCAAAAAATCAACTTTTTTTCGCAAATTGCAAAATATTTTTTTTCTTTGCCAAAACATTCCTAGTAGGCTCACTATTAAAAAACCTGAATTTGGTATGGGTCCCATAAGTAGCAACAGAGATATGCAACGTTGAAATTTCACGGGCCGCGCCTGGATACGAGAACCGCTATTCACCACGATATGGTAGGTACGATATAATATACGATAATTTTAATATTTACGATACGATTGTATACAATAATTTTACGATATCCATACCGTAATTTCTTGTTGGGCATCTGGCAACGCTGACCGTGGGGCGTATCGACAAGCAATATTCACGGTCGTCCGGGAATGGTAGATTTTTCCTGCTAGATACACAATATACTCTTACCAGGGAATAAAAATAAAGTCTTTCTAAAACACCCAGGAGTGTAAAAGTAGTAATACATGTATAAACCAATTCAGTTTGTGTGTGTCATTAACAAAGGAGGAACTGGAAAATAATGCAAATTATTAATAATTTTTTTCTTTTCGGTAATAGTTATTATCCTAACAAGTGCGGAAAGAGTCACTTTCCCGCAAGCGACTGCCGTTACCCGAACGACGCGAAGCGGAGTTCGGGTAAGCAGTCGAGTGCGGGAAAGTGCCTTTCCGCATGAGTTAGGATCAAATTTTTTTCTACTAGCGTTAAAAAAACCAACATCATTTTTACAAAGTTTATTATTTTTTAATAAACAAAAAATAACAGGTATATAATGTTTACTTATTACTTATTATATATATTTATCGTAAAAGTACAATTGGATGCACTGTGTAAATTAATTGCTGAAGCTAGAGAGGTTGAAGTTGACTGATTCTGCATAGTGGAAGTTTGAAGAGACAGAGGTGTTGAACTTTCATGGACGCTACTGGGACCCGGTGCAATATCTAGGGACGTGGATGTTTCCAAGATGCAACTGGAAGTCGTTGGAATAGCAAATTTTATTTCAATATAAAACATTAAAAAATATTTTCCCGCACTCAGTGCGGGAAAAATTTTCCCGCACGGTGCGGGAAAAATTTTCCCGCACGGTGCGGGAAACTTAGTCTTTCAGAGACAAAATGAGTGCGGGAAAACGGTGAATTGCGCACGCTAGTAGAAAAAATGTATTTTCAAATAAATAAAAGCTTGTAAAAAGATGCTTTTCGGAAAAATTTATTTTCGAACTAAGCATTTGTCAGTAAATTGTTTTTCAAAGAGATATTGCTGATCCATTTTAAGTAACGTTTAGTTAATCCATAGACCGATAACATTAGATAATAAAAACCTAAATTGAACGTTTTCCTGTCCTAGTTTTTATTTGGGATTTATTTATTTGTTTATTGGTTTTATCTTTATCGAAACAACACTATTTACCTTTAAAGTGATAAACTGTTTGTCAAACAACCTGCGTGAACGTAAACAATCCATTAAAAGAAAAAGTCAATATTTGTAACAAATATTAGCTGAACACTTTTATTTGAGGAATAAAATAGCGTTATCCCAACCAAATTTTAAGTTACATCCGGTATATCAGCCATACAAGCAAAGCAACTTTCAGCTCGTTATTATTGTTATTAATAAATGTAGATACCACTGGGGCATTGCTATTTCGCTGATATGATGTCCTTGGAGCTGCGGACCGGGGTGAAACTTCAGGGCTGATCTTCCTTGATTACAGCCTGAGAGCCAGAGATCATGTACGTCATAAGTTAAAAGAACTTAGGGGCTAAATATTAAAGATCGCGAAAAACTTCATTTGGAATGCTTTTTTCATAGATTGCTGGAAGTTGGCTGCCCTGACTATTTGCGTGAAAGACTAGTTTCCAGAAATACATTGCATCAACGGAATACTAGATAATCGTTTTCAGTTGCCCAAGCATCGCACAAGTATATTTGAAAGATCCTTGAGCTCTATACATCTGTCAAGCTTCCCAATGACATTCCTGTTAAAATTTTGGATTTCGGATTTCTTTTAACTGCTTATTGGTGTTTTTTGAATAATTACTAATTTACTAACTTTTTGTTTGTTCCTTCTCTTAATTTTCCTGCTAACTGGCTACTGTATTACTAATAAACCGACCTCTCATGTTGATTTCAGTTTGATTTGATTAAATTTTTTGCCTTAAGTACAGCTCTGGAATTGTAAAGGTAAAGCGTTGCTTTTTTGTTATTTTTACTTTTCCTGTATTTAGGTGAGATTTCTCAAAAAATTTTATTCCTAAAAAAAGTTGGTGCTTGTTCTATGACCTCTATGACAGTTTTTCTAACATTTGCGTTCTAAGGTCGTAAATTGCAAAAAAGTGAAAATCGCTGAAAAATAAACTACCTCTATTTTTAACAATTGACGAAAATTTTATTAAGAAAAGTTCCTTAGGATCTCATAAAGTCCTAAATACAAAATTTGAAGTTGAAATTGTAAATATAAAATTTGACATATTTTTCAAAATTTTACATCGCCCGAGTACGGCCCTGTCTCGCTTTATTTTTTTAAATGCGGAGCTCTTATCCATGCCACGGTAAAATGTTAAAATGATAATTTTTGTTTAGTTTTACTAGCTAGTTTTAATGACTTATTTTTTTCATGAAATTCTACTTGTTTTTTTGTTTCAATGAGAGTTTTCTGGAACAGTGTGCAACAAAAATCTTTGGAAGTTTAACCTCAAATTGTATTTTGGATTTTGATGAGATTCTAAACAATTTTCCTTTATAAGGTTTTTATCAATTTTTAAAAATAGAGGTAGTCTATTCTTCAGCGATTTGAACTTTTTTTTCAATTTATGACCTTAGTACGCACATGTTACAAAAACTGTCATCGTATTTAGAGGTTTCGGAACAAGCACCAACTCTTCTCAAGAATACAATTTTCTGAGAAATGTCAAATAAAAAAATTTATTTCCATTGATGCAAACTTTTTTGACCACCCTCTATATATATATATATATATATATATATATATATATATATATATATATATATATATATATATATATATATATATACAGTGAAACCTGGTTAAATGGGCCCTGGATATATGAGAAACCTCTGCTACTGATAATTACAATAAAGTCCCGACACTTTTGCATTGAAATACCTCTGTTACTGGGAATTTTCAAACCTTTTCTATTGAGATTTGATTTCTTAGATTTTTTCGATGTTTACCTCTATAATTGGGACTTTGCAGCTCAATAACCTATGTAAGTAAGACATTTTATCAGGTTTGGACAGGGACATTCGAATTTCTTCCGCACGTGCTTTGTTTTTCAATACTATCTAAGGTTTTGTACAATAGTCATAGGCGTTTCTAGGTGGGGGCTTGGGGGGGCTAAGCCCCCCAAATCTTGAATTAGCCCCCCCCCCCCAAATCCAACTGAGTGGCCTGGCCGCCGATATATAAACCAGGGACTACAGCCCCCCCAAACATGTAAACCGGGGGTTTAAGCCCCCCAAAAATAGAGGTCTAGAACCGCCTATGACGATAGTGAATAAAAGTGCACAAAATGTCGAAACATAAATATTTTGAGACGTGAAATATTGATAATCCTGGTATATTTAATCAAATTTATAGTATCGAGAAACACCTTAAAGCTACTAGCACTCAAATACAAACCAATATATCTGATTTTTTTAAGCCATAAGTTTTGTATTGTTTTGAAAAAACAAAATACTACATAATACATCTGTAACAACATAACATATGCATTTTTCATTAACATTTTCACCTCTATAAATGAAAAACGGTACATTTCGACCTCTCTTAGCGGGACCCTCTATAAATAAGACAACCGTCATTTTAAACCTGCCTATTTGGGAAACTGGGTAAATGAAAAACTTCTATAAAGACTCCTAGGTCCCTTGAGATCTCAGTTATAGAGGTTCCACTGTATATATATATATATATATATATATATATATATATATATATATATATATATATATATATATATATATATATATATATATATATATATATATATATATATATATATATATATATATATATATATACTTATTTCGCCACTGAAACAGACCCATTTTGATATATTCAGTAAACGTTACCAGACCAAAATCGACGTTACCAGACCCGGCCCCGGGTCTGGTAAGGTTTAAGCATATAAAAGTACTTAGGGGTGTTGGGGGATGCAGGGAAATAAATTCTAGATGGGCTTAATAACGCCGTAAAAATGTGTTTTTATAAACAGAATTAGTTCGCGCATCTATCGCCTAGGGGGCGCGAGAGTTTGAAACACTTTGTGTATAAACACGAATCCGTCGAAGTTATATTTTGCCGACGTTACTGGACCCGATATGTGGCAACATCGCGAAATCGCATACCAGTTATTAAAATACTATTTCTTAACCGCTTTCATGTTTAATTCGTTATTTGGCCAGCCTTATATTAAGTATAGGTTCTTCTATTGGATTAAAAAATTAAATTTAATGGGCTTACCTATTATATTTTGTTTTTAAAATTAATTTTGGTGGATTATTATTGTTTACTTTTACAAAGGGGTTTTTTATTCATAAATTGTGTAGAAATTGGGTAGGAATCTAAAGAATTAGAAAAAATAAAATAAAAAACGCTAGCTTATTCCTATATTCGTCCTGCTTTAAAAATCTTTAATAAAATATAAAATTTAGGTTGTTTATTTAAACTATGGGTTACTACAAATAATTTGTTTTTTTGTTTTTCCTTTTTTGGTATCACACAAGCTTTAAGGCATTGTAGCGTACTTTGTTATCAATTATAATTTCTAAAAAAGTACTAATCTACACCCCTTACCATTATGGAACGATCAAACGTTTGTTATACAAATTATCATAAATTAGAGGGCTTAATTGGTAAAATACTAAGGAAATACGCCATAGTTTAGTAAACACTTTATTTTAAAAAATTATTAACAATATGTTAAAACAACAAATAAAAAAATAAAACTAGCTGGATACTATTCTATATTTTTTTCTAAATAAAATCTGCATATATAACGAATCCCCAAAATAATTTTAAATAAGTATGTAATAGGTACTTGTCAGTAATAATATGACGCTAAATAAAAAAACACCCCCAAAGCAATAAAACATTAATAAGGGAAACTTTGTTTGATTCTTAATTGTCTTTCTGCATTAAAAATACCATTTTCCATTTCGGATTTTCAGTTTTTATGTAATTTTCTCATGCCGCTACTGGGTAAATTTATAAAATGCTTTAATTGTGCAAAAATTAAAAAGTGGTATACTATCTGTTTCAAGAATACGGGTGGAGGGGGACTTTACAAACTGCAATGCTAATAATGTTTTGTGTTTTGTACGTTACAAAGAAGTATCTACTTAATTGTTTATAATTTTGTTGTGTGGAACACTAAAAAAAATTATTCCTGCTTCGCCCTCCCTTTTTTTCGAGTGTTTAGTAAAATATTTTATAGTTTACAAAAAAAATAATGGTCAATCAAAATCAGTTAAAAGAAAAGTTAAACGCAAATAAACATGAAAAGACATGCTCCTTGTTTCATGTCGGTAATAACCTAAAAAAAATTATTTTATAAATATATTTTATACCAAAATCTAAATCTTTCTAATCTAATTCTCTCCTTATAAATTCTTCTTACTGCTCATACCTTGATCAAAAAATAAGAAAATAAATTATAGTTTAATAAATTAAAAAACATACTTTTATGAGTAGCGCACTAAAAAGTTAGAAATAATTATTTTCTTTGTATAGTTAACAGAAAACCGGAGTGTGAAGTGTGCGCATCGAGCGGAAAGTAAAGCAACTAACAAAATGCGCCTCCCTTTACTTCGCACACATGTCATGTATACCCCGGTTTTTTGTTAACTTGTACAGCTATGTTAGGCATACATTACATTTTGTTTATTATGCCTAGACCGCTATATAACTGCGCTCCAAGCTTTTAAATTTAATTACCCATTTAAAGACCAAATATTTTATAGCTGCACAAGTTAACCGAAAACAGGGGTATGCATGTGTGAGGAGTAAAGGGACGCACTGTTTGCTTTTTTGTTTTTCTGTTAACTATAAAAGGAAAATAATTATTTCTAACTTTTTAGTGCACTACTCATAAAAGGGTGTTTTATAGTTTTTTAGTAAATTAAGTTTGTAACATACAGGAGGTCCCAAAAATAATTTTTCCTTATCGACCTTACAAGAAAAGAACCTATATCTTCACAAAAAGTTCTACATTGTAAAGAAAGAGCATGGTTATTTAATAACTTGATGTAGGACAATACAGGGTGGCTCAGAAAGCTGAAAGTCACGATTTAAATCGTAATTTTTTTAGCCACCCTATATGCCCTAGACAAAATTTTTGAATAACCATGCTCTTTTTTCTCAATGTAGAACTTTTTATGAAGATATACTTTTTTTGTAAAGGCGATATTAAAAAATTAATTGTATTCTTGAGACCTAATGCATGTTCCAAACCTAGTTCACTAACATTAATTAACTCTAGTACATTTGCATTGGCAGTTTCTCTTTAAATAACGAATTTATGTCTTTTTAGCTCCACGTGTATTAGGGCTTCTACATTTTTTAACCCACCCTGTATGTATTAGATCAAATTTTTGAGTGGCAATGCTATTTTCTCACGATGTAGAACTTTTTATATAGAGACACTTTTTTCGTAAAATTAATAATAAAAAATTTTCCATTGCGACGAACGCTGTATATTTAACATACTATTGTATTGTCACCGGAATTGCATTATTTTGCAAATTTTTAAATCGATACGACAATTAGAAGTGGGTGAAAAGTGAGTTGTAAGATTTCATTACAGTGTTAAGAAGTTACTGGTCAAGTTAATAAAAGCGTGTTAATAATTTTTTTTTTCAAAAAAATGAACCGACTTCACAAAAGAAAAAGCACTAGAAAGTATGAAATGATATTTTTACGTATTTATAGAGGGGAAACTTAATTTTGTTCAAAGTTGGGTAACTTGTACACCGAAGTTCTAAACTTTGAAGTCGGCGCAGTTTCACAGTTTAAGGATCCGAAATGATAATTCAAAAACAATTAATGAGTGGCGCTTAATTTAAAGTTTACAATTTTGTGTACAAATTACTTAATATCGAACGCAACTGGGCTGATCATTAGGCTCAGTAATCAGTGGCGGTTGGTGAAATTTCAAAGTTGTTTATCTCTGTTCATACTTACAGGACCCGTACCAAATTTAGGGGTTTTAATAGTGAGCCCACTGGGAATGTTTTGGTAAAGAAAAAAAACACTTTGTAATTTGCGAAAAAAAGTTAAATTTTTGGTGCGCCCATCCCAAGAAAAAAATTAACACGTCAAGGTATGTGATTTCTTTTATTCCTAAACAAAGTTTACATCGTTTTGTAGACAGTTTTTAAATTTTGAGAGAAAAAAATGTGTTAGTAGAAAGTTATTTATAGTCATTTGAATTTTTTGTAAAATTATATTTTAGGCCTAAAAAAATTCAAATGACTATAACTTTCTACTAACACATTTTTTTCTCTCAAAATTTAAAAACTGTCGACAAAATGATGTAAGCTTTGCTTAGAAAAAAAAAGAAATCAAATACCTAGACGTGTTCATTTTTTTCTTGGGAGGGGCGCACCAAAAATTTAACTTTTGCAAATAACAAAATGTTTTTTTTCTTTACCAAAACATTCCCAGTGGGCTCACTATTAAAACCCCTAAAGTTGGTACGGGTCCTGTAAGTATGAACAGAGATAAACAACTTTGAAATTTCACCAACCGCCACTGTCAGTAATAAATAACTAAAAATATTACTCTTTATTAACAATTTATTAATGTCTTTGCGGACGATACGACAATTCTTTGGCATAATAAAGATACAAATATTTTAGAGCAAAATATAAATAATGATTTAATTACGGTTAAAAAGTGGTGTGACGCTAATTATCTGTCGCTTAATGTGTCTAAAACAAATAAGTTTTAAATGACAAATCAATAATATTCTTCTCGATAATAATGCTTTTAACTCCTCGCAAGAAAATACATTTTTGGGTCTCTTGATTGACTAAAAATTAAAATTTGAACACCACATTTTGAACCTAAACAAAAAGATATCCAGAGGTTGCCTTGCTGTCAGAATTGTGGCTAAAGAACTGACATCTTCCATGAGTCGCAATGTCTATTTTCTTTGATTGTCACATTTGAGATACGGTATCTGTTTCTGGGGAGCATGCTCTAATTATCTTTTTAATTCAGTTTTCTTCATACAGAAAAGAGCCATAAGGTTTATGTGTAGGCCGGGTTTTCGTGAATCTTGCCAGCCACTCTTTTTAAGACACAAAATTTCGACTTTAGCTTGTTTATTTATACTTGAAACTGTATGTCTTATTAAAAAGAAGTTAGGCTATAGAGTACCGGTTTACCTTTTTACGAAATACACATACAGTTGTCCTACCCATCCCTACCACATCGCTAACCAGAAATGCAATTTTCTATAAAGGAAAAAAACTTTTTAATTCCCTACCTGACAACATATGGCAAATAAATTGTCATAAAAAGTTTAAGAGGAAGGTCCAAAATTTTTTAGTTGCAAAAGCCTATTACACCGTTGATGAATTTTATAGGGATAGCGTTAATTAACTTTAGATATTTTTTTGTTTTGTTTTGTTTGTAAAATTTTTTTGTTTTTACTATTTCTTATGATTTTAAATCTATATTTCTGTACTTTAAAAATATTATTTACAGAAAGCCCTTATTGTCCTGCCACTACGATACTTTTTATTTTGTTACATATAGGTAGACATATTTATTTATACCTGTTGACGTTTTTGTAGTGTTTTTTCTTAAATGTTATATTTTTCATTTGATATTTTATTAGTAGAATCTTTTATAGTAATTACCCAGATAAAACCAGACCAGATGCGTCAGCTCCAATGTCGCCTGTACTTCATGCGACGGCGAGCCAAGGATTGACGAGACGATCGGCAGGCCGTCAGGCATCAAGTACGGGAACCGAGGTTATAAATTTAAATCACCGCATCACAGCCACTGCCGTGTCTTCTTCAAATGTAACGTAACTGCCATAATATAGTACAGACGCCTGGACTATCGCAAAGCGATGGTGCAGGCAGCCTAAGTGCCGCGTCTCAAGGTCATTGAGATTGAACACGATATTTGACAGTCTTACGCATCTGGTCTGGTTTTGTCTGGGGTAATTATTAAATAATTCTTTTTATGTAGTAGTAAGTATAACAAGCTTTGTCAATAAAAAATTGCAGTTTTTTGAATGACAATAAAGCTGTGTTTTTGTTTGAGTAATGTATTTATCATTAAGGACTCCTATTAAACTTTAATATTGCGCCGACTTCAATGTTTAGAACTTCGGTGTACAAGTTACTTTACTTTCAACAAAATTAAGTTAATACTTAACTTTTAACAAAATTAAGTTAACCATCAACCACAGTTACAAATTCGTAAAAATATTATTTCATACTTTCTAGTGCTTTTTCTTTTGTGAAGTCGGTTCATTTTTATGAAAAAAAAAATATTTCTTTCTTTTTAGTTCACCTATTCTCCCTCCCCCTTCATCTTATTGCCCCCAATTTAAACTTGTAATGTCCGTGTAATATTGTATATTCAGACCTCAGTTACCCCGAACATGACATAGTTAACATTTTTAAAGAATTTTCCACGCGCTCCTTTTGCCCCCCTCCCCCGCCGTAATTTTTTTACATCCGTTATATAAACTTAGCTTTTCTGACCTCAATAAGCCCTCACCCATTAGTTAACATTCTTGGAGAAATTGGCAGTCGCTTCTCCTTACCCCCCCCCCCCCCCCCCCCGCCGTCAATTTTCTAAATATCTGGGACACAAAATTAAATTTTTTGGCCTCAATATCCCCGAAAATGACAAGTAAGGTGACATTTTTGGAGAAATTGTCAATCCCTCATTTTAACCCCCCCCCGCGCTAATTTTTTAACATCTGTTAGACAAAATTAGATTTTCTGACCTCAGTAACCCCGAAAATGACACAATAGTTAACATTTTTGTACAATTTTCCAGTTTCTTCTTTTTATCCCCTCCCCCACCGGTATTTTTTTTAACATCTGTTAGACAAAATAAGATTTTATGATCTCATTTACCTCGAAAATGAGATATTAATCAACATTTTCGGAAAAATTTTCAGCAGCTTCGGTTTTACCCGTCTCACCCCCTCCTGTTTATTATTTTTTTAAAGTCAAACACCAACAGGACCACCTGACCATCATGCTTAACACAACAGAGAAAAAATTATTGAAATCGGTGCTTCCATTGTGAAGAACACACGCAGAAATTGTTGGTTTCAAAAATTTATTTTTTAGTTTTTCGCAGTTCTTTAGGTTTCCGCTCACTTCAGCAAAAAAACCCTTAAAATGGGACCATTCGGGAGAACTCATCTGCAAAATGAAAAACAAATATCGAAATCGGTCAATCAGTTCAAGAATTATGCATGAACATGCATAAAAAATACATACGGGCCGAATTGATAACCTCCTTTAGTGAAATCGGTTAAAAATACATAAAAATATATTATTTGTTGATTTATCTAAAACTATCCGATAAAAACTACAAATTACTCACCTGATTTACTGCTAGTGGCTAATTCTAATAATAATTTTGCTCGGTTGTTCAATTTTAATCACATAAGAAACAACTTTACCGCTTAAACAAGTCACCTGTTATTAACACTTATGCAAATAACCTCGTGTCACAGTGTTTTCGCGCCCAAAAAAGGCATATCATAAACTTCGAAAGTGGCAACATCGCTTGGTTTACTAACGTCGGTAGACAATACTATTTGTATATTGGATGGGCTCGAAAAGTGGGTAGTACGTGCGGATTGAATGACGTATATTAAACATACCAAAATTGTATTTTTGTTCTTTTGTTACCCCTCGAATGTTGCCTCTTTTTCTGAAAGGACGTAAGTACTTTATCCACCTTTTACACTCCCCTAACCCTAATAGAACTGGTGGGTCTGAGGTTGCCTGTAAGACGTATCGGGTCTGATAAAGCCGTTTGGATCAGTATATATATATATATATATATATATATATATATATATATATATATATATATATATATATATATATATATATATATATATATATATATATATATATATATATATCATCGCCCTATTTTTTAAATAAAGTCATATTATGTATCATTTTAAACTTGACATGTCGGACCCACCTAAATAAAGAACAGCGGTATCAGCCGGATTTTTTTGTATACATTTTACGATTCTATGATCGCGATAAACCAAATATTATTAAATGCCTAGGCCGCCTTGAGAAAGAATTAAAGTAATTGATTCTATTATAATGATATTTGAAAAATTCCGTAATCCCTTTAATCTCTTTTGATACTGTAATTCGCCGAATTGAATTATTGAACTAATTTAAACTAGACCAGAAAGCTATTGTGTTTAGTTTGCTTTAGTAAAAAACTTCGAATCAATAAAATCCGATTTTATTTGGGCGTGGTGAAGTTTATCCAATAATCAGTAATAATATCAATTTGCCATTTGAAAATAGATGTCCGTACCTACATCATTTCATGTCATATATAAAAGGCTAGAAAATCTAGCATATACAGGGTGTTCCTCGATGGGGTTACCTATACCACAAATGGAGCTAATTTTAGCTCCATTAGCTAATTGGAGCTTTAATTTTTCGACAGAAAGTTATTTTTTATAAAAATTATTGTAAAAAAAAATTCGATTTACCTAAATTTATAATACAGATATTAATAATTATGTATTTAACGCAAATAATGGATTTGAAATACTCGCTTTGTGTTCTTTTTTCAGCTTAGTCAAAATGAAAAATATTTCATGTTAAATTATTTCTGCATAAGAAATGTTTCATTTTATTATTATTTCGGCATTTTCAAACTGCTTTTATAATAATAATTCGAAGGGATGAATCTGGAATGTCATAATAATAAATAATGAACAGTTGAAAAGGTACTGATCAATCATAATCCTAAATATATTGACGAACTAAACTAAATCATTGTTATTATTTAAAGAAACCATTGTCAAGCCATTTTTTATACGATCATGATGACCAGTCGGGAATTCCGGCTTGCTCGATTACCATTAGAACTAGTCTTTTTATTATTGAGTCGAATTAAATTCAGTCTATTTATTTTTTCGTTGTGGTGACCTAATTAGCTTTATTTTTGTAATGTCATCATGCCGAACGGTCTCGCAACGACAACTCTCAAAGGAGCGCAGCGTATGATGTACTACAAGTGCAGAAGTTCATTATACGAAGTTTTCGCATTCGACATATCGTCGATATTTTTAAAGTACGATCACTCAAAATTGAAATCGTTTATTCTGCCACTTAAAAACGCCCATAAGAACTACAGACCAAGACTCATATGCAGCAACCCAGGTAGAGGGGGTACAAACCGTTATTTTTTAATAACAGTTCCATTTCGTACCTGTTTCGCTTCCAACTACCTGTTACTTTTTAAACGTTCCAACGTTGGAACCTTGAGATTCTCGGAATAGCTTGTAACATGCGACGGTATTGAAATATAAAATCAACAGAACGACGAATAGGAATAGTACTTCGATAGAATTACGACGGATGTGCAAATAACTTCGGATTTAAGTTGTTCAGGTAAATCTTAACACGTGCATGACTGTATAATGCCCGATTTATATAAAATGTGGTCCATTAAATGTGCAACAAACGGGAAATTTTTTTATTAGCTGCACAACCGAAATAAAAATACCGCCAAAAATTGGTGCATATCCGATAACCATCAGTTGCACTTAGAATGGCTTCAAGTCAAACAGCATACCGGGCACATAAAAAAATATAAAAATTGTTCAAGAGTAAAGTACCCTTATTTCGAAAAGTACAGAAAAACATTATTAAGAAGAGTTGTTTAGAATTAAATGTTCAAATAGCATTCTATTCAAAAACAAATAATTTTTTAACCATATGGCATCAACCAACAATCCTATGGTCATTAGTTTTTTACTAAGCACATTATTATTAGAACAGTATTTGCCTTATTTTAAAGAATATTTGCGAAATTCGAAACTTGTGTGTAATATCGTTGCAACAGAAATGAAGATTTTGGTTACTTAAAAAAGTATAAATCTAAGTAAATTTTACAAATCTGCTTCAATTTGATGAAAGTTATGCAGAAGTGATTTGATTGTGGTTAATTTGAAAATGTATTATAGCTGAATATAAAAAAATCATTAGGTATACGGGGGTAATTTAAAATTTTGATTTTTTTTAATAGAAGCCTATGACTTTGTATTTCAACATATCTTTTAATTCTAAACATTTTTTTTAATAACTTTTTCTGTTTTTCGAAATAAGGGTAATTTACTCTTGAATGATTTTTATAATTTTTGGCCTGCCCTGTATGCTGTTCGACTTGAAGCCATTCTAAGTACACCTGATATGGATATCGGACATGCACCAACTTTTGGAGGTATTTATTTTTCGGTTGTGCAACTAATAAAGAAATTTCCCATTTGTTGCACACTTAATGTCCAGGACAACGTGTGAGTGAAAAACATAAAAATGAAACAAGGTGTTCAAGATCAGATGGTTCCAGTGTCAAAAGAAAATGTAAACAAAATATTTTCCGGAAAGAAAAAGGTAAGTAAAACCAGTCAGTTAACGATAACTAAATTAAGTCAACCTTCCATCTAGTGAGAACTTGGGGCAAGGCCACAAAGTAAAGAAATTCAAAAACAAAAGGGTTAAATCAAACTATGGACTCCCCGCACTACAAGTTACTACCCAAGCAAACCCAAGCTCACTATAAGGTACTAAAGACTCAGGCGAGATAAAAGGCAATAAATTAAATTAAAACTCCTAGGACTCAAATGGAAGACAAGGCAAAAAAACTTATACAGCGTAATCGTAGCATGCGAGGCACAGCAGTACGGCAAAGGTAGAAATTACATATGCATTTATAATAAAAATAATTAGTGAAAACAGGCAAATCACTGTGACAAAATTGAACTGTATCAAGGTCAATGATAACAGCAGTAACTATTAGGTAAAATTTATGATTTAAAAGTTTTTGGGCCCCCTGTAGAAAAAAATCCTAACGTGAATACGTATTATTTTACTGTAAGCAACAATTTTTATGAATAATGATTTTTTCTCGAAAATTTAAACTTTAGTCCGTTTGTGGTTAGGCAGTCTCATCCCGGGACAGCCTGTAGATGAACATTTCGTGATAAATGACGATTCGGAATTACATATTTAACCTCTTCTTGGAAGTTCGGCTGAAATTTCATGGCATAACATTTAAACAACTCTCAGAACCGATTGAATTTTTATTTTTTCTTAACTAAAGAATATAGAATTTTCACTTCACGCGTACCCCAAAATTAAAACTGTATTTATCCGTCAAACGTTAAGATTTATGATGCAAAAACTATGTAATTTATTGTTTCATTCCTTTTAAACACCCGAAGCAACTAGAGCGTCACCGCGTAGAGGTATATCTGACTAATTTCGGAGTTTGCTCTTGCTCTTATGCCCTAGTAATTTCTCGGGTACATATTTTACTTTCCCTCATTTGTCATCAGTCTCTTGAAGTCTAAAAAAACTGATGTGTAACCATACGAAATTTCGAATAATAAGCTCAACTTTTTAGTAGCAACAAAATATTTTTAGAAAACAATTGTTTGAAAATATTTTTTTTTAAATAAATTTTATTTTCCACCATATAGGTAATATTGACATTTCTGACTTTTTAACAGTTTGTAAGAGTCACCTTTTTGACTTTCCACCGTGGGTGGAAAGTAAAAACGTGAAATTTTAGAAATAAGTCTTTTTTTCTTTAACGTTGTTTTAAATTCTTAAACAAAGTGCATTTTTACAACAACTTATATTAAACATAAGAAAATAACAAGTTTATTTATTAAAATTTATAGTCAAATTAGATTTATTATAAAATATGCTTTAATAGATATGGATAAACCTCCCAAGCAATCCCAAGCAAACCCAAGCAAACTCCGGCGAGAATATTTAAGAACTTAAAAGTAAAAACGTGAAATTTTAGAAATCAGTCTTTTTTTCTTTAACGTTGTTTTAAATTCTTAAACAAAGTGCATTTTTACAACAACTTAGATTAAACATAAGAAAATAACAAGTTTATTTATTAAAATTTATAGTCAAATTAGATTTATTATAACATATGCTTTAATAGATATGGATAAACCTCCCAAGCAAGCCCAAGCAAACCCAAGCAAACTCCGCCGAGAATATTTAAGAACTTACGGTTACTCAAAAATTTAGGCTGATTAATTCTGAAACATTTTAGAATATCCACGAATGGTTCGAGAATCAGCTGTATTATTAGCTAGCCAGTAGTGAACAGCTATTGTGTGTGACTGTGTCACGGAATGCATTTTCGAAATTAAGATTTTTCCAGATAGAGCTTCAAAAATTGTTTTGCAAAAAACGCTTTTTGAAAAGTTTTCGATGATTATACAACAGCAAACAGACATACAGATAAAGCACATGCAGATTCTGATGTTTTTTGTTTTTATTAAAAAGGATTTATATTAAAGAAGTATCTACTAGTCTGGCATTCAGTATAAATAATTCAGGTGACTTTGGCTTTTATATAAAAAAATATCAGTCATTTAGCGGCCACCAAAAACGAAATCGTTAGTAAATAGGACTTCTTCGGTTGTTTTTTAAACTGTTAATAAACGTCAATAAAACAAGAAGCACAAAGTTTGTTTTTGAATTTGTTAAGGTACGTTCATCCACCCATAACGCGTTTGCGTTTGGAGAGTTGTCGAGAATAAAATTTTAGTAATACTTGGGTTGTTTGGATAGTTGTCTGGTACGCTAAATAATAAAAAGTTAGGCTTATCTTGCTAAAGCGTCAGAATTGGTTAATTTTTGATACAAATCACTTTCTTCTTCTTTCAAAGACGGTAAAATGTTGCCAAACACCTCAACTTTAGTACGTATTTTCTACAATAATAGAACTAAATTCATTCTAGCAACATTTTTAAGATGAAAATCATTTGAAAACCAAGCAAATAGCTGAAATATTAAAATAACTCTTAAGTGTTTAATGACTTATTAACAATGAAAGGATAAAACCTGTCAAAACCTAAATGATCAACTAGAAGTTCTTAATTCAAACCAGTACTAAATCTTAACCTTTTTAGTGAAACTGAACGTAACAATTTAGCCTGGCTTTAGGTCATATTTTACCAAATATCATTCAGACAGTACAAGATATAAAAAAAGACGACAATCAAACGATAAAACAGGATACCTCTTTACAAAAGAATAGTCAGTGTTGTCGGAAAAAAGAAATTCAGTGAAGCAATCCAAAAAGCATTCCGTAGGTAGATATAAGAATATCCTATAGGTACCATAGAGGATATGATGGTAAAACACAAAGTACTCGTATACACGCACTTATTAACGACAACTGTATGCTTGGAACGTCTCGAACAGTCCTCGTATTTCAGTAAACGAAACGAACCAGCGAGAAGCTGTTGAGATTCTTCAGTTATACATGGTTAATGGTTATACGATAAATCCGATTTTAAAGGATCTGTGGAAACATCCATTAAATTGATTCGTTCTTGGAATCTTACGCATTTTATACACGAACGAATTTTTGGAATTGAATGGGGTTCACTTAGTAAAATTTGTCTCGTTGAAAAACTGTGACTAAACTATTGACAAGTATAAAAATATTTCATTGATGAGATCTTGAGAAATTCTGTGAATTCCTAAATGAAGATATTGATGAGATCTTTATAATATTCTTCTGTATAATATGCAGATTATAGAAGATTGCAAGGTGCTTGTTACCTACATAGATGTTACAAGTACCGAACAAAAATACTTAAAGTAAAAATGTACTTAAAGTAAAAGTAATAGTAGTTGTCCAAAATACGTGCAAGTATTAATTTTACTTAAAATCAGAGTTTTCGGGTATTATAAATTAAGTAATAAATTAGTAATTAAATAATAATTAATAAATAAATTAGGTAAATACTTATTCAATATTTGCAGTACTTTTTGTTACATAACGTATTTTACGGGCAAGGGCGTAGCCAGGGGAGGGCAGGGGGGGCACGTGCCCCCCCCTGGCACGAGCAAAAAGCCAAGATTTACCAATGTGCCATTCAAATTTCCCGTACGTCTTATTCCTAACTCAGCAGTCAGCTGCGGCGCCTGCCGGTCAGTGCTGTCGCAGCTGATTTTCAAAGCGTACTGAATGTAGGGCAGAAAATTCAAAAATCGAAACGTTTAAGAATTTAAAACATTTAAAATAGCTTTCTCTGCAGTTTAAAATCATTGAGGGTGGTTAAATAAAACCCTGTTTTTTTTTTCAAAAATAGAAAATAGTATTAAATGATTCCAACAGAACATTATATAAAAAGTTTTAATTTATACCAATAGACAGGTACAATCGGTACTTGTATACTACTTAATTACAAATTTTAAAAAATCAGTAGTTTTATGTATTACCATCAGTTTATTTCCTCAGATTTTTTTTTTCAATCGATCAATTCATCGGCAGCATCCAATGAAAAACAAGTATTGTTTTTAATATTTGTTTACAGTACTGCATCGTAGTTATATTCAGGCAATTTATATTTTCTTTAACGACACAAAGTACAAGAAAGAGTAGTACTCGTATCACACTAATTTCATCAATTGAAAACGCCACTAAACATAATTCATAATATATTTTCAGTCACAATAATTTTTCAAAATTTTTTGTGCTTATTTGGTTTTAGTTTCGTTTTGAAAGTTCGTACTAAAATTAGTGGTTTTTCCAAGATCAGTACTGACGTACTGAATTTGGCCACTTTGTACTGAATTCAGTACAATTGTACCCCGAAATGGCAGCACTGCTGCATGTGGCGCAAACGTGTGAAGTGGTAAGAAAGCTTTTTCTGTTAATTGCAGCGTGCATCACGTGGCTGCCGTGCGCTGTTCCTGTCCACTCTGTTTGTTTTCACGCAGATCACAGATGTAAAATAATTATCAAATTGTAATATAATTTTTCTTACAAAATTGGCCTAACAATATCCTATACTATACCTGCACCATAATCGACAATTTTAGCATAATTTCAAATTTATTTGAATTTATTTTAAATAAAACCGCAAACTTTTACCGGCTTATTATGAAAACAATTTTTTGTTTTTTTGCAAAATAATTTGTTTTCATAAAATGTTTCGCAAAAATAAAATGTAGATAAATTTTATACATTCTTTTTGTTAAGCGATGTTCTGTTTTAGCAGGTATTCATTATTTTCTTTTTTAACTGATTCGAGTTTCTAATTTGTAATCATAATACGTATATCAATGGCTAAATTTATAGAGGAGGGCGCTCGCGTACGGCCTCGGCACCCACACGAAAAAATCCTAAACACGCCTATGTTTCATTTTCAATGCTCAAATCATCTTCATTTATATGTTATACTTTATACGCATCAGTATTACAGTCAGTGGTTACCTCAGGGTGTGCTTCTGGGTGTCCGAGCATCCCAAATTTAAAAAAAAAATCGTCTGCAGCGCTAATCACGACAACTGCGGGTTGCGTCCTTGTGATCCAGAAAATCTGCCCTCCCGGTCACCTAATTCTGCCCCCCCCCCCTGCTCAAAATCCTGGCTACGCCCTTGTTTACGGGTACTTATTTTTGAAAGAAAACACATTCGTCTCGAGCCATGAAGCACAAATGGCAACGTCGTAAACAGCACCGCACGTGGGCTGATTTTATTTCGTTACTAATATGTATTATATAATATGGAATACCACATAGGGGAAAGTAGTGAATATAAATTATATAAAATCAAAATAGGACGTGTTCCAGAACCTTATACGTGTTGTAGGGAAATTTTAAGCGATCTTTGGTTTTTCTTAAAAATACATTTTCAATACTTTTTGTAGAAAGTCGATTCTTTTCATTCGGAACTATCTTTTCACAGGTATGCTCGGTGGAATACAAACGGCTCGGAAAGTCATAGCGACGGCGTGCGACGTCGGTTCTCTCTCTTCTCTTTCTTTGTCATACACGTACAATATATGAAACAAAATGAAATGCTAGTTATGAATGAATGGTGTCGTCTCCCCTTGCTGAAGGGTACTTCCTTGTAAGAAAATACAACGTTGATCTCTCACAACTTTTTGATCAACCCTGTACATTTTTATCCACTATTTTGCATCTTTTCACTTTGTTGTTGCAACAACAGTGTTATAAGAAAAGCAGAATGATAGGGGTGGGTGCTCCCCCCCCCCCCCCTTAAATGGAAAATTCTCAAAACCATAGAAGAATAGAGTTTTTACTCATTATAAAAAGCCCCACTTTAACATCCTGCCTAAATATAGACAACCTAGATATATTACACTGTTACACATTCTATTTAAGGACTGAAACCAAAAAAAGCGTTTTAAAATCGTGCAATTACAATGTCAAAGATCAAAGGCTATTAGAAAAAAGTGCAATGCAATTATAACGGTACCCAAAACACCGTAGAATTGGTAACTCCCGAGATCTTGCAAATTTAATGTTATATGACCAAATTTGTGATTATATCCTGACCAGTCCCACTCTCATAAAATGTAACACACAAAACTAGTCATAAAATCATAAAAAGTCTTTAAATGGAAATGCTCTAGGCTAAATTTCATATGTGAGCGGCTGCGTTTACAGCGTGGTACCAAGACGGGATAAATAGGAGCAATATTTTAAAACTTCCGCTCCTTTATCAGGTGTTTCTGTTAATAAAATTTTGAACATCCAATACACCCTTTGGTACGGTCATCATAATCGGTTCATCAGGCCCATGTCTAATATAAGAATGATAATGGAGCTGTCCAATGCAAAATTTTGCCTTATTTTAAGGACAGTGCCTCCATTTTTTATTAGCTTTGTTTCTTTAAGAACATTTATAGTAAAACAATCCTAGTTTTGTAAATTTTTGAGATCGGTGAGCACTTATTAAGTATTCAATAAATTTTTGATACAGAGTAACAGAATGAATATAAATGTTGAGATGTTTGGGGAAGAAAGAACTAATGAAGAGGAAAATGTTGATATTGAAATCAAGGAAGGATGAAGAGCTGGTTGTTCACTGCTAATGCCACTAAAATCATGTGAAAGGTGCGTAAATGCATATAAAATTTTCAAAAACTGGCTACATACGAGAGAAACAGTGTAATTAATGAGAAAGGCTTACTGGCATATTCTGTAATGAAAACTTCAAGTGCAAAATCTCCTGCAAGTTACATTCTTCATCTTCACTCTAATAATCATTGGAAAGTACAAAAAATCGGCGAAATAAACGCAGTCATTAGATAGGAAGTGGGTTAGAAGGAAATTAAACAAATACCGTTGAAGCGGGCCGCGCCCATGTTGGAACCATCGTGTGGCACACCGACAATTGCGAGTCGATTCGGATTAAATCGTCCGAGGATAATCGGCAATGTGTCGTTTTGTTTTTGTTTTGGTCGATAATGCCGATAAATTAATTGATCTATTGCACAGGGAACGGACAGACGAGGTACGATATGATCAGGTTCCCAGGCATTCTTGTAATTTGAAAAGATTGATGTGTCTACGAGGGTGGTTTCTCATGTAGGTTTTGCACCTGTCACGGGTGTCTGTCTATAGAAACTTTTTTAGGTTTGTTGTGGCAAACTTGAGCAAATGATACAAAAAATTATAAGTGAGGGCCTGATGCATCGTAATGTTTTAATCCAGCTTAAATTATGCCGCTATTAGATTGTGACCTTATGCGCTATCTCAAGCACAACTGTCACAGTCTAAGTGAGGTTCAAGTCAAAAAAGCAAACAACACAAAAAACGTACTGTTGTACCTACTGTGTATGATATGCAGAGTTGCGAGTTATTATATTTCAGTGGCGGATCCAGGTTTTTGCTGAGGGGGGGGGGGGGGGGGGGGCGACTCGAGCCGATCTTACCAAATTTTACAACGGGTTAAAGAAATACGTAAAATAAATTAATGCAGCTATTAGGGCTCAGGGGGAGCGAAACCCCTTACGCCCCCCTGAATCCGCGCCTGATATATTTATAAAGATAAAAGACAACATCCACTAACATCCGTAGGAATTTCAAAATGAGAATTAAAACATAAAAAGCGTTCTAAGGGCAATTCAATGTAGACACTAGAAAGAACAAAGATATTATATGCAGGTTTCTCTTACTTATGAACCTGCAAATGACAAAATTAATTCAATATCTTTTATAATTATATTAAAAAAACTACTTAATCTTTCAAAAACTAGAAGATTTTTGCACGGTGAATATTTTAATAATTAAATGCATTCACTTGATTATTAATACTTGTTTATAACGATCATTTTATACAGGTTTTTAGGAAAAAAGTACATCGCAATTATTAATTGAATTAAATGAAGAATTCAATATCACTCAAAAAGCTGATTCTAATAAGAGAAACTGAAATTATGACAAAATGAGAAAAATCTCGCCTGAAGAAATATAAAAATAAAATAAAATGTGATCATACTGATCATGATGAATGAAATAAGTAAATCTTTAAAGCACGACTCCTCAGTTTTATTAAGTATAAAGCCCCCCACAGACTACGATGTTTTTCATCCGTTCGCATCGCTGCGATTCGAATCGGCGTGCCAAACTGATAGTCTATGGCCGAAAACGGTCGTGCCGAACCGTCCGTTCTAATATCTGTCGCATATTGAATTTTAACACGACGCGTCGGTTAAAATCGCCGATGTGAACGGATGAAAAACATCGTAGTCTGTGGGGGGCTTAAGGCTTGGCAGAGTTTATAATGTGAATTTGCTGCTGCTGGCTTGCTTATTTATTTTTAACATGTATATGCACCTAATTCTATATTTATTATTCCGAATGCGTACTTGAAGGAATACGGTGGAAGGCTAAAGTGGCATACTATCGTCCCTGTAATATATTTCTTTATATTCATCGGCAGGTTGACTCTTATGAAAGTTGTCTCAATAGTAAGGTAAACTTTGTCTAATATAACACTTTTGTGTTGGCATTCCCAGTAACCCTAAATACTAGTGATTTTTGATTTTATAATTAAGTTGGCACAATAAGAAACTCATGACCGTAATGGACCTAAAATTTAAATTTTATCAAGAAAGAACTTTTTTGTCAGTTTTAAATGTATTCGGTTTTGTTTCTTGCATTATTACTTGTTTTGTGTACGCTATAACAATCTCTAGAACGCTTGGTGTTCTAACCTGAATTTTACAATATTTTTGCTGTACTGTTCGCTGCTGGTTCTTACTGCAGTCAAACCCAAAAAAATAAATAAAAATCTTGTTTGTGCTGCACTTTAAAAAATTTAAACCAACCTCTAGGGCAGGTATATTTTAATTTTTTTTGTAATTTTTTTTCCAAATTGAGGTCAAACAATTTTAAAAAACGTGTTTCCGAAGGTGGACGCATAGATAAAACAAAACAAGGATTTTTGTTTATTAATTTAAGTTATTACAGGAATAAGATGCTTATAAATTATTAGTTTACATAAATTACCAAGAAAAGATACATTTGTTAAGAATATATTCTATTCGTAACAAAACATTAACACTTAAAGCAAATTCTTGCATTTAAACATTAGACCTGACCTAATTTTAACTTAAAAATATACTTTAAATCGTTAGTAGAGGATTATGCAGACCTGTATAACCTGATACATGGCTTGCTATGTGTGTTATGTAGATGCATCGACCAAAAGTCTTCGTCACGAGCTGTAGAAATAAAATTTTAGTTAGAAATAATGCAACAGTTAAATACTCACGTTTGGCATACATATCATATTTCATGACGTATCTCATATGCAGGAGAATTGCTGACCTCAGTAGGTGGCTTAACTCTCTTTCTTTTAAGAGGCCTAGTAGTCTTCTTACAGGGCCCATCCTTGTATTTGGTGATGGTAAATTCAGTAAAACCAGCTGCAGCAGAAGTTATCTAAAAATATTACTATTTTACATACGAGTACACACGGTATGCCCTCTGATGTGGTTGTTTATACAACAAATGCCTTAAATTTAATATTTCAGGTTAGTCTTCATAAAAACTTACTCTCCAAAAAATTAAGTATTTGCTGTTTTACAAATCAAAAATCTGTAAGATTGGGATGCACGATATTTTTCGATATTTCGAAATTATCGATATATCGGACCTAACCATCGATGTTTTAATATCGATGTCTTTATTTCGATATTTTTACACATTGATGTAGTGCTAAATAGATGTTTCGATGTATCGCTATTTTTAGAAAAAATATACAATAGTTTTTTACATTTTTGTTAATTTTGTTTCCGACCTTTTTTTATAAATCTCACAGCTATAACCAAGTTAATTTCTATGATTCTTTCATTCATTTCTTATGATTTTCCAAAATGGACACAGAAAAAGACATAAAATTCAATAAAGGTAACAAAATTTTCACACCAAAGCATGAAGTATTGTTTTTCTCAATGTCAAACAGCCTAATGTTCTTTAACTTAACCTTGCAACCTTGATTTTTAATGCTATGAAGTAGTGCAAAGCAATTTTCGAAAGAACTGCTAATCACATTACACAACAATGAAAATAACCATTAAATATAGCAGGACATACAATCAAAAAACACTTAAATTTAACAGGAAAACAATTGGAAAACAATGAAAAAATCTTAATGAACTAATGAGTGGGTAGAAGAATAAACGACACTATGAAGTGGATTTTATGTAGTACTACATGGGTGCAATATGAAATACGGCATATTACAAAACTATTTTCTATTACAATCGGTTTAAAGGTCAGGGAGGGCCGTGATTACTGATTATAATGTGTTGACAGGCTGGGTGCCAATCATGTGCTTGCTATTCAATGATCTTTAATGACCTTCTGTTTCTTTTAGATAGATCAGTAAAACTGGATTATGAGGAAAGCAAAAATTGTAGGAGTTTGTTTATTGTGTTTTTAGTTGAATGGTGATGGGTAATTTGCATTGATTTAGAAGCAAAGAGAAGATTTACATTTTAGAGCAATCAGAGATTCAAGGGTTACTCTTAATCTGGCCAACTATATAGTCCCCCACCTACTATTTAAGAACGACTGTTACCAGACTTTCAGTTATGTGCCATATTTGCAGATTGATAAATTATAATAAAATATCGCAATTACTTATAGGTTACCTAATATATGCAATAGTAAATGCCACAGGCTAAAATATGTTACTAAGGATTAATAAAATATACCAATATACCATTAGTTTTCGTGATAATAATATTTCATCATTGCATGGTGACGATATTTAGAGTGAGAGTGGCAACGTCGATGGCAACTGGTTATGAATGAGGGAAGAATGTTAGATACTGGAGGAGGCGTTAGCTGCATTTAGACAGCAAGCGACCTCGCGCTGCCGCTTTCTCGAAGCTGGGGCTTACGTAGTATAAATGCGTCAAGCGCCTCCGCCTCCCTGGTCCCATTAAACATTAATAAAAATAAATAAACTGACTAGCCTTTTAAAGACGTAAACAAAAGAATGTTCATTCTACTAAATATCAGATTCTCCATACTGAGTACATATTCATAATGTTTTTAGGATGAGCACACATTTATAGGGCCTGATTCCCAACCAACGGCCCCTTCCCAAATACCGGAATTTTTTACTTTTTTGCAACTACACGATTATCGATTATATAACCCTTCCCCACCCTGTCATCCACTTCGTAATATTGTTCATTGTTCAGCTCCCAGGTGTTAGTATATCAAGGTTCCATAATATACCAACATAGTTACTAACATGAATTTTATTTTTGTCTCGAAAAAAATTAATTATTGTAAAATAAAAGTTCACCTGAATAAAACTGATTATTAGGTATATTGTAACAAAATAAAACCGCTTTGAGCGTTTTTTGATTGTATGTATAATAATAATATATTCTAAGTCTAAGGTATATTCTAAGAACCCATCTACACTTTAAAAAAAAATGATTAAATTTTAAATCAAATTCAACCCAATTTTGACTAAATCCAGGTCCACGCCAGATTGATTGAAAAAATTAACACTGCATATTGATTAAATCGAAGGATCTGTGATTAAATTTTCTTATTCAAAATTGATTAACCTAACAATTAATTCTGATTACATCTAAATCAATTTTTATTAAAATTTTCTTCCATAATGATTAAATTTCCATAATACTCTAATCATTTTTTATTAAATCTTAAATCCAATGTGATTGATATGCAATCATCAGTAGCACCGCCCTTCCCCTCTCCGCCCTATAAAGTACCTGATTAGGGCGTCGATTTTATTTATTAAATGACAATACTATAATACATAAGAAAAGGGAACACATTTAAGAACAAACAGATGAAATTATATAAAAGATAGGTAATGCAAATTCCCAAAGCATGGGAATTGTTTGTCCCATATCATAAACAAAAATCCGGGGAGGTGAGGCGTGGACCTGGATTTAGTCAAAATTGTGTTGAATTTGATTTAAAATTTAATATTTTTTTTTACAGTGTAAAAGTTGAAAATAATTATATGAAGTAAAAACACGAAAATTATTTACTCATCTGTAAATAAATACATAAAACACTAATGAAGACCTGGCATGACAAATCTTTCCTTTGAAAATACATGGAAAATATCTTACATTGGTGCATGAGTTCCTCCAAGGGATTGGATTCAAGATCTGAGATTTTTGCGTATTTCTTTTGTTTTTGAAACATAATTTCACCAACATGATGTAACAACAAAGTTTTTAAAAGAATATTCGTAAAATTTTAGAACAGGTTGACCACTTCATTCGTTATAACCTCACATTGCACATTGCACTAGGAGAAACCGCCATACCTACTGCCGATTAAATGGAATTTTTGCAGATTGCAGCGGGGTGGATGGATATCGGTACTCCCTTGTGATTAAAAGGTTGCGTGCTGCGCATGTGTTGGCGGCTTGGTTTAGAAGTTTGAGTATTTTTTAGTCAGTAGGTGTTTGATACTGATTATTGTGATTATTTTAACAAGGAAATATGATTTAAAATGTTTGTCTTTTTTATGCATTTGATCAGTATCGATTTAAAGTAATCGAGAATGAGTAATTTGTTTGAATCATAACGAAGATTATGAAACTGATTTAGAAAATAATTACAAATTAAATCAAAAAATTTAATCCGGCCAATAAAATCAGACATCTCTTGTGGTTAATCAACTGGATTTTTTACTGTGTAGTATGGTGTGTTAGCTGTTACTATGAGTATTTGTGTTTATTGCGTAATCACCGCCGTTACTCAATTAACTTAATTGGTAGTAAAAAGTCAGTTTAACATTAGACATTAGTTAATTAGGCAGATATTTGAACAACGATTTTTTTAAGACAAGAAGAAAGTATAATATTTCAAATTTTCTGTTTAGCTAAAATATGTACGTCAAATGTAAATACTTAATTATCGGTACAATATCAAAACCAGTGTTAACTTATAGAAATAATTAAAATATTGCCTCTAGCAAAAATAACAAATAGAGCATCTATAGAAATTTTTCGAAAATGATATTTTTTGAATAGCATGATCGTTACGATAATACTATGTTGATCGCATTCTCTCATTTACAGACCGTTGATAAAGCTCCGACCGTGTCAAATTCTAAAAATTCAAAACTCAATCATTGACATTTTTAACGAAAACATCGCTTCGCTAAAAAATATGTTTTTTCAGTAGTGGGACTTTATACAATGTTACATGTTGTCTAAGCATTAAAATCAAGAAACGATGACTCGTTTTGAAATGGAAGAAAACATTGGTCAAAATCAAATACAGTCTTTCGATAAAAAATGCTATAAAACAATGTAATGCACTAGATATTATCGAATTTTCAGTTTCTAAAGGTTTTCCCAAGTTACGACCTAATAAATTTTAAATCCAATCATCTAGGCTACAACCAGGCTTTCAGTTAGGTACACTGCAAAAATCGTTTGGACTTTTCTTCACACAAAATTGTAGCAAAGTCTTTGTAGAGCAATTTACTCTAATTGGATTATTAGTTACAACAGTTTTTATACATTTTCATACAATTGTAGCAAATTTTGCTGCAAATTGGTCTTGGACGTTTTTGAGAACAAATTGTTGGAAAAAGGTACACAATTGTAGTGAAATGTCCCACAATGTTTTTTCAGTGTAGTACCGTAAAATAGGGTGAATCGTTACCCTCGGTGGTAACGGGTGAATACGGTCAAGTTTCAACTTTGAACCTCGTTAATTTTGAAACCGTTGTCCGGAGAAATTTGGACATAGGTTACTATTATGAGTCCCTACTTGTAGAATAGAACTGCTGTATAAGTTTTAAGAAATTCAGTAGGAGTCAGCATATATATATATATATATATATATATATATATATATATATATATATATATATATATATATATATATATATATAATATATTTTTTTTTTCATGCCCTGACCCTATTCACCCCAAAGTCGGTGTTAATAGGGTCACCCATTAAAAGTTAATCTAAAATACGATTAAATCGCTACTGGGGTAAAAAGGGTCAGCTAAACTGTTTTAAAAAGATAATTTCTGGCTTTTTTTTTGCAAAAATAGGTAACAAAAGTTCTATATTAAACTTTACATAAAATATTTGTGGTCAAATTGTCTGCTAAAAAAGCCAAAAATATTATTGTAAAAATAGGTTTAAATAGGTAAATAAAGTACAAATTGGTATTACGAATCAAGTGTGTTACAATACAGTAATAAACTATATCAAATGTTCGCCCTAACAAATATTCGGCTTAACAGAAACACCAGTTAATATAATAAAACACTAATTGAAGAGTTGAAGTAAATAACGGGCTAAGTGCCAAAAAAATCATTCAGAGTTATTTCAAAAAAACTGTAATTTAAAATTGTATATATAAAACTTACTTCCATAATTTTTTAAATAAATTTAACCATATCAATAACAACATAATGGGTTTACTTTTACTTTGTATGTAGGTCTTTTCAATTCAAGAAATAAAAAAAAATAATTCCAAAATTCCTAGAAGGTGGTAAGTGCCATACTAATTTTAGTTTATAATGGGCTAAGGGCCATTACTAATTTCGATTTATAGTGGGCTAAAAGCCACCATTTTATAATGGTTTAAAAATTGAACTATGGACAAAGTGGCTTTTATATTATTTTATTTGAAAATCGTACAGTGGCGTAGCCAGGTCGGACACAGTAATTTTAAAGTTGTATATCTCTGTTGCTACTTATGGGACCCAGGGGTCAGGGGTTTTAATAGTAAGCCTACTAGGAATCTTTTGGTAAAGAGAAAAATATTTTGTAATTTGCCAAACAAAGTTGAAATTTTGGTTCGCCCGACCTGGTTAAAGAATGAACAAAAGCTTAGATATTTTATTTATTATTTTTTCTAAACAAATTTTACATCATATTGTCGAGAATTTTTAAATTTTAAGAGCACAAATGTGTTAGTAGAAAGTTATAGTCATTTGATTTTTTTTTAATTATAGTTTCGGTTTAAAAAATTAAAATGACTATAATTTTCTACTAACACGTTTTTTCTCTTAAAATTTTAAAATTCTCGACAAAAGGATGTAAAATTTGTTTAGAAAAAATAATAAATAAAATACCCTAAGCGTGCTCATTTTTTAACCAGGGGGAGCGAACCAAAATTTCAACTTTTTTTCGCAAATTACAAAATGCTTTTTTTTCTTTACCATAACATTCCTAGTAGGCTTACTATTCAAACCCTGAACTTGGCATGGATCCCGTAAGTAGCAACAGAGATATACAACTTTAAAATTCCTGGCTACGCCACTGAACGTACAAATGTATGAAAAATAATGTTATCCCTAATTGGTTAAGATCCCCGACTGGCACTTAGCCCGTTATTTACCGATAAGAACCTGACACTTGACACATGCACGATCTTGCGGCTAAGATTTTAAGCTCTTCCCAATTTTTTTTTGCACAGCTCGTTTTATACGTTAAAGGCGATGCCACATAGCCCATTTTACGGAAGAAACACAATTCTTAAATTTTTGGCACATACCCCGTTTTTCACTTCAAGTCTTCAATTATATATCTTTGTTGCTGGGATACTTATGTACCTTTAAGTTACACAAACACAAAAATCTTTGTCCATTAATTTTAACAAAAAGACGGGACACGTTTACAGGATAACTTTTTCGCCACTAAATTTTACGAATATTATCGTGGCTAACACGCCGCTACAGGTTGTTTAACAGCACACATAAATGTCCGGTGTTGGCAAGTGTCAACATGTAAGAGGCATGTTCGAAAATCGGCACCGTTCCCGCATTTTATTTTTAAACTGTACTTAGGTAACGAACACACTGTCGACCCTATTCACCCTCAATACCCTATTCACCCCATTTTACGGTATATTTGCAGATTGATAGACTCTACTAAAATAACGCAATTACTAGTGGGTTAATTCTTATCCACAATCATAAATCCCCCAAATATTTTAATTGTTTTGTCGAAAATTGTTCATTCTAAAAAAGGTCTCTTTATAATGCCAGTAATTTAATGAAATTAATTATTCCATCTTAGGGATTTTTTTAGAGCACAATCGTGATTAGAGAATCGATTTTTATATTATCCTCTATAAAAACCTATGCGATAAAACATTTCATTTTGTTGTTGTACAAAATATCACATTTCAATGACAACAATGGAGCTATTGATTACAACTTAAAAATAATCTGTCCGGTCACACTGGTTGTCAGGTTTCATTATGAGATACACAATACTGTTATGTTAAATTTAAAATGATATTTGCTTTTGCACAATCGATTTTAGCACACCTGTCCATTGGCGTTTTTTAGAAAGAGATCAAGACCTACATGTTACTACATACCTACATACCTCAACGGAGGTATTTTTCTAAAAAAATATACGGTTGATCTACGAAATAGTAATCTATATTATGTATCGATTATAAATATATTAATAGCAAAATATATAACAACTTATACTAACATTGATTTCGTAGGTGGCTGGGATTTCGTATTTAGAGAGAAAAATTAATTTCAAATAATTCTTTAAAATATCTTTTCTTTGTGTCTTGCTAAATATTGGGTATATATTTTTACGTTTTGTCGCTACCCTGTATAGGTACCATGCATCTTTTTAGATTTGTTTCCATAGGGATTCTTAGTTTATTAATATGCAGAACTTTTCTACGCCAAAGTGAGAAAGTGAGTTAGATATCCAAATAAAAATGAACAGGCCTTATAACTTTTTTATTTTTAAAGATGAGAGAAAATGTTAAATATGAAATTTTTTGGGGATTTTTATGGATCATTCATATATCTTATCAGCAAAACAATTGAACATCCAATAAAAAGAATATAGTATACCTAGATACACAGATTGAAAGAAAAACCGCATAGGGTATGTTATAGAAAATATGTGTAGAACGTCTCCTAGAATTCAAAAATATGATAAAAATCATACCCTCCAATGTAAAATAAGCGAGAAAATCGATATTTTATACTATATTTTTTTTTATTCGATGCTCAATTGTTTTGCTAATAAGATATATGAATGATCCATAAAAATCTCCAAAAATTTCATACTTAACATTTCGTCTCATCTTTAAAAATAAAAAAAGTTATAAGGCCTGTTCATTTTTATTTATATCCCTGTACGTTGCTTTCTTTAAAAATAAGACCAACGACGCCAAAAATTTGATTTTTTGTACAGGGTATGTAAAAAATCCAAAAACGTAAAATTTGGTTAAGAGAAAAGTTGCCTTTTTAAAATTTTAATGCAAAACGTTAAATAAAAGAGTTGTTTTAAATTTTAAAAGAATTCTTATTCTAGATTTTTAAGTAAAAATTTGAAATTTCTAAATTATGTTTTTAAAATCAAACTTGTTGATTGTTTTCTTATTTTTTAAGCTTTAAAGTAATTAAGGACACATCACATTTATTTTTCAAAAACTTTTCCATATTCTTCGCACGTTTCTGACGTCGAAGATGGCTAAAGCTTCTTATTTCTTCCAGTGAAATCGATTCTGTCGCTCTTAAAATGATCTCCTTTAAAACTTCTTCGTCATTCTCAACGGGTCTTTCATATGTTAGTTGTTTAACGCGCCCCAGAGATACACATCACAAATTGTCAAATCGGGTTTGACGGGCCACAAAATTAGACCATTTCGGCCCATACATCGATTTCCAATTTTGCGATTGAGCCAATCCCTTACTTCTGCAGCATAATGTGCAGGACACCCATCGTGCTGAAAATCTTGTAAAAATGTATGTAATATTGTACTGCACTAGCAAAGACAATATCAATCTTTGAATTTTCTATTACCTCTATAGATCGAATCCCATTTTGTACATGTTGTGGTGGTGCACTTGTGCTGTCGAAGAGATTTGACATATTGTTGTTTTGTGTTAACAGCCGGAAATTTCGGAGCAGCACTGGGCGAACAAGTTGGCCGCGAGCCACTATATCTTACCCATCCTACACGAACCGATGGATATAAGGTCTCATTTTGATTCTGGTAAAAACGTGGTAGAGATACGGGTCAGATACCCAGGGTGCGAGCCTGCCTGATGAAGGGAAAGGGCCCAGAAATCGTGATAGCCGGAGGGCACCTAGACCAGAATCAAAAATAGTCCTTATTTTATTTTTCATTTTACGGTATTCTTGTACTGCACAAGCGAAGCAGTCAATCTATGCATTTCCTAATACATATATACAAGGACAAGGAAATAAAAGAACTATAGCGCTAGGTAGATGATGGAAAGGAGCCCTGTCAAGTCGTTTTTATCTAGCACATATTGTAAACATCAGCCGCATAAAATAGTGTAATAAAAAAAAAAAGAAGAAAAATAATGCATTAAAAGGATAATCAATATTTGACCAATCAGGTTTGTTTTAAATTAGTTTTAAAACTACCACCATTATACAAATATGTCAGTGTGCCGGAAACTGTCACCGCTTTAAATATTTAAGAGCAGTTTCTCGATTCGATAAAAGGTAAAAATAGCACCAGATGCCAGTGAATTAAGTGAATGTTCAGTAAAACGAATTTATAGCAAAAAATTACAAATAATGTATTCAGTGAAACCATTTCAAGATTTTCTACCATTAATTATATTAATGAATTTGCAACAGATTTAAATTATATATAATAATTTTAGATCGCAGTGGGTTGATTTCGTGTTGATAGGAGGCTGTCTTGAATATGATTAATTTTTGCTAATTTTGTTTTTCAAATATTATTTCCTAGGAATTAATATGACGGACCTTAAATCAACCTAGTGCCCCAAATAGGATTTTAAAACCTGATCTTATTTACCTTATTGTCAGTTTCTAGTAGTAGGCGTAGTTTTCGCATGTACTGCACGCTTTTAAAGTGCATTGTAACACCGATTTTATGTTGTACCGTGGGCGTCTGAAGAAAAGGGAAATGTGATCTATTGACATTGGATTTAAATGATTGGAGGTTGGGACGGGAAAGGAAAACATCTGAAGGAAGTTTGTTCCATAATCTGGAGACCCTAGGTATGAATGAGCGAGAGAAGTGGTCTGTTCTAGGCTTTTGTAGCTGGACAGTAAAGGGATGCATACGTAACGCGCCTCTTGTTGTTCTGTTAGGAAGAGTCAAAGGGGGGAATGATACCGGCTAGTTCTTCAGAGCAAAATCCGTGGAAGTACCGGAGAAATTCCTAATAGCGCGGCGATGAGCGAGAGAAGGGAGTTTTCTTGTGAGGACTGGGTCATTGATGAGTCGAATGACCCTCTTTTGGAAGTGTCGAAGGTGATGATGCTCCCCAGATATGGGAGCAGTACTCTAGGTTAGGTATTATTTGGGAAACATAAAGTGTGTAAGTTGGAAGGGGAGAAGTATTTTCAGTCTCGAAAGAGAAAGCCAAGCTTTTCAACTGCTGATGTGACAGTTGAAGCAATGTGTTTGTACCAGCTGAGATCACGTTCGAAAGCGATACTGAGAAGCGAAAACAAACACATCACAATCTAAGAGTAAACAAATTTTGACCTTTGTGCTGCTCAGCTGTTTGGACCAGACAGAAACAGCAATACCCCGCGGGGAACAATTTTCAGGGTTCGGATTGTTGAGCTGGAAAGAACAATCACTCGAGAACGTTGCTTGCTCTCTTTAGTTCAAAAATCTTCCCGAATAAGTGAAACACGCTGTATTTTAACGGGTTGATAGTAGAGATAAATACCGCCTCTATATTTTCTTTTTCGTCCATGGGCCAGGCAGACCTTGGAGGCCTCTTTTTTCAGAAACTTTTCTGTAGGGTTTTGTTAATTCACATGCTACTTTATCAGCATACGTTATATTTTAAGGTGCAATACGAAAATGGCAAAATTTATTTATGGTTAAGTTTCTACAATCGTAATTAAAATGGCGCAGTAAAACGTCCCGCCGAGTCGGAGTGCAATCATTGATTTGCACTGTTTGAAGTGAGCCTTAATTTTTCGCTACGCATAAGGATAATAATATCACGAAATGATCTGAAGAATGGCCAGTTACGATTTTTATGTGCATTGAATTAGATACAGATGAAAATGCATGGCTTGTCTTTTATTATAAGTGCAATAAGTGTGCTTCCTTTTTGGAATGGGCAGGTAGTTTATGCTCTTTAATATCCGTGGCGAATCAATAATTTTAATTCCTTTTTAGTGTTCCATAAACGGAACACTTATGGAATCACGTCAGTGTCTGTCCGTCAGTCCCTCTGTCACAGGCGATTTTCTCTGAAACTATACAACTTAAAAATTTAAAATTTGCCACATAGATAGAGTGTGGTGGCCCAATTATAGACGTGAAGTATAAAAAATTTAATTTTGATTTTGGGGGTTAATTTCGGGGGGTTAATTAGGAAATGAAAAAAAAATTCAAGGGCATGGTGTTGTAGGGTATCAAATGAAAGCTTTTTGAAGCACCAATTGCGCTTAAAAATTGCTGTCCCCCACATTATCACCAGAAGAATTGCTCAGAAAAATCTGAAAAAAATCATAAACATTGAGAATTAGTTGTATATTGAGCGAAAATTATCAGAATTAAAAAATTTTGGCGCGGTTAATTGTTATACACAATTTAATTGTATATTTCCTTATAACTAGTGAATCATTGGTTTTAGAGAAAAGTTTTTTGACAAAAAATATTTCTCACGATGTAAGGAACAACTTTTGTCCTTATACGTTTCTCAAAATTTTTAATCTGACTCACTCAGCTCCGCGCATACGCGATGCGATATGGCGTGGCGATAGAGCGGGCGGTTGAGGTTTGCTCTGGTTAAGTGGGGGGCTGATGGCACGGAACACTAATTGTGCATGTATAGCTTGCACTTGGCCGATTTTTTTAAGGTTTAATCGCTTTTGTAACCTAGACCAACAAAAATTATTTATTCTTCAACTATCCCCCGCATCAAAAAAATACAATAAACTTTTTTTTATTGTACGTAGCATAATTTTCATAAAAAATATTGCAGCATAATTTCGTACCGAGGCCACTGGTTGACGCTAAGAATGTCTTAAATTTTTAGATTAAGCTTGTTTGAGTGTTTATTCTATTCACCAAATTTCACAAAAAAATTGTAACTTGTTTAGAATTTATTTTTAAATAACTAAATTTTTTTAAAATTTTGGACACCCTGTATCTTCTAAACGTAGCTTTTAAGGCACATAGTTTATTGGAACTTTCATCTTTACCACCCACATCCCAAAGTTTGTGAAAGTATTTTTGATTCGCACTGTATTTCATTATATCCAGGTTTGCTTTGATATAAAACACTTTGTTTTATATCAAATCGAATCATTTAAATATTTTAAATGACGCTGCATAGAGATGTTAAGTACTTTTAATTTTATATAATAGGCCAAGCAATAGAACGATTTGTCGTGACATTAATCCTATTAGAAAATCGTCTGTGCTATCATCTAAAAGACGATCCGTAGATGATTTCTGTTATATTTCCAACTCTGAAATTTTTTCCATTAATTTGTTATAAACATTTTTAAGCAAAAAAACGCGATTTTTTTTTAGTTTTTTGCTTATAAAATGGAAAGTAATGAAGCAACCTTAATGGTATTGGACGATTTGTAGAGAATAGAAATACGAACGAAATGAGAGGTCGAACGTCTCGATCGGATAAGTAGCAAGGGAGAAAATCCGGAAAATTAAGTTTCTTCAAAAATTCATAAATCGGTGATTTTTAAAGGTAAAGGGCTCAAACATGGGAAAAAAGTAGTAATTTATAGCTACTTTATGTGTGCAAAACCCCGACGCTGTCCGACGATTAGTTTTGCCACAATCCTCATTTTAATTTTTCAATACACTGTTTTGCAACAGGTCTGGATGCTCTATGGATTGTCCAATTTTAATTATTGAAACCGATTTGAAAAGTACAAGTTTAATTGAACAATATGTATATTTTAATTTTTCCATAAAATTCTAAGAAAACCGGTTGAAAATGCACGTAAGCATGAAAATGGCCGAGCGCGCAAAAGCGGTGTAGTGGGGAGAGGAGAGGAGCGAAGGAGAGAACGCTTTCGCGCGCTCGGCCATTTTCACGCATCTTTACGTGTATTTCGTGTGTTTCGTAGCATTTAATGGAAAAATTAAGATATACATTTTGTTCAACTAAACTTGCACTTTTTAAATCCGTTTCAATAATTAAAATCGGACGATCCATAGAGCATCCCAGACCTGTTGCAAAATAGTGTATTGAAAAATTAAAATGACGATCGTGGCAAAACTAATCGTTGAACAGCGTCGGGGCTTTGCACACATAAAGTAGCTATAAATTACTGCTTTTTCGAAAGTTTGAGCCCTTTACCTTTAAAAATGACCGATTTATGAATTTTTGAAAAAAGCTTTTTTAATTTTCCGGTTTTTCCGGATTTTCTCCGTTGCTACATATCCTATCGGGACGTTCGGCCTCTCATTTTGTTCGTATTTTTATTCTCTACAAATCGTCCATTTACGCCATTAAGATTGCTTCATTACTTTGCATTTTATAAGCAAAAAACTAAAAAAATCGCGTTTTTTTGCCTAAAAATGTTTATAACAAATTAATGAAAAAAGTTTCAGAGTTGGAAATATAACAGGAATCATCTACGGATCGTCTTTCAGATGATGGCACAGGCGATTTTCTAATATTCGAATTCTATTCTAATTCTTCTGTCAAAAAATCGCTAATATTTTGCTCTGTTGCTTGGCCTATACTTTGTTTTATATCAAATCGAATCATTGAAACGAAGCTGCATAGAAATGTTAAGTACTTTTAATTTTATATAATGGGTCCTTTCATTAACGTTCCTTTAACGAATTAAATTTCAATCACGATAATCACTAAGATAAGACCTGTAAATTGAATAAAAATACAACCAAAAAGGTGTGATAATTATTAAAACAATAAGGCTAAAGCCACTTTGAAGGCTTTTCTGGCCTTTACTTCATTAATTACGCCCAGATAAAAATAGTAGTGAACTAATTAAAGTTAAAAAATAATAAATTTTTATTTACTGCCGTCATCAACGGAAAGTTGTAATTAGGTATTCACATGTACCTACAGCGGCGAAATCAAGGTTATTTTTAATAACAATAATCTTCCTACTGGAAAAAATGCCTTGACAACTAACAGGAAGTTCTATGTTTGCTGATTTTTTAAATTCTATTATTGCAATGAATGCGAGAGAGGAAAAAAATGACATCAGAATTTTTGTAATTTTTACATAACCTGGTAAAGTAGCCTCATTATAAAATGAAACTGTGGTTCTTTTACTATGTACCATAAACAGAAAGAATAAGGGCTATAAATATTGAGAGGTCAAAAATCTTGGCCAATATATTTGCAAGGCAAAATATAGGTTTAAATCGATCATATACTAATACGAATACAAATAAATTGTTCATCAACATCAATCAAACAAATATTTCATTTTACATCTATACCGTATCCATTTTATTTTGAGAATGATGACAGAAATCCATTTTACAACGGAGAGATCAATTATGTCTCTCTCTTCTCTCTCTCTCTCTCTCTCTCTCTCTCTCTCTCTCTCTCATGTTCTTTCTCTCTCACACTCGTAAAATTTTTACAGCTGGTAGAAAGTTAGGTTATCTGAAAGATAAACATGACATATTATTTGAAGCCTGCCCCATAATATAAGTTGATTTTGCAGTGTAAAAATATACTTAAAAAGTTTATATAAAGTATTAGCAGCTTAAATTCCTCTGTTCTATGAATCTGAGACTGACTAACAACTATTGAAATAATACACAAGGTACATTTTGTTCTCCTTTACATTACTTGATTACTTATTGAGAAAGCAGTGAAAATTGCTCCTTAGAAACGGTTGGTTTCAGTTTAAAGCTGAAGTCACAGTGCCATTCCAAAGTGTATCTATCCTTCTGGAACTAAGACTCAACATTTACAGTTAAAAATTGTGAAACTACTTGATATATTCGATTAAACAATTTTATCGCATCTTTAACTAACACAAACGTCACTATTCGTAGGTAGGCTGTATTATAGATCCATTTTCATTATATATCAGATAATAGGGAATATTTTTTAACCTTATTATAAATTGTTTATCTTAATAATTTTTGCAATTTTTTCTTTATTTATTTAAAAACTTTTCCCCCGATCCTTTTATTGCAAATTATTGGTTAGAGGGAGTATTGTTACTTGGGTAGGAAACAATTTTAAGTAGTATGAAATAAGAAGATTAATGTGGCTATGCTGACACTGTTTTGCGTAATAAAAACGAGATTTTTGCAAATGCTGTTTGTGTTTAGTAAAAACAAAGGCGTTTTGCTATAAAATCATAAAACTTATTCGTATTTTGTCAGGTTAGAAATTTATTTTTTATGACAATTCCGATTAAACTTTCACAGTAGACAACCAGAAATACTTGCACAAACAAAGCCGACTGTGATAAAATGTTTGATTATTCTTTTTTATTGGCAACAACATCGTTTTTATTTGTCTTTTACTAATGCCCCTTTTGCTAACAAGGATAGAAGGAAATCGGATTCCGTTGGGATTTTATCAGGAAAAAAAAAAGAATTTTGCGGCGACTAATCTTTCGAAGTATATAACCAGCAATACTTCCACAAGCAAGGAAGGTACGATAAAAATTTGAACAAATTATTTTTTTATTTGTCTTTGTCTAATGCACTTTCGCCAACACGGATAGAAAGAAATCTGATTCCTCCGTGGTTATCAGGAAAGAAAAGATGAATATTGTGATCACTGAAATATGTTCTGGTGTAAACTATCCATGGAACTGACCAATAGGATGAATTCTTGTTCAATTGTTTTTTCTGTCATCATTCTCACATAAAATTGGATACAATATAATTCTTTAACTAAATACTTTTTCTTGGACATTTCTCTGGGAGGGCGGTTCAACTGTTCAAGTCAAAGTGGACTCGTAAGTTCCTGATTGTAATTGGCTACATTGGCACATTTAATATTCCTTATTATTCAGTGAGAAAATTTCCATTTAGAAGACTGAATACATTTCTGTTACTGTTGTTTATAAAAAACGATTGTGAGGTAGTTTTTGTAGGGTAAAACAAAGCCTCAAGGGCGGTTTTATGTAAGTACTGCTAAGTATAATGGTTCTGGAAATCATGATATTTATCAAATATCAGATATTTTTGATATCCAGGGTGCCTGGGAAGTCTTAGTATGGACAAATATTTTTGCTATTAGTAAAGATAGAGACACCAAATTTTAGAGGGATATCCTATTGGTTAATAAATCTACTTTTTCATGTAATTTAACTTTTCAACCCCCTTGAGAGGTGGCGCTAGGGAGTTGAAGTCAAAAATTTTAAATACAAACCTATGCCGTGTGGTATCTCATTTTAAAGGTCTTCAAAAACGAAACATTTTACCGCAATCCTGAGGTCTGTATCTCAATTCGTTTTTGACCTACAAATTATTAAAGATATTTTTTTTATTGAGGCATTAAAATAGTTTCACAAAGAAGTTCCAAAGGAATTCTTTTTTCTCTACTATTATGTTAAAAAAAATATGCAAATAACTGATAAAATCAGGTATTTGAAATTGTATTTTTTTTTTCAATTGTATAAATAAATTTCATTCTTGCTTAGGTTTTGCACTGTTTATGCTTAGTTTGCATTTGCTTTATTTGGGCGATCGATTTGTTTTTCAGTTATTTTTAATTAAAAAATGGTTCCTAACAGCGAGGACAGAGTTGAAATATTTTTTTCTATGGACAGTCGCATCGTAATTTGAACGAAACAGCTAGACTTTTTAAAGAGTCTTTTCTATATAGGCCTTGTTATGTAAGAAGTGTTGTGTCGAAATTTGTTACAAACTTTACCGTGAAAGATATGCCACGAAGCGATTGTCCATCTGTTAAAACCGCCGAGCTTCAAGTTCAAGTTCTTGGAACAACTGTGGTTAAACCACAACAGTCAGTTCGGAAAATTGCCATCAATGTAGGTGTGAGTAAATCTATCGTCCAAGAAATTTTAATAAGCACAAGTTTCATCCATACAAGCAAGGTACATCTTGTGCAAGAGCCTGACAAAAAAATCAACTCCTAAATTATAATGAGAGAAATAACATTAAAATATATATATATATATATATATATATATATATATATATATATATATATATATATATATATATATATAATAAACTATTATCATATCAAGATCACTATTCCTAATGAAATCATATAAATAAATTTAAAAAATCATACACTATGATAGATGAATGGTATTGAATAATGAATAATGACTGTTCTATCTAAAAAAAAATATAATAATAGTTAAAATCGAAAGTAAAATCAGTAATTACACTCTGTTTGGTTAAAAAAGTCTTCGAGGACTGTTGGTTACTCGTCTCATCAGGCTTTCAATCCTACCAACATTTTAATAACGATTACAACAAAAAAGGAATTACTGTTAACTGGATAAAAAAGTAATCTATTACTTATTGCTAATTACAAATAAGAATTGTAATCAATTCCCGATTACTTGTAATCGGTAGTGTAATCGTAAAGTAATCTCAATACATGATTACAATGTGTGAGTACTTTCTTGCTTGGCCAAAAGAAAAGCAGAATTAATATTATGGAATAATAATTCAACAAAAATATAATTCTATTAAAAAACTTAAAATGATACGCTCATACCGAAGTAGGCACTTTTATATACAGGGCGAGTCGGGAGAAACGCACCAAATTCTAGGAGTATATTCTACACGTAAATATAAGTCAAAAAAACTCAGAAGTTGTAATCCAATTTTAATTGTTTTTATCACCTATTCACCGACAAAAACAAAATGAAAATAAATCATATTTTTAAAACGTTATAATTTGAAACCAAATAAAATTCAGATTACAACTATTGGGTTTTTCTGACTTATAATTACGTGTAGAATATACTTCTGGAGTTTGGGGCGTTCCTCCCGACTCACCCTGTATAAATACCTAAGCCAAAATAATAATAATAATAATAATAATAATCTAATTTCATATTAATAAACATATGAGCAAAAAGAATCACGATTCCACATTGTAATCAAGATTACTAAAGGAATCGCAACTATTCCGATTCCTTATTTATATGTAATTTTGGTGGTGATTACAAATTCCTCAAACATTGCAATCGATTATCGATTACTAATTACTCTGAAAAACAGCGGTCCACCGAGACGCGTCCCGGTGTCCTGCCGGAGCCCATCCGCCAATGCTTCCCTACTTTTGTGTTTTTTACCATTGTTGTTGCTCAGGTGTGTTTGCTATAAAAATGACTCTGGTGTAGACACTTTGTTCTCCAAATGATTATTCCTTCCCTGACTCGCTTCAGCTCTTCGTCATTTGTGACCCTGTCGACCCAACTTACCTTGATAATTCTTATGTACATCTCGAATGCTTCTATGTGTATTTTTTTGCTTTCCGAGTGTCCAAGCTTCACATCCGTATAATGCAACCCTCTACATGTAAACGTTTAAGTAACGCTTCCGAATTCCGATATCTAAGTGGTTTGTTTGTTTGTTAACACTTGCCTCTTCTTTGCTTGCATTATTCTGCTCTTTGTATTATGCTTGCTGCGATTGTTCTTTGTTATGATGCTGCCCAGGTCCCGGAATTCTTTAACTCCCTCTGGTCTGTTTTCCTATTTTGACGTCTTTGTTCTTCGATTGCGGGATTTCATGACTTTTGTCGGTAATTATTGATATTACTGGAAACAGCGAATTTTTTCATGAAATTTTGCACAGACCCTAATTTTGGGTCGTAGAACACGAATCCGAAGTCAGTTTTTGGCGGTCTCGAATGGTTTTTCCGCAAAAAATTTTTTTAACTTTTAGGTTACCTTTTTTTATAGATTCCTTTAAGTTTCGACACTTTCACTTAAACATATCTGTAAACTTATAATTTTTATTTTATTTCGTCACACAAAACACCACATTTAGCCAAAAATAGCTAAGAAAATTGCTTTTTCCTATATAAAATTCCATTGTATTTGGTAGTAGACGCCATTACGTTCCCAGCTGTCAAATGTCCGGCGTTGCCAGGTTTACTTATTTTTCAAGACAAAGTTGTAAATTAGGAATAATAAAAAGTTGGCGGGAAAATGCGAAAATGAACCAAATTTAACCAAAAGGGCAAAAAGATGACCCCAACCAACACCCTGGGGCACCGATCCCTCTTCGCCTGCGAGGAAAGAGACTGGTCAGGGCCCCTAACCAGGTGCTAACCCTGTTCCGACCTTAGGGTGCCCTCCGATCCACCGTTCGTATCAAAAACTTTTCTAAGTCGGTGAATTAGGTGAGATCTAATATTTTCGATATAACGGTGGTATAACGGTGGATCGGAGGGCACCCTAAGGTCGGAGCAGGGTTAGCACCTGGTTAGGGGCCCTGACCAGTCTCTTTCCTCGCAGGCGAAAAGGGATCGGTGCCCCAGGGTGTTGGTTGGGGTCATCTTTTTGCCCTTTTAGGGAAAATAAAATGCTATCTGTCTTATTTTACTCTCATATTGCCATCTCTTTATTTGGATTTATATATGGCCGGAAATTGTTAAAATTTGCGAGAAAAATGCTTTGTAAACGTGGCAACGCCGGAAAATTGACAGCTGGCAAAATAATGACGTCTAGTAGCCATAAAATGGAATTTTCTATAGAAAAAAGCAATTTTCTTAGCTATTTTTGCCTAAATGTGGTGTTTTGTGTGACGAAAACTAATAAAAATTATAAGTTTACAGATATGTTGAAGTGAAAGTGTCGAAACTTAAAGGAATCTATAACAAAAAGGTAACCTAAAAGTTAACCTAAAAGTTTTCCAAAAACAATTTTTTTTTGGAAAAACCATACGAGACCGCCAAAAGCTGACTTCGGATTCGTGTTCTACGACCCAAAATTAGGGTATGTGCAAAATTTCATGAAAAAATTCGCTGTTTCCAGTAATATCAATAATTACCCTTTTGTCTTGTATTCGGAAAGTATTTTCTGCATTTAGGTTATGGCGCTTTCAGCTAAAACAGCTGTCTGCCAACCAAAGCATGACTATATTCTAACCTTATATTTTGACACCCTCATTAAGATTCTCCTGGACTTGGTTCATTGCCTCTTGTATCTACAGATTAGTCTTAGCATTTAGTGAACTTTATTACCTTAAATTTTAATCTTTATTTCCTTTTAATCGTATGCTGCTTCTGTACCTGCGTCATACACATGTCACACGGCGCCTCCTTGATATTTACAGTCGTGACGCGGACGCTCGTTTCTAACTTAACCCGCATCTTCTTTTGCTGTCGATGGCCAACTCTTCGTCGTGATAACATCGTAACATCCTCCCGCAATAATCGTCATCATTGACATACTTCGATATAGATAACAGGATTTGTCGCACAACTATACCGATTAAATCTTATTCACTGTTCCACAGATGGTTTACGAGAAGACATATTATGGACCCAAAATTTTATTTTCAAGAATACAGTATGTCCGCGAATGGTGTTTAGAAGAGGACAAATGGACCAAATTTTGCAAAATACTTAAAAATGTCACTCCTAATAAAAGTTTTACTTGTAAAATAAATACGTGTTATGAAAAATTAAATTTTTTATCCATAAACACATAAACAAAAATCTAGTATTTTCGCTCCATCTCCCTCTTCCAATGTTTTGTTAAAGTCGGGTTGTTGGTATTTTCGAGTTATTGTCGTTGAAATTATCAGAAGGTACCACTTTTATCTTTCTACATTTTAGTAAGGCGTGGGTCTTTCTCAGCCACTGCTATCGCATCATGTGATTCCCGTGTTATTTCCCATCTCGCAGGTAATAATTATGTTCCTGATGATGATGATTGCCACCGGCTCTGTGGTTTAATGTTTTCACTCAAATGCGAGCGTGCAGACACTACCATCAGAAACAGAAACGACCATCATATCATTAGTACTTAAACCATTCGTTATACCATTCGTAGGTATGTAGATACCATGTATATGTGTATAATGGTAATAAGAATGGGATGGGGTATATATGGGGAACGAGATTACGTGATTGTTTACAGGGTGGACATAATGTTGTTTTCAACGTTCATGTTTTTACTTTCAAGCAACACTAGATATTTACTATGTTAGAACTTAGGGTTGAAGTCTACATGGGATGTCCGAGACAAAAAAAAACACTTTCAGATACCGAAAAAGACGTTTTGGAGAAAATGTGCGTGTGTGTATGAATGCCCATTACTTTTTTTTTGTTTCTTACATTGTGCGTGGGGAGGACAAAGATCGACCGCTATAATTTTATCTCCGCGCGCCACCGTGATGGATTTCCTGAATTCTGTCATCCACCGAGCAAGCCTCTGAAAGACAGTTCCGAATGAAAGGAATCTATTTTATACACACTGACGCACCATTTGTCAAAGTTTATAGATAAAGTCCTTTCAGGAAAAACCAAAAATCATCTATCATCTCTATTCCGACCGGCCTGGAACGTTACACACAAAACATTACGCCTTAAAAAATCTTTAAATTATCAATGAATAAGGGGGAGGAAAGTGTTCTGTTGAGTCAGCGACGTTGCCACTCTCACTATAAATTTCGTCACCATGCAATGGAAATATATTACTTAAAGTTTATTATGACGAAAAGTAATGGTACATTGGTGGGTATATCTTATTAATCCTTACTCATATGCTTTAGCCTGTGGTATTCACGATTGCGTATATTAACTTACTACAGTAATTGCGTTATTTTAGTATAGTTTTGCGATAAAGCGCCCAATTTGACAACACCGAGCGCATAAAAGAATTTTTTTAGTCCCGCGAGAAAGTATGGGAAAGTATATCCCGATATGTCCATAGAATTGTAAAAGTAATTCAAAACATTCACTGTTTCTGTTAAGATTTTCTATCCATTTAATATTAAATCAAGTTAGAATCCTATTGCCTTTTAGTACTTACCTTGCTATATGTTTAGATAGAACGTTATTAAAATTAATTATTTATTAATTTATATTAAACATATACCTATTATAAATAGGAAAACAGCTTTTTAATATTTTAATTAGTAATTTAATAATTTAGACATTAGCTTTTGCAGATGATACTTTTTTCATAAAATAAATCGAAAGAATTTTGTAAATTGAGTTTTACTTATAAATGATGAAATTTTTTTAATCAAATTTATCGTCTATTTTAAGATTAAGCGCTTTCGTGGAAAAATAAAACAGACAAATAGAATGAAATCATATAGAAACATGGTATATAGATGTACAGATAATATGAGGAATAAGCAGTATCGCTTTTATCATGGATTTATTATAATAAGGATTCGATGTCCGTATACTGTGAGCGTATCGAACGTGAAGCCTTATATTTTGTTGTTTGTTTGTGTTTTTGTTATTCTCTTGGGGGAGCAGTTTATGAACTACGAACGTAGACAAGACTACCAATTACTACGTAATTGAATCAAGAATGGTAGTAGAAAGAGATAAAATAGCATTGGAGTGTTGGAGCTCAGAAGTGTTGCTGTCTGTTATGGTTGTTTAGGAAAACGGCTGAACCTCGGTCTGAACACTCGGTTACACGTACGTCTTTGTCTAATGAACTAGAAAAGAAAAAGTGCGACGTATAGATTTATATAGATTTATAAATGACTCGGAGCGACTTTAAATAAACACCTTTAGAAATAACATAACCTATAAATAATAAAACCTTTTTAACTTAAATTTATTATTATTTAGCAGAAAAATAAAATATTTTAGGGCTTTTATTACTTTTAGTAAATCTTGTGATGCTTCTAACGTATTTTTTGTATAAAAATACAAGGTAAAATAAGATGTGGCCAATGTTTACAAATTGTGTTTACAGTGTCGTTTAGAATGGTTTGTTTTGGCTTCAAAGAATGTGAAATCGTCCCGTATCTTTTTTAGTTTAGGTATTCACAGTCAAACAAGTCGTTATCAAACTTAATGAGAACATATCCAAAACCAAAGGGCTTTTTAATTTTTGATACTTACCTCACCGTTCATGAGTACACAACGAAAAATGGCAGAACATTTCGGCAACCAGTGTGGTTATCGAAAAAGAAAATTAATAATTTTTGAAAAAATTTAAATAGAAAAAATTAATAATTTCTTTCTTAAAAAAAAATAAACAGATTTCAAAAAAGAAAAGCACTGAAAACCTTAATTTAAAAAAAATTAAGTCCTCCATAATAATAAATAAATAAATATGTACATAAAAATATTATTTCACACTTTTCAGTGCTTTTATTTTTTGAAGTCGGTTGCCTCTTTTTTGAAAAAAAATGTTTATTCCTTTTTAGTGCACCTATCATCTTATCTTCTCTTTAAATTTGTAAGGTCTATTTAATATTTATTTCTTTGACCCAAAATCACTAAAAAATAACATCATATTATTACACATAGTTTAAAAAACAAAGAAATAGTTTCTCGATACATTTTTTCATCCCCCTTATCCCACTTACTTTATCTTTTTTATATCATGTATTAACGTGTGTTGTATAAAATCGGATTCCTAGGCCAAAATTACCCCGAAAACAATATATTATACAGCATTCTTTAAAAAAATCATTTCATTCCCAGGCGCTTGGTTTCAAACCCCACCCCTCCCCCCGATTAATTTTTTTAAACATCTGTTCGAAAAAATTAGATTTCCTGACCTCAACAACCCCCAAAATTTTGGAGAAATTTCCAGCCGTTCCTTTTTATCCCTCTCTACCGCGCGGTTGTTGCTATCTCATTTTTATTTCTCTTTAAGGCGGCTCAGCTGGCTACATAAGCGCGCGGGAGCGCGCTAATCAGGGTTTATTAGCCGAGCCGCCGAGAACCCCCCCCCCCCCCGTGGAGGCTCGGTTTGCTAATTAATTAATTTTTGTTTGTCTGAAGGAACTTTATCCATACACTTTTCGGAATGATGCGTCAGTGCCAACAGTGTGGAGAAATGGATTCGTTTCATCTGGAACTGTCTTTTCAGAGGCTTGCTTCATGGTATATAGAATACAGGAAATCCATTACGGTGGTGCGCCGAGACGGAATTATAGCGATTGGTCTTTGCCATACATACGCACAATGTATGAAGTAAGCAAAAGGCTAGCTGTTGCTGAAGGCCAATGGGGAGAACCAATACCCTCTAAAACACAAAGCTAAGTGCTGCCGAGTGACGTCATCACATCTAGGCCATGTATTTAATATAGGTTAATAGAATAATTTTATTATGAGTTATAGGTGGTAGTATTATGTAGTAAAAAGCTTAAAAACATTTTTCTTTAAATTTATATGTACAGAGGGTTTAAAAATGGGTAATCTAAGCTATACATGCTATTAGTTGCGGCTCGCCGGTTAACAGGTAGGTTTGGGAAATATTTTTTTGGTCTCCTCAGATAGCATGTTTTTTTTTGATCTCCTATGAGCATTGTATGTTATATATAAAAAATATAGACATGACATACAATCTCAAAGTTGGCGTAAAGTAGATAACACAACTTGTCATTAGATACAAGTGTGACTCCGTAATTTGTTGTTTAAATAAAAGTCACTATCGGGATATTATGTCACTTTTTGGTAAGTTTGAGTTAAGTAAAATTTTGAAAACTTGTTTCCTTTTTATGACGTTCATACTGTACTCTGCTTTCCTCCATTGCCTGTAAAAACCGTAACTCTTCAAGTTTCTTTAATTTTTGGTCTTTACTTTTACCCATATGCACAGCTTTAGATAGATATTGAGGACAATTTGGAAAAATTGTTAGAATTCAGTTTTCTTTTAGATGTGGTTTTTTCAGATCAATTGAAACAATTTTACCTGTTTTTGGATCTTGTTCTGAATTATTCCAAATTATACTACCTTCAGCAAAATGTAGTTCGGAAACTTTGGTATTTTGATTTGGCGCTAAATCTTCCCGAGGAATTGCCCTTAACCATTGCTTCTGCAAAACGCTACCTTTTGGAAACCCGAAAACGTGCACTTTTGGTCCGTTAACGAAATTTCCACGGTACCCGGGAACACAGCACTGATAAGGCATTTTTTAAGTTTCAAATTTACCGAAATTTATATTGTAAAAACTTAAAAATTAGACAAAACTAATATGTAATAAAGTTCAAAATTATCTGAACCGGCAAAACAACACAAGACTGTGTACTGTCATTAGTGTCATTGGTCAAACCACATGTGTTTAATTGTGCCAATGTGGTTAATTTTCTTTAAACTGACCCACCATGGTTGTTCATCCTTGTACGCTTTCCAAAAGTAAAAAGAGCCAGAGATAATTATTATTAATTTGCGAGAGCAGCTTTTCTTCAGCAGACAACCGAGACCAACAGTGTTATCAGGCTCACCGATTTAACAGGAGGTACTCGATTGGTTGTGACAAAATTGAACACAATGATTGAATATAATAATTTTTCTCTATTCTTTTTAAAGTTTTGATTTCTTTTTTATTACAAGTACTTTGGTTCACCGTTTCTTCAGACATTTTTTTAAAAATTTTACCCTATTGCTAAAAATTTCTGGTGTAAGGTGTAAATCTGGCAACCTCACATCTCCAATGGAGACAAAAATTTGACCAAATATTGATTTTAACAAGACTATAGGGCAATATTCATTAATTGACTGGCGAACCTTTTAATACATTTCTTATGGAGGCCTAATCTTGGCCTAGATTGTGTGACATCACGGTAATTTTAAATGAAGCACTTGGGCTTTGTGTTTTAGACGGTATTGGGAGAACTCATCTATAAAGTAAATGCATTGAAACTGGTAAATCCCTTCAAGAATTACGCGCGAAGATACATAAAAGGCATATACTACATTCAGGTCGAATTAAGAACCTCGTCTCTTGAAGGTTAAAAAATAACACAATTTAGTAATATATGACCAGATTTATTATTGCTAATAACTTTTTATAAAATAAATTAAAGGACATCCTGATTATTTCCTTGTTTTTATCAATTTCTCAACCGTACTTTTAAAAACCTAATACAATGTTTTTTGTACTGTACATCAATTTTTTAGTGAAGGTCAGTATACTTATATCGCGTTACTTTTCAAATTTCACGTTGCCCTGTATGAGTGACAGGTAGATCTACCAGACACAGGATCTTCAAAGAAAAAAAATGATGGATTAAAGAAAATATAATTACGTTTTGTCTTTCAGAAGAACCGGCCCTGGGGCTGGTGGTGTCATTAAAGTGATTATTAAACATTTTTTATCTTCGTTCTTGTAAACCAAAAATCCTTGAAGGTTTTTTTTTTCCTTGAAAGAGAATCATCATCAACGGACGCATTAATGATTATTTTATTGTACTTTATTATTAATGGTATTAAATTAAAAACCTATTTACGCTCATCATATAGTTACGTATACATCCTTTTGCCTTGCTATTGAACTTTACTTTTAAATAAATATTCCTTTGTTGGGTATATATTTTTCTTTGGGGAACACAATAACTATTAAATTGCCTTATTAAATGAGCTGACACTAATTAATAATAATATAGTGGTTATTTATGCAATCAGTTAGGAAATACCTCATTGCGTGCGAGATGAGCACAGCGAGGTCCCACAAATTCTTAGAGTTACTAAAAGTCGCCTTTACTAATGTGTTTCATACAATATATTTTTTAATTCACTTATTTCTTATAGTTATAAAAGCTAATACAATCTGTAACAGGCCTCGTGCAAGACCGAGAGGGTAACTATGTTTGAGGGGGAGTGAAGGAAAAAAATTACAACCATGCGAAGATAAAAATCCAAAATTGCCTACCTTTTTTTGCAAATGATGTATTTTTTAAGTATTTTTTTAACAGTTTTGAGAAAAACGCTTAAAAATTGCTTATCACCAGAAGGATCGCTCAGAAAAATCTGAAAAAATCATGAACATTAAGAATTAGGTGTAGATTGAACGAAAATTATCAATATTGAAAAATTCTAGCGCGATAAATTGTTATAAACAATTTAATTGTTTATTTCCTTATAACTGCTCAACCATTGGTTTTAGAGAAAAAGTTTTTTAACAAAAAAAAATTCTTACGATGTAAGGAACAACTTTTATCTTTACACATTTTTCAAAATTTTTAATTTGGCGCAGTCGAAACGCTCCCCACTCGTTGGTGCCGTCGCCGTCGGCGGCGAGTACCGCAGCAGATGGGCGGAGATCGAGCGACCGATGTTTGCTAAAGTTAAGGTTAACTAATATCACGCAAGTCACGCAACACTAATTGTGCAAGTATAGCTTGCACTTAACCGATTTTTTCTCTGGACCTCGATAAAAATTTTCAAAAGTATCGGGACCCCACTAGAAATTACTTGCCGACCCCTGACTACATATATGTGAAATTGCATTATTTGGTTTTCTTTAAAATAATTTATAAATTATTAAATAGATAATAAATAAAAGATTTATTCTTGTGAAGAAATCATCGCATGCATTTGCTCCGTGGGGATTTTTAAGCGCCCAGAGGGGGAGGGGACAGTCCCTCCGGGCTGCCCCCTGCTCTATTACTTATCAAGCAGTATCTTTTGTCTTTGTTGCTCACTTAACCAGAGTCGTGGCTCTTTTGCTACAGGTTTTGCCTATGGAGAACATTGTGTATGCAAACTGTGTACAGATGTAGACACCTATATGTACATATGAGAAGAATCTGACGACTCAGTGTCTAGTAATTTGTGAAAATAATAGTTGTTATTATTAGAAATAACTGTTCCGTAGATTCTTGATGTTCTTCGCTGAAAAGCAGACGTTAATCTTTGAGTTTAAATTGATTTTTTGTTATCTGGGCGTTCTGAGTCCATGAACAAAAAGTAAATATTATGGCTATCTAGGCTACAGCATCAGTGTTATTGACAACGCGATGCCAATTTTTCTCTCGCTTTATAACACACGTTATTATGAATGTACCAATAACCAAGCCAGAAGATCCGGGACCTACTTTTGGAACCAACATTTAATTTTGCGATGAGTTTTTACCTAAAGAGTTGATGTATGTATATGTATGTATGTACTCGTATGTATGCACTTTTTGTTTTTTCCTTGAGATTATAGAATACCACGACGAGTAGGTATACTTGCCTCCGTGGGGACGCTAATTTGCGCGCCCAAACCAGGGGTCTTTTGACTACAAATTGGTGTGCATTGGCTCCTGTTTGTGGTCCTTGGTTTTTCTTTTTTTTAAGGTTATACCTATAACTGCGTATGTGTCGTAGGTGTCTCGGGCTTATGCTGAGATTGCACAACCATATACGTTAACCCTGACGAATGAAGCCAATAAGCAGAAACACATGTCTTACAGTTTCCAATTTTACTGACTTTTTTTTGTGGTGGTTCTGTTTCAACGGACAGCGAATCCCAGACTGTTGCTCTTGATATTTCCAAGACCTTTGATGGCATGCCGCACTCCTCAACAAACTACCTTTTTACGGTCCAACTATGTTCCTGGATCGGTAGATTTCTCTCTGTTGCTTATCTATCGTGGTGGACGGTTCCTCATCTAACTTCCATTCTATCATTGCTGGCGTATAGTGTTGTAAATATTCGTATTCTTCATATATCCGGATAATACGGAATCGGAATCAACTAATATCCGTATCCATCATCCGAATACGTATCCATTTCTTGAGCCGCCCGAAAACGGTTCCGAAACATGCATACGGAATTATTTCGGATACGGGTAGATAGGTGGATGCGGTATCATATGATTCGAAGTCGAAGGTTAGGGATAGTAAGCAACGTCGTTCGTTCTCGTTTGAATTCGGTTCGGGTGAGGCGGGCCAAGTTTAACCAATGGGTTTCATCCCATATAATACCCGTTACCCCGATTAGTATGCTATCTTTTTTTAGGAAATGTCAGTAGAAAGAGAAAGCATAAGATCAAATATGCCAAATAGCAGACCTTGTTGTTCGCTTACACTCGATCCCGATTCCGTTTTCTCTTTGCACTTTGCATTAGTAATCACTCGAATGCGTATTTATTTTGATCCGTATTCGTATTCAAGTTCTCGGCGGGTTACGAATAATACGGATTCTTTTAATATTCGTATCCAACGGATTTTTGAATGCGTATCCTTACATCACTACAGTGGCGTACCCCAAGGTTTAGTCCTAGCAGCAACTCTATTTTTTCTTCACCTTAACCTTAGCATGACCAACCCTTTTTTAGGAAAAATGAGGACCAAGGGGGGTTAATAAATGTCCACATACATATATTTACTCTAACAAATATTTTTTGTTAATCAAATTACAAGTATATCTTATTTGAAACTTAAACAATCTTCCAAGTACTAAGGGTAAAATAGAAACATATTTAAAACAATAATAATTAATTAGTCAAAGTTCTTGTCTTCAGTGGTAGCGTACTTCACACGTTAAACAAACATTAGACTTCTTACTGTGCTTGCATACATATTTGCTATATACATTTAGAACAAAGTATTGTTGTCTTAGCTAACTTGTTTGTCTTCTCTTTTTTGGATTTTGCCAATCTGCAACAAGAATGACACCCTCCTTTTCCAGTTAGCGATCGTGTTGGTGGAGCAGCTTGAACAAGTTGTCTTTCTAATACGTTTTCCATAGCAGAAACAATAGGAGAATGCAGACCAGACCATTATTAGCTCTGTATTAATATGTATTTTGTATTATCAAGGCAAATCCAACCTCGTGCAGGAATAGACGACGGCGATTAGTCTTTTTTTTTCATTCCACTGAGGAAAGTTCAGTAAAAAAGTGAATAAGCATTGAGTGCCGCGATATCCAACATGGTATATAAAACGGATATTGGCCATCTTCTGGGAGATCGTTTCGTGGTATATCTTTTATCATTTAATCTGTTGTATCCGTATTGCCGTAAATCCGGAAATTCCTAATTAAATACGTTATTGCCAAATATCTAAATAAAAATAACTGTAAGAATCTGCTTGTCTTCGGAGACCCAAGGGGGGTTAATAAGTATCCATTTTCAGATTGTATGACTATAAAACGATAACAAATCACTATATAAAAGGAATAAGTATAGTATCTAACAGAATGCTAATGTAACAAACATTAGATTGTTTAAATTTTTTTATTAAAAAATACAAAGGAAATAAGAAATAAACACAAAGTGTGGATAATTTTTAACCCTTCCTCGGTCCTGCTAGGGTTAATGACCTGCTCTCGTCAACTATCCACAGTTTCGCTGACGAAAGTACTCTTTACTCCAACATTCATTTTTCCAGACAAGTGTCAAATTAAGAGCTGGATAATAGACGCAGATAGATGCCTCTATATCCCTTTCCCAATATCTCCAATTAACCTGAAATTGGGGTTTGCCCCAAAACCATATTCACTTTAACGTCTCCAAAACCCAGTCTTGCCCCGTCACGCAAAAAAAACGGCAATATAGTTTGGCAAGTGAGTCTGTGACAGGGACAAAAGGGGAAAATGCCGCAAAAAATGGCCAGAATATTCTAATAAATTCTCCGAAAATGGGCGTGCTTAATATTTTTGGCTGAATAAAAGGTAACAAATAAATATAACGAAAATATTCACTATTTTACTTAAATATTTAACAACTTTTAACAATGAAGACAATAGCGGCGTTCGGTAATTCAATTTTTTTCATCGTTTTGCTCGGAATTTTTGACTGGCACGTGGTCAGTCGTACGATTACAACAATAAGTCATGTGCCTGTCAAAAATTCTGAGCAAAACGATGGAAAAAATTGAATTACCGAACGCCGCTAATGGCCTTTTTATCACAGACCCTCTAAACATTGACAATCACTCCTGGCGTTTGACTTTTTAGCGTTTTTCCATAAATAAATTGATACATGATGATACAATGATTACGCCGCGCCGCGCCAATGGAAGAATAACCAAGACGCTTGCTGTCGCCACTCGCTCTCGGTACATTTCAGGTCAGCCATCATTTCTTTTGCAATAAATGGATTCATTAAGGAAGAATATTTGACTGGTCTGCCTTACGTTGCCAGTTATGTATATCAAAAAATAATAGTTTTAATGCATTAGCTCATTTTTGTTTATTAATCGTCTTAAATATACCTATTTCAACTAAATAAACTGTGCCTATAATATTAATAGTGAATTCCCTTTAATAGTATTATAATGCCATGTGTTCAAGTCACTAAAGAAAGTTTATAGCAATATAAATGTAATGGAATTTAAAAAATCTGACAACACAGCAACTTAGCCATAAAAGCCATAAAAATTTTTTGCCCGCATACTTTAAATTTCTTTGGCTGTTACATACTCACTTGCCAAACTATACTTACCCAATCTACATAAATGGCCAAACAATGAAACATTTGATCTTGTTGGCATCACTTTCGAACATGACCTCAGCAGCTAAAGAGCTTGGTTTTCTCTTTCGAGCCAGAGAATACTTCTCCCCTTCCCACTTACACACTCTATATTTCCCAAATTAGATCTAACCTAGAGTACTGTTCCCAGATCTGGGAAGCGGCTCTAAAGACCTATTTGTCATAATTCCCCCCCGACTAGTGATGTAAGGATACGTATCCAAAAATCCGTTGGATCCGAATATTAAAAGAATCCGGATTATCCGGAACCGGCCGAGAACTTGAATACGGATTCGGAATCAAAATAAATTCGCATCGGGTGGTTACTAATGCAAAGTGCAAAGAGAAAACGGAATCGGAATCGAGTGTAAGCGAACAACACGGTCTGCGATTTGGCATATTTGATATTGTGCTTTCTCTTTCTAATGACATTTCCTAAAAAAAGATGGCATAGTTATCGGGGTAACGGGTATCATATGAGATGAGACCCATTGGTTAAACTAGTCCCGCCTCACCCGAACCGAATTCAAACGAGAACGGCGCGACGCGGTGCCTTCTTATCCCTAAACTTCGACTTCGAATGGTATGATACCGATACCGCATCGACCTACCTAGCCGTGTATCCGGATAGAAAATGTTTTAGTCTGTTGCATGCATACGTATACATGATCTGTAACCGCTTTCGCGCGGGTCAAGAAATGGATTCGTATTCGGATAATGGATACGGATATTAGCTGATTCCGATTCCGTATGATTCGGATATCTAATGAATACGGATATTTACAACACTACCCCCGACTGTCCTAACAGAACAACAGCTACAAAAGCCTATAACATCTCACTTCACGCGCTCGGGTCTCCAGATTAAGGAACAAATTGCCTGCAGATGTTTCCCTTTCCCCGCCCAACCTCCAATCCCTTGAATCCCTTGGCAATAGATTCCATTTCCTTTCTCTTCAGACGCCCACGATACGTTAATACTTAGGCTTGAAGTCTACTTTGGCTGTTTCAGATAAAATAAAAGCTAATACTGATGACTCTAACTTGAAGTATTGAAGGTTGGGGAAGGAACCAAGGAAAGAATAGATTTTTTTTTGGTTTTATAAATAAGTATTGTCCATTTAGAATCAGTACTTGCACTACTCTAAATCTAGTTCCTCGTTGAAAATTGTACTTTAGCCTTTAATTAACTGTTTTTATCATAATTTATGTGCACTCATGCCGTGATACGAGCTTTAAAATTTGAAAATTTACTGCATATATGGTATATTATGTTAAATTTAATTGGTAAAAATAAGACGAGTTTATTATGCATTTAGAATGCTCGAAACGAAAATCTGGAACTACCTGAAAAAGTAGGTTTATTTTAAACACTTTTTCCATATTTGTAAAAGTCGATTAAAGAGTTGTTTTGTGTTAATTACTATGGTTTTTTACCTAAAAACGTATTATTTTTGCATATATTTTCGGATAATTTATTCCAAAAGCTCTGCGCGCTAAATTATTGCCATTTGACCAATATTCCAGTGTATTTCTCATTTGTCATTGTATGAATCTGTTGATTTGTGACTGTTCACAATCTCATAGAGTATAGGTACGGCAATTGACAATGGGCTTATATTCAGCATTTTTTTTATTTCATAATACAAAAGTACTCCTTGTCATGCTCGAACGTTTTACACTATAAGTGAATTTCATAAAAAAAGATCTTGTTGATCTAAAGATATCACCAATTTTGGATCCAGAAAGTTAGGGTCTCAGAGGCGTTGTAAAAGTTCTCCAACCAATAAAAATTACAGTTGAAGCCCATGCCGTCACGATACGGATTTATGTAAAGCAGATGCTGCATTAAAGTTCATGTTGAAGGAATTATCCAGAATTAAAACACCTGCTGCATTAAAGTTCATGTTGAAGGAATTATCCAGAATTAAAACACCACTCAGTACGGAACTACAAGAGTCATTGAGAACAATGAGAACATTCTGACATTCTCTGTTATCTCGAAAATCCCGACATTCTAATCTCTGAACAATATGATTGCTTCAAAATATCAAATATTTCCCTCATTAAATCTGAATGGGAAACACTTTTAATGAGGCTAGACTAGACACAGACAACGACAGTGAAACAGAAATCAGCGACGAAGATGGCATTCCCATTGCAGAAATTCTGAGAGCAGAAGGGAATGAACCATTCAACGTCAAACTGCAAAAAGTACTACTAAAATGTTCAGAACCATGACATGACAAGAGCCAACCAGTAATAAGACCCGGATGTCCGCAATCCTTACTCAAGAAATTGATTTATTTGCAAATGATGGCAGTCGCGGACGTAATCTTTAAAAAACCTTTGAATTCCTACTAACCATTCAGCCCACAAGCATAGAACCCGAGAGATGTTTCTCTTCCGCAGGAGTTTTCTACAACAAAATACGTTCTAACCTGGAAGACGAAATTTTTGACGCCCTAACATTTTTGCGGTATTTTTTTAAATAAGTATAAATTTATACATATATATTTTTTGTATTTAGAGTCGTTTAAGTACTTTAGTTCATTTGTATGTTTAAACTTAATAAATAAAAATTTTAATATTTGAATCCTTTTAGATTTTTTTCGGGATTAATCCCGTAATCCTGGGATTAGACAACAAGAGCTCGAAAATCCTGGGATTAAGAAAAACAGTCGGGATTGACACCCCTAGTTCAGTTGATTTTCGTAGGATGTCATCGGACGGAAATTGAGTTTTTTGAATGTAGTCGAATTTTAAACCCTAATACTTTTATTATTACCCGTCCAAGCGATGCAGTTTTTGTGTGCGTGTTTCAATTGACTGATCGTGCAATAATAATATATTTATTGAAAACGCGAAGTGTTTGTCGTAGAGCGTTAAAACCGATTCAGTAATCGTACTGGTAATTCCATCAATCCTCATGAATTTTTACTGGAATAACAATTTTTCCAAATTTTTAGTCAAATTATGTGTACGTTTTGCTCAGATTTGTATGTTTTACACAAATACTTTAAAAATACTTTCGTTGCATTCCTAAGGAAGCGTTTATAGAGAAATTATATTTGCCATGCGACATTTTCCATCACCAAAACGAAACTAAAGGAAAAATTCACTGGAATTATGTGTCTTCTACGATGGCTGACCTAAAAAAGAGTCATATTTTATTACTAAATTAGAAGTGCTGTTTTCTAACTGTAACAAACACTTATCAAAAGTTTCACGGAAGACATAAATTGTTCCAAGTAACTTCTTGGTGTAACCAAGAAGGAGAGTTAACAACAACTACTTTGTACTGTTTTTTGTCTCAGTTCCCAGTTGTCGTCATTTAAAGTATTTTTATTTAAGTTTTGCGACGTGAGGAGGTGTTAAAAAGAAAAAACAACTTGAATCTGTTTATTATTAATATACTTATGTAGTGTACTCTAAGCTGTATGTCCAATTTACCGAGAACCAAGCGAAATTGTGATTACATGCAAATTTCATGTCGAAACTATGTTATTTCATCTGATATTCCAATTAAGCTTTATTTGTACCTTCTTGAACCACCCTAAACAACAAATATGATATTGCAAATTCCTTTAATTTTCATGAATCGTCCCGTAGAATGTGACAACGGAGTGAAGTTATGATAGCAGGCAAATTCCATCTCAAAACTGTGGTATTTCATCTTATATTCAAATTAATTTTTATATTTATCACCCTGTATACACTCGAACAACAAATCTGATATTGCAAGTTCCTTTAGTTTTCCTGAATCGCCCCGTAGAATGTGACAACCGAGCGAAGTTATGATTACATGCAAATTTCATCTTGAAACTGTGTTATTTCATCTTATGTTCACATTAATTTTTATCTTGATTATCATTTTATACTACGGTGCTAAAATTCCGACAGATAACGAACTAAGATTGCAGAGTGTCGAGTCGTATTGCTTTTAAACACTACCTCACATAACCGGGATTATTCCATTTTGTTTTACGAGGTACCTTTCCTACTATATAGGATTTAAAACGCATATATTATGTACTTGGCGCGACAAATTAATCATTTTTTTTTCTAACGATCAGTAAGTAATTTGATTCGTCTACTTATAAAAGTTGTAAAAAATTGAAATAAAAAAACTACTGAAGTTTATTTGCTTTTCATTACAAAAATAAAAACAACTATTCATGTACCGAAAACAGTAATATAACGTCCAACCTAAACAATACCTTTCAAAAATAAACCTTAATTTCTTAAAAACCAAGGGAGAAAAATTATTCGTCCACCAATTTTTTTTCGAAATTGGTCCAAACATGCCAAAACTAATAATGTGTAGGATACCCTTTTGATGTTATAATTTGTTGTAACCTGTTAGGCATTGACTCTACCAGTTTTATAACAAAACCTACTTCAATTTTTGACCATTCTTCTTGACATCTTGCTTTTATCTTTTGTTAAAAATTTTATATTCTTTCACCCTTTCTTTGGGTTCCCACCATGGATGTTTATTCGGGTTAACATCTGGGGATTGCGGTGGCGTTTCCAACAATTTTGGTACGCTATACAGTATCCACTGTTTAACGACCCGCGCTGTATGCTTTGGATTATTTTCGAGTAAGTTTATTTATCAATAAAACACAACCTATAAACGCATTGTATAAAATAACATGTCTAAACAAGTTGTTTAAAACAATACAGAAAATAAATAAAGATAAAGATGCTCCAAGCTCCATGATGGAGCCTCCATCTATGATACAATAGCTGCATTAAAATAAATTACCTTAAATTTCCGTAAATTCTCATAAATTCTCCGAGAATATGAATTTTCCCGAGAACATTCTCGTTCTCGGAAATATTCTCGGTAATTTTCCAGTAATTTATATTTTTTTATAAAATCATAAATTCTCGAGAATGTATGCTGGGAAATATTCTCGGTAATTTACCGTTCTCCGGAAATATTTCCTTGAGAACATTCTCATGGCACATCTCTAGTTTTGAGAAAATTAGGTTGTGGAAAAAAGGTATTTTCGAAAAATTATATTTTCGAAAAATTATTTTCCAAAAATATTTCGTAGGCACGAATAAAACGGTTCACAAAATTCTATTTTATTTATTGACCTGATTAACATTTTTTAAGTATTAAAATTATATTAGATAGGATTGTCTCTCAGAAGGTTGTATTTTAGTAATTAATTAGCATTTATTTTGCGGCGTTTTAAATCTTAAACAACTAAAACACATAAATTAGTGAACATAATTTAATCGAACAATAGACATCAACACTTAGTTACAATATTAACAAGGATTAAAATCTGAAAATACGAGAGATTAGTGTTAAATAGGTATATACTGGAGAAAAAATGATGGTTTTAGCACCGAATATATAATATTATATATTCGGTGGTTTTAGTTTTGTAGCTTTAATATAAAGTGGGGTTTCTCATGGATTTTGGGATGTTGGACCGTAAAATAGCCTCATTATAAAATGAAACTGCGGCGGTTCTTTTACTAAGTATACAAATAAAAATAAATCGTTTATTATTTACTAAACAGACATTCATTTTACAGTAGAACATTGATCCATTCACTGCCGGTGGCAGGTGTGCATTTGCCGTGATTTGCCTGTCTCGCTACATGGGCTTTGGTCCATAGTTTTATGGGCATTTTTAGTCTTCCGTGAAACGGAACACTTATGAACACTTCAGTGTCTGTCCGCCCGTCCGTCCGTCCGTCTATCACAGGCGATTTTCTCCGAAACTATTCGACGTTTGGTGGGTTTTAAATATCTCGGGAATCCCTGACTGCTCTAAAATGAAAATAATGATATCTATTTGATTTGACTTCAGTGGTTGCGTCTCATTATTTCACGATGACAGCAAAATACGCTAATTTGGACTCTCTGTTAGAATATGGTGAAGGTATACATACTTAAAATTTTTAGAATTAATAATAATTCTCATTATTATAATTTATTATAAAAATGACATTATAATCACGCTCGGCTGATTTTATTCATTATTGACATACACATTAGTTTAAATCAAAATTGTCCCGTAGATTCGGTCGTTTGTTATGAGTATATTCATACAGTCGCCAGGAACTGCAATTAAGAACATATCAGAAAATAATATTCATTAAGTTCGTATTAACTATCTGAACATTATAAAGTAAAAGTGAACCAGCTCAAATAACTAGTATTTTTTTAACCACTTCGCCTAGAGATAAAATTTAATGAGTAGGAGAATACGTTGTTGGGAACGAGTTTATTTAAAATATTAAATTGTTAAATTTTGTACGTTTATAGATCTTGATATGTTGAGGAATTATTATGATTATTATTAGTGATGTGAATGAAAAAAAAGTCAATGTTTTTTCCAAAATCCGTGTTTCCTTTGTGAAAAAAACATAGAGCTTGTTTTTTTTTTCAAAATAGCGTTGTTTTTTCACAAACTGACAAATATGCAAGGTTTTAGAGGAAAATAATTAAAAATCCATGTGATTACATTTGTAACGATAAAGTAAATAATATGCAATAAATACGTCAATATTTGTCAATAAGTAAACAGATATTAGAAAAAAAACGAACTAAAACCACCTATTTATGAACAGCAACACAAGAACAGCTAAAACGCCTAAGTTTAGTAATAGTAATAATATTACTAAAAATAGAAACAGTAACTAATAATGAAAAAATTTTTTTTTTTATTTTGGGCTATCCTAACAAACTAGTTTGCAAAAATTACCATGTAGTATTGCCCATCAGTAGTAAAGGTTGATGCTCCCCGAGTCTCCGCATGCGCAGTAGGGTCGACCTTGAACGCCCAGGTGTGCTATTGTTATTTGGCCTTGATATGCGCAGGTGTTATTCCAAGGTCAATGTCAAGAACTTGGCCTTGAACGCGAGCAGATGTTTCTTTGTTTGGTGATGACCAGGTGTACGATGCTTATTTCAAGGTTACATTTGCGGTGCATATTTTCAATGAATGCGAGCAGCTGTTTCTTTGTTTGGTGATGACCAGGTGTACGACGCTTATTTCAAGGTTACATTTGCTTGGCCTTGAACGCGAGCAGATGTTTCTTTGTTTGGTGATGACCAGGTGGACGACGCTTATTTCAAGGTTACATTTGCGGTGCACATTTTCAATGAATGCGAGCAGATGTTTCTTTGTTTGGTGATGACCAGGTGGATGACGCTTATTTCAAGGTTACATTTGTGATGTTAGTTTACCTTGAGTTATTACTGGGGTGTAACATGTTTTGGTATGAAGATCGAGTGGGGGGTCTAAATGTGGATCGGTATAAATGAGGGTAGGGGGGGTTAAATTTTAGTATAGAACATTGTGTTGAGTAAAACGGTTCAAGCAAGTTAATTTGAAAGTCATGGCGTACGTGTGTGAAAATTGTGGTAAATCATTTACTCGGAGTTATAATATGTTACGACATAAACGAGAATCGTGCGTAGCACGATTTGAAAATATGCATGGTGGAAAACAGCGAAAAGTTGACGATGGGGCATCAACATCCGAGGTGCGTACTTGCACTTGCTGCAATATAACCATACCAGCAAATCGAATGGCAGCTCATCAAAGAACAATACACCATAAAAGTAATGCATGTTCACCAATATCAGCTGGTGTTGAGCTAGTGTCCAGTGCTTTTAGAAATAGGATTGCCACATACCGTATATCAAGTGATAATGAACATACTGACTATTCATTATTTTTTGATGAAATTAAAGCAAAAGTGTTAGAGGTAGTAAGTGACCTAGTAAGAGTGCGTTGTGCTTTGAAAGTTAATATGGTGGTTGTTGGTCGGTATCTGTTACCAACACAAGATAATATGTACAGTGACAAGTCATTTAATACACGCAATGAAATTGTTACTTCAGGAAGCGATTTGGAAGAAATATATCAATCATTAGTGGAAGCCATGAAGACTCAATCGACTGAGTTTCAGGAAAAAGATTCAGGTATGTTATAAATTAACGACTAAAAATAAAATAAATACTTATGTCAATCTTTTTGTGTTTTCGTAGGTTGGGCTCTGGAAAAAATTCTATACCTGGAAGTAAATGTCAATGAATATAAACCTTTTGGTGGATCTTCATATATAAAGCTACCCCGTTTCATCGAATTGAAAAAAGCCATCATCAATGTGATTAATCAAGATGAGTGTTGTTTTGCGTGGTCAATCGTGTCTGCTTTGTGCCCCACCACTAGAATGGCATCACAGATTCGATCTTATCCACACTATTCAAGAGTGCTGAATTTTACAGGTATAGACTTTCCAGTAAAGTTGCGTGATATATCAAAATTTGAAGAAATGAATAATATTTCAGCTAACGTTTATGGTTTGCAAAAAATTTTCGAAAATAATATGTTAAAGTACGAAGTTGTCGGTCCATTAAGGTATTCGGGTAGAAAACTTAACAGACATGTCAACTTGTTGTTAATAACAAAGGATTGTAGTATTAAAGATGATGATGAACATATTTGTGATACGCGTTGTTCTAAAAGTCATTATTGTTGGATAAAAGACTTATCGAAATTATGTTCCAGTCAAATTACATCGCGTAGAGATAAAATGTATTTTTGTGATGGTTGTTTGATATATTTTAGTTCACAATCATCTTTGATATTACACCAAAAAAATGACTGTAACCACAAATATTCATTAACACCATCACTAAATTTAAAAATAGATAAATTTGGAAGGAGTGTAAGTGAAAATATATTAAAATTTGAAAACATAGAAAAGCAAATGCGTGTACCGTTTGTTGTTTACGCGGATTTCGAATCGGTGCTTAAACCACTGGATACAGTGGAACCAAATCCCACAAATTCTTACTTAGTCAAAAGCATCAAACATGAACCGTATTCTTTTGCGTATTTAATAAAGTGCTCCTTTGACGATTCGATTTCAAAATTTGAGCTCTACCGGGGAAACGACGCAGCCCAGGTTTTCGTTTCGCGACTTGAAAGTGATTTAAGATCTCTTTACAATACATACTTAAGAGATATAAGAGCAATGGAAACTTTAACGGCTGACCAAATAGCGGAGTTCAATAATGCCACAAAATGTGGTATATGTGAACGACCTTTTGAAAATAATAATTGTAAAGTAAAGGACCACTGTCACATAACTGGGAAAAAAAGACCTGGTGCTGCTCATTCGATTTACAATTTAAATTATAAGTTACCCAATTTTATTCCAATTATATTTCATAACTTGAGCGGGTACAATTGCCACATGTTTATTAAAGAGTTGTGTCGTCACGGAGACAAGATCGATGTTTTAGCTCAAAGCAAGGAAAAGTATATTTCGTTTACGAAAAGTATTTACGTTCACGATTATGTCGATAATAAAAGTGGGGCAATAAAGAAAAAATATGTGAAATTGCGGTTCATCGATAGTTTTAAATTTCTATCAACTTCGCTGGAAAATTTGGGTAATGGATTAGCTGTGGGTAGTTTCAGGGAAACAGGAAAATATTTTTCTGATAATGAGCAGTTTAATTTAATGCGCAAAAAAGGTGTTTTTCCCTATAGTTTTGTCGATTCAATGGAGAAAATGAACCATCCAACTTTACCCACAAAAAATCAGTTTTATGATAGTTTGTCAGAGGAGCACATTAGCGATGAAGATTATGACAGAGCTAAAAAGGTGTGGGACACATTTAATTGTAAGAATTTGGGGGACTATTCGGATTTATATTTGAAATCTGATGTTTTATTATTAACCGATGTTTTTGAACAGTTTCGCGATACTTGTTTAGAAACGTATAAACTGGATCCAGCACAGTACCATACCCTTCCAAGTTATTCGTTTGATTGTATGTTGCGTATTTCTAAGGTAGAGTTAGATCTATTGACTGATATCGACATGGTTCATTTTTTCAAAAAAGGTATTCGAGGCGGTATAAGTCAGTGTTCAGAAAGGATGCACGCTGCCAACAACATATATGTACCAAACTACGATCCTAACGAACCATCATCTTTCATTGTTTATCTTGATGCAACAAATCTGTACGGTCATAGTATGTCGCAAGCATTACCATTTGGCGGCTTTAGATGGTTATCAGAGCATGAAATTTTAAATTTAAATATTATGGATGTGGATGATAGTGGTCCAGAAGGATACGTTTTGGAAGTTGACGTTCATTATCCGGATACGCTATATGATGACCATTCCGACTTACCCTTTTTAGTTGAAAATATTGTACCACCCACGGAATCGGCAAAATTTTCAAAGTTAATTCCGAATTTAAACGATAAAAAGAAATATATCATTCATTACCGAACATTAAAACAAGCAATCAATAACGGCCTAATGGTAATGCAAACACACAGAATTTTAAAATTTAATCAATCCCCGTGGTTAAAGACATATATCGACTTAAATACAGATTTGCGCAATAGGGCAACAACAAAGTTTGGTAAAGACACTTTTAAATTAATCATTAATGCTGTTTTTGGCAAGACCATGGAAAATGTGGAGAATCGTAATGATATAAAACTAGTTACCCGATGGGAAAATGACAGGAGTAAAATTGGGGCACGAGCATTAATTTCTCGTCCTTATTTTAAAAGTTCAACGGTTTTTAATAAAGAATTCGTTGCCATTCATATGGATCGATTAAAGGTAACTTATAATAAACCAATTTATATCGGATTTTCCATACTGGACATGTCGAAAACAGTAATTTATGATTTTTTCTACTCATTCATTAAAGCAAAATTTGGCAAAAATGCTTCTTTACTGTATACCGACACAGATTCGTTAATATTAAAAGTTTACACCGAAAATTTTTATCGTATAATTGCAGAAAATCCGGATAAATTCGATACATCCAATTATACCGAAGGAAATATTTTTAACATAAAAAAAAGTCAGTCAGTAGTAGGTAGAATGAAGGATGAATTTCCAGGTGATCCAATAATAAGTTTTTATGGTACCGGAGCCAAAGCTTATTACATAAACTCAATCAGTAGCGAAATTAAAAAAGCGAAAGGTATAAAAAAACGTGTAATTGAAAAGCAGCTTCACCTGGAAGATTATCGGAATATCGTAGAACGTGGTGGTCAGATATTTCGAAAAATGAAAACCTTTCGAAGTTATAAACACGACGTTTATACCGAAATAATTAATAAAGTTGCTTTATCTCACCACGACGATAAACGTTATATTATACCATCAACAACAAAAACTCTACCTTGGGGGCACCCAGACATAAAGTTTTACGAAACAAACCCTGAAGATAACCTAAATATGTTAATACAACCTATGCAAAGTTTTTTACCCGAAAATATTAGTTATAATTAGAAAAATGTTGGAAAGCCTGTGTTTTAGAAAAATAAAAAAATATTAACTCCAATGTCACGTAGTTTTATTAACCACTATAGTAATAGCAATAGTTGAAATTGTATAACGCAGGATAGTAAAATACATAGATAATTGTTTCAATAATATGTTGTTTTATTTTACAATATAGTAATAAAGTTACAAAAATAAAAATTAATTAATGTCTGGCTTATAAACTTCTCGTAGCATCCATTGTCTTCTCAACATATCAGATCTGCTAATCGGCCCTCGTCGACACATCAGCGTTCCACAGTAATGACACTTAACAATCCTTACTCTCAACAATTCAATGTAACTGTAAGATTGCATGTGGTCAGTCCAAATATATACTTCTCTTTTACAATTATAGCAAACAGCAGAAATTATTATTTGTGCTCCTGAAAAAGTCTCAGCTGGACGACTGTTATCTTGATCTGCGGGCAACATTATAGTTTCTGATAATAGGCATCGAAGGAAAGAGAGTGTCTATAAATATGGGTTGTCTGGGTCATATAACCTTGAGAGCACAAACAATAACAGAAGTAAGGACACACGATTACCTTGAAAATATGTTCTTGAATCGCTGTTTAGCCGTAGAACGCAACCTTGTAAGTTGAATGAACTTGTTTGGCCTCCAAAGCATCAACCGTCAGATAGAGTGGGGGAGTTTATGGTGGGGTGATAAGTATAAATTTGGTTTGCTAGGCAGAGCATTTCATAGTTCGCTAGAACAGTTCGCCAAGTAAATACATTTGTCAGTTTAGTGCAGTGAGTTAGTTAGAAAAATGAATTCCGGTAGTGAGTCATTGTTAAATGCGTTTAACTTGGATGGAAGTATCCAAGCAGAGTTGATGGGGCAGGACGTTATTGACCTGCTGACCCCGGGTGTGTTTGACGAGTGGCACAATGACGACGTGCTAAACACTGCGTTTGTGGAAGAAGAGAATGTGGGTGAAAAAAAAGTAGCTTCGGCGGTTGATTACGTCAACAACTGGACGGAGAAGGACGGCGGGCGCATCAATATCATAAGTGATGTGGTGGTAAAGAAGGCGAGGCGGCAACCCACTACGAAGTTGGAAAAGCTGCTGAAATTGCCAAAGACAGCCGGCAGCAATAAAAGTCAATTTTATGCAGCTATGGAGGGTGAACAGAAGAAGAAGAAGAAATTCGTGTTCAAGCGACCAACAGTGCCAGTCCAATACCCCGATTTTTTGGAGACGTCACAACCACCGAAGCCTCTGTCACCGGTCGTCATAATTAATGAAGGCCCAAACTCGACAACGCCCGAGCCGCCGCAGTCCATGCCTCCGATGGTGTTGGTGGCCGACCCTGACGAAAAATCGCCGATCGCGGGTGCACCACTATCACCAACAATAGGACGTGCCGCAAACCGGTCAAGATGCGATGCAAGCGATCGTACGAGGAATCGCAGCAGTCAACAACAACTGCTGAAGAGCCGGACTGGTTGAACGAGTCTTCTCCGCGGCGTATAGTGCTAGGGAAAAACTACTACGAGAACTAAAAAAGTGTGATAGTGATGAGGTGGACTTTGAAAGACAAATGAATGAACTGCGGGTGAAAATGGAGGAAAATAAAAGGACAAGAGAGAAGTGCGTTAAAAGACTCGAAGCAATAAATAATTTAACGTATAAGAAGTAGTTTTAGAATTTTATTGTAAATATAGAGTTAAGTTATTTTTGTAATAGTAATGTATATATATATATATATATATAAGTAAAAGAAAATGTTTTTGTATATATGATAATAAAAAAAAGTTAAATGAAACAATATTTTTTATTTCTAAAATAAGTATACGGAAGTTACACACAAAAATAGTGTAAAAATGCAAAATAGAAAAAACGAATAGACGGAAAATGTAGGGCCGTAACTTTAGGTGTGTAATCGTTAGATGCACACAACTTAAGTATGCGATAAAGTGTTATGTCTGTGAAGAGAGGCTACCCGTTACAATGCCTAAAAACATGCATCTTATTTGTAATAAAATGTGAATTTTACTACAAGTAAGATAATAGACCAAACTCTCAGCTTTTCGTAGAGAACTTACTAGAAATTTAGCTAGTTCTAACGTACGGTAAGAACGTACATGTCTTTACAGAGTAACACAATATTTTCCAAAAGAAATTAATTCTTGAGAAATATCATGTTACATGAGATGTGACATTAATCAACTACAAACTACGATCAAATATTTTGTAGTCCTGAAAAGGACTGATTTTGTCGGGGTAGGTCGGGGCGGGCATGGTTCCGGGATCAGTTGGTGGAATCCGCTGGACCATCTTCATCCTGATGGTCCGTGATCCACCAAGTGGATGAATCGGCCGGACCGTCATGATCTTCCGGCGGCGGTGGTGGTACCCAATCGGTACTGGAGTCCGGCTCCATCTCGTCAGCCGGCAACTCTGCATCGTCGTTGGGCAGTTCGACTCCCCAATCGAACTCAGGTTCTTCGAGTGGTCGCAGATCATCCTCGTCCCACTCGATAGCATCCAATATGCCCTGCTCTATGTCGTCAAAGTCATCAAAGACTTGTTCGTCGACTTCGTTCATGTCGACCGTCTCGTCGCTCCAAATCGACGAACCACGACTTAATGGACGTTCAGGATTCATATTTAGATCTGGTAACTATCAGATTTAAAAATGAAGTGATTCTGTGACTCGCTCGCAACCGCTTAAATAGAGATAATCTACTCCCTCCACCACTCCATCCCCACCTTTTCACCTCTAACAAACTAGAGTTTATTATACAAATGCCCTCCATCCAAAAATGATACTGGCGGACTTCACTGTCGAAAACTGCTTTTAGTTCTCAAAAATGGTGTAATTGTGTTCTGGAAATGTGACCGACAAAGAAACTTATACTCGATCCGTCTGGACTTACATAATTTCTATCTAATGTCACAGATGTCGTGACATTAGATAAATACAAGTAAGATCAAAATATCCTGTCATCCTGAAAAGGACGGATTTTGCAAGGAAAATTATACTCGATCCAACTGGACTTATATAATTTTCTATCTAACACCACATATACTATGGCATTAGGTAACTAAAACTACGATGAAACATTCTGTGGCCCTGAAAAGGACCGTTTTTCACGGGATATCTTATTTGTAATCAGGCTCGATTACAAATAAGGCACGCACTCTGATGTTGTAGAGTACCAAGAGCTACTCCACAACCTTTGCAGTTCGGTATGTGCGCGCGACTACCGAAATCTTGGGTTACATGACCACTGAAGAATTGGTCACCAGCCGACTTGTTTTCCAAGTCGGCATAGCAGCCAATACACCACTCGTCATTACCCACCTTCACCAGGTTTAAGGTCTTGCACACCCGGCGGGATCGGACGGGGAAAACTTTCCTCTGTCTTAGAGCCCAATTATCCAAATTCCTAGGAGTATCATCGCTTAAGTATCCATCATCATCTGATGATGCCATGTTGAGATGAGCGAATGTAATGAAGTAAGCAGTCGAGCCGAGCTGCTTTTAAAGAGCTCAGCTTCCCCCACCACAACCCACCCCCACCCCTACCACCCCCAGTGTAGCATAGCGGATTGATTTAAAGTATTTTTAGCATTTTTAAAATTTGAAAATAATGAAAAATAAAGATTTTTGATTTTTCACCATTTTCATCAATTTTTTTAAGGCATTTCCCGACCATCTACGGCAAAAGTGGAAAGCACAAAAGATTTTGATTAATTTGAACTATTTTTTGACATTTTTTAAATTTCGAAAAAATAAGAAATAAAGATTTTCAATTTTTTTAGCATTTTCATAATTTTTTTTAAGGCATTTCCCGACATTTTATGAAAAACTTGAATAAGACTAATACGTTTCTTTTACTGCCCTTAACCCATTTCTGAGGTTATTTCTTAAAAATTCCAAAAAATTAGCGGGGTAATAGCTACTGCGCAGGCTTTGAGACTTAAAAAAAAAAAACCTCCAAGTCGTTTCCGCATACTCCCGCATCCTTCCGACACCCCCTTATACCTGTTTTTTCACATTGACACCCCTCTATTTTTCGATTCCTTCCCCGTACAAAGATTCTTTCCATTCAGTTCGATTCTTTGCTAAAATTCATTGGACACGTGGTTCGGCGTTTTTTTTTCCTACCGACCGTTACGAAGTTATTCGGCCTCAAAGTTCGAAAATCCTATCTTTTTCAAAACTCTTTTTTGAATTTTCGACTTTTTTCACTTTGAAAAATATTTTCTTGTGTTAAAACCCCCACTCTACTCTTTTTCCTTATAACTTTTTTGTCTACATCTTATGCTTTCCCCCCTTTTTCATGTTTTCCCCAAAAAACATACCTTCACTCTGGGTCTTTTTGAGCCACCTCTTTTTACTTTTTATGACTCGGATCCCTCAGGTCTTATTTAAAAACGATTATGCGACCCGTCTCGCCCCATGCCTTCGCCCTATTCACCTTAACTTCCCTGTACTACCCTTCTGAATTCACTATAAATCTGAAAAATCTCTTTTTCAATTCTTTCCAAATTTAATTTTAAAATGTCGTTTCCTATCACAAAAAGTTTACTCTAAAATATTTTCCTATAACTTTTTTCGATCTGAGCTACACTTCTCCCGTTATTCATGAGCAAACCTGATCAAACCCCATAATTCTTGAAATTTTGATTAGTCTGATCATTTTGATCATAAAAAGTTTTATGTCAAATGTTCTGAAATGTCCTTGAACTATCAAATAATAATAATAATAATATTAATAACAAAATTCTTATTATTTGTATTGGCTAAACAAACCCAAGCAAACCTGAGCAAACCCACAAGTTATGTGCTTGTTGTCATTGCTTTGATCCGAAATAAAAATATTTTTGTTATATAAGGGTTAATGTGGTTGCTTTTTTTGTTACAAATATACAAAAATAAAAATCTTAGTGGGGCGACAAATATCGATTTTTAGTTCCAAAAATATACGTCTCGGAAATAACTGAATGGATACAATTTTTAAGTTAGAAAAATAACAATTTTAACGGATTTTGGACCTTTAACTTAAAATAAGTTTTAGACACTTCTAGGTAAATTATCGAAAAGAGTTATGCAAAAATGTCAACGTCTATTTTTAAACGTCCTGAAACTGTCATCCTTGGTCATCTTTGCATTTTTCACCGATTCAGTGTCAAACACAAAGTGACTAAGAATATCTAAACTACGATCAAATCTTTTGTGGCCCTGAAAAGGACCGTTTTCGCGGTGGGTTGGGTTAGAGAGGGAAACCTAGAGTGGTTGTTCCCCTCTCGCGATCTGAACCGATCGCGGTGCGGCGCGCCGTCTTCGTGCCTCCAGTCGCGTGCTGCGACGGCTCCGACGGCGCTCCGTGAGCTCTTGTAAGAGAGCCTCCCTTTCTTCCGGACCCAGCAGCATCTGGGGTCCTTCCACCACTTCCACCGGCTCTGTTGGAGCCGGCTCCGGTGGTGGCGGCGGTCTTGGAATCGGCTGTACGATCGCCGTTGGCTTATTCGCGTTTTTTAAACGCCAAGCCTCCCAAAACTCACTTATTTTGGACTCCCTTGTCGTCCTTAACATCAGCCTGTCCTACTTCATGGCTGGTTGAGAAATGAAAATTGTGATGGCTGCTCCCGCTTTTAAAAGCATTTAGGATGGTGGGGGGTGAGAGTGGGGGTGAGAGTGGGGCTAAACGGTTCTAACATATCCTTTCAGAGTAACAAAATATTTCCTATAGAATAGATTTCTTGTTCGAAATATTTTGTTACACTGAAAGGATACGTCTGTTTTTGTCATACTTAAGAGCAGGTTTGCCAACGTTCTATGTGAAACGACAAAAATTCTGATGTATCTTTTTGAGCGTATCAACCCAGAGTGAATTTATTTTTTTAAATATGTTTCTTGATAGAAAGTTATGTCACTTTGAATAACTAGAGGCATATGCGTTCTTATCATACATAAAAACTACAAGCTAAATCTTGCAAATGCTCTTTCTCTCGCTATCTATGTATGATTTAAACACATAATGCATCTCTCACCCAAAGTAACACAATTTTTCCTTCGAGAAATATCTTCCTTAGGAAACATAGTGTTTAACTACAAACTACGATCAAATATTCTGTAGTCCTGAAAAGGACTGATTTTGTCAGGGGGCAGGCAGGGTTGTTATTTGAGGGTCCTTATTTGTAATAGGAATTTAAGTCCTATTGCAAATAAGGCATGAGTTCCGGTGAGTGACTGTAAACAGTCTCTCCCGACACCGACGACACCTCGAGTAGTTCTGCATACGCTCACATCGTGCCCCCACTGTGAAATGGCACGATATGAATCTAGCACCTATCTGACCCCTAAATCCTGTGTAGCAGTGCATACAATAGATGAGGTGGGGTCCAACTTTTACATAGCAGTGCCAGATGCAATACCTAGGTCTAAACCTACGCGTATTGCGTACACCCCTATGTTGCGCATTATGTGCGATTGCCTGATCGTCATCGCTGGAATAACCATTATCCGAGCTTGATGACATCTTGGCTTCGAGTGAATCTCATTTTCTAAATCACGTCTTATATACATTCTTTCCCCACCCCTCTCCTAAATTTCTCTCTATTCTTCACCTCATAACCTTATTTACCAAAGCCCCACCTTTGAAGTATTAAAATAAGCCTCAAATATGTCGTATGTAGTAAAAATAAAACTCAAATGTGTCGTTTATAAGTTTATTTTAAATATGTAAAGTACATAATTTGGAGAATTACACAACTTCAAACTAATGTATTGATTTGTTAGTAACAGAACCATTAAGTATATTGTAGCTAAAAAATGCATCGTGAATAACTAACGCGTACACTTTAATGTCTTTAGGAAATTTACTTTTGCGTGTTTCGAACTCCAATTTCACGTCCACTGTGGACGTCCTAACGGCTTCTGGTTGGTGACTGCAATCGATTACGAATAACGGATTTTGCAGATAGTCGGCAAAACTCATCATAGGATCGCTCAGTTCTCGCTGGTAGTAGCTAGCTTGAAAATTCTCATAATTATAATAGGCTGCGGCATACAGTTTCTTTGAAAAATCTAAATTCCATCTTTCGTACGGAAATACGGCAGAGTTCAGATAGAGCCTAATATCACTTATATCGGCCGTTGTAAATTGTGTGCTATCTTTTGCTCTGTTGTCGGAAGAGCTAGTTGGTTGAAAACCGATAATCAAATATCTCGGTTTTTCGAGACTCGTGCTAGTTCTTAAGGCCCATACGTCTGACGATGTTTCTCTCAAAGAAGGTAGCTCGTAAAGATCCCATTTACGGTAAGCCATTGGAACGTTTGCGTTACTGCCACCTTTATTCATGCGTGATAATATCTTTAACTTCTGTCGATCGTCTGGAATAATGTGACGAATTTTCCATTCAATTTTTTCAATTGAAATGTCTGCATCTACTTCGCCGATATAGCAATTGTTGAAAGTGCGGGCGATAATTAAAATCAACTCTTGCTTGACGTTAAAAATACCCTTTGAATAATCCTCTGCGAAACCCATGAGATATTTTAGAGGAAGCTTGCCGGAGAACACGTTACTTGTGGAATCTAGTATACCTTGATTTGCTTCGTCTAGACCCCATCCACATGCCATGAGAGCTCTATTTTGTGCGGCACCCAATGACACCATAGTTTTCATCGTTGTACTAATTCCGGGTTTCCGAACGACGGCAACTTGCTCCCCTCCCATTTCATAACGACATTCGTCGAATAGAAAGGCGATGGCATTATTTGATAGATAACATTTCTTACTAACATCTTTGGGTTTAAATGTTCCTTCGATGTAAATGTAACTATCCGATATATCCAAAATGATATCTTGAAAGTGTACAGGTATACGAATTTCATCGGAATTGCGGAATGTTGGAGAACCGTAAGGTTTATATGTGTGTTCTTGAAAACTAATAATGGAGTTATCAAAAATGGGTTCGGTAAAAACTTCGATTTTGTCACTGCTAGCGGCCATCATTTTCTAATTTTTCTCACTTTCAAACCGATCGATTGTAGAAATTTGCAATCTTTCACGGAGAGCTGGCGATTGCTGTGCAGATGTGTTTTCGATCGTCCGTCTGACTTGCGAATGAACCTTGACTGTGTTGTCTGCTTACTTTTATGTCGTTTAACTGAATCTTGAATTGTTGACAGCTTATGCAGTTGACGGTTAAAGCAAAAACCCATTATACGATTTTTTTCAACTCTAGTTTAACTATTATTTTCTCACCTCGAAAATCGATCAAATCACCGCTATCGTCCAAGATGCGTAGAGTAATGTTGTCGATAAACTGACGACCATCCGGCATTATCGGCATATAAATATTATTTTGCGGTTCTTTAGAGATTTTGTAACCGGGTTCGACGTCAATATCAAATTCAAATAACGTATGACTTTCCAAAGAATTCAGGTATGCTCCGGAAATTATATTACAATCCACACGTACGATGCGCACTTTCATTATGTCCACGATGGTACTTGATTCGTGTCTTTGTCCACCTTGCAGCAACACAGAGCCAAATCCGAGCACTTTGCCGATACTATTGCTACCTCGGAAATCGATGCTATATTTTGACTTTAGCTCACATTTTAACGTATTATTATTGGCTGTTAATGAAAATAAATCGGCACCAACTTCATTGCATGACTCTTTTAAAGCGGTGTACATGGCTTTTGCTATTTCATTAATTTCGTAAGCTCCTGGTGGAATCCTTAAATGCTTTGGTATAGCTGTTTTCAAATGGCTGAATGAATTATTGCTTTCGTCGATATTAAAAATCGAATTATATGTGTAAAATCCCAGCAGTGCAACTCCATATTTGCTTGTTGTATTTAACTCGATGGGTGGGTAAAAATCCGCACTTAAGACACTTGAATGTCCTGTTAGAGTGAATGTGTAAGACATGACTGACCACGAAACTATTTGTGTAGCTATTTTATTGCTGTTTGCAACAGTTAAATGGATTTAAGCTGAAGCGTTGCTTTATTCCTTTGGACGTTTTTAAACTGTTTTCTGCCTTTATATTCACATCGTTAATTTTGCAATAACAACAAAATATTTTTTTTGGTATCGGTCCATCGCCCTCGTCCGAATCTGAATTATTGCTATTATAATGTTCGAAACAGTATTGATATTTCAATATATCGACGTCACTTTTTAGGTGATTAGGTAACCTATCCCAAACTAGTGCTATTTCATTTGGAGCTAATGCGATCAACACTTCTTTGGGCGTATTTTCTAACTGTTCAGCTGTCATTTTTTGTAATCCTCCGACTTCACGATATGCTTTAAGTGATAGCAACATTTTGGTGTAGTTGTCACGTTCCATTTGGGGTGTCAAAGACATACTTTTTTATGATTGTAAAAGAAACTTCAAACACAAATGTCCACACCAGACTGTTCCAAATTCTTGTTGACGGTCGTATGTATAGTAAATTTTCTTCGTCGCTTCGGAACCCATCTGCAGATATCGTACCAATTCCATAGGTGGGGGTAAATCACCGAAACTATCGTAGTATGTTACATCAGAATTGCTTTTTCTATATGCTACCCAATGAGTCCCTACACCCGACATACTATCCAAATTTATAATGGCGGCCTCATAACGTTTGGGACCGCGTACAGGTAATGAATCTCTCATATATACGCCTCGAAAGTGTGGTATTTTCATTTTTAAGGCGTACTTTTCTATATCAATATTGGATAGTGGTCTTTGAGGTAGGGATTCTATTAGTTTTTTGATTTCTTATTTTTGCTGTTGTTTATAAATAATCCCAAACCTGTGCGATATGGTTTCAAATATAATCCATTTCCTCTTGAACTTAGATGTAAGCCGGTACCTATTTTTTCTGCAGTCGACTTTTTTACTGCTTTTACGGCACGCACGATGCCTGCTGCACCACCTGCTAATGAACCTAAGGCGGATAGTCCTGCAAATATTGGTATTAACGGTAATATCCCCCCAGTCTTCGGAATTGGAATGATTCTAGGCGTGCGAATTTTTCGTTTGCCACCGGCTATTCTTAGGGATTTACGTGCAGCTATTTTCGATGCTTTCATGATATTTTTCTCGATAAGTTTTTTCCCACCAGCTTTTAACAATTCTGATCGAACGGGTCTTCTAATAGATGATCCAAAAGCTACTTTGTGTACTCGCTTATGTTTACCGACGCAATTTCCTTTAGTGTGGCGGCGGCGGCGCTGGAAGCGACGTTTACCTCTAGTGGATGCTTTTCTCGATTTTGATGATGATACACCCAACGTTGTTTCGCTTTCATAATGTTGGTTACCAACCAAGCTGCAGCTTTTTCACCAGCGCTAGAGTCTTTAGATTTTACTCTTTTCCACGCGCTTTGCTCGAGTTCCTGATCTGCTTGGTGGCGAGCACTTAAATTTTCACTATTACGCAAATAGGCTAAATCGTGTTTTTTGCATGCGACATCCAAAGAATTAATTCCTTGATCTCCTCTTGCCACACGTTTTACTATTTTCGTCCCGGGCCCGCAATACTGATAGCCTGGAATGTGTAACTCGAACGGTAGCCTATTAATTACTGAATTAACAATACCGCTTCCAGTCTTACTTGATAAACGAGACCGTCTACTTCGTCTGACGAGCGACATCTGAATGATAGTTTACATGAAAGTTCAGTATAAAATATAGATTTTGTTAAGATGCGTATCGTCAATCTTAAACAAAAACTTCCCGTCGATAATCTCGATGTAAAGGTCGGCTCTGGACTAGAACAAAAATTATTTAAAAGACATGGTCCTTTGCTACCGTCATCTATTCGTGGATTATTAATAGGACCTTCAAACTGTGGAAAAACAAATGTTATGATTTCGCTGCTTACTCACCCATCGGGACTGCGTTTCGAAAATGTTTATATCTACTCAAAGTCGCTCTATCAACCAAAATATGAATATTTAAAGACAATTTTATCTCCAATCAAAGGTCTTGGCTACTACGCTTTTAGCGACGCAAATAACATTGTTGAACCGTCAGATGCTAAACCTAATTCAATATTTATTTTTGATGACGTTATGTGTGAGAAACAGGACGTTATAAGATCGTATTTTAGCATGGGACGTCACAAAAATGTGGATGCCTTTTACTTGGCGCAAACGTATTCTCGTGTTCCTAAGCAGCTCGTCCGGGATAATGCCAACTTCATTATTATGTTTAAACAAGATGAGATGAATATGAAACATATATTTTCCGATCACGTTTCACCCGACCTGACGTTTACACAATTTCAAGAGATGTGTGCTAAATGTTGGGATAATAAATATGGTTTTTTAGTTATTGACAAGGATAGTGATGTAAATTCGGGCAGATACCGCAAGGGATTCGATAGTTATATATTCCTATAATAATAACTTGGATAATCATTTCATCGTTGAACGGTGCTTTGAAAGCATCATGAATGAAGAAATCGAATTAAAACGAAAGCTACTGGAAACTACAAATGCGGTTAGAAAAAAATTTAAACAAATTAAAGCAGCTAAAGTGCAGAATGAACATGATTTGGAAAAGTTTTATGAACCAGTTTCTAAACCACTAGAATCTATATCTAAAGCCGTAAAGCAGCAGCAGCAGCAGTACGTAACTAAAAAATCAAGTACTACGACTAAACCACAAAGTCGGAGTAGCAGCAGCAGCAGCTCGGTGGGAATGGCGAAAATGTTTGAAGAACATCCAACAGAAGCGGATTTTGAAACATCTACACCGATTCCTACACCGAAACGTGGAAATCGTGGGTCACTGTTCGAAACCCCTTCCCCTTCAACGATAACATCATCTCACACATCACCACACACATCAAGTGGTAGCAGTTCAGCCGCAAAAACTATTCAAGATTATTTAAATGGATTAAAATTGGAGCCATCTCATTATGATACCGTGTATGGTGTACGCTTTGGTAAAAAAGAAAATAAATCAACAAAATATATTGGCAACTTAGTGGTTCGTTTTCTAACAAACGGAAAGATGGTGTTATACAAGAACAAAACAAACATTGCTGAATTCGATGGAACGGCTGATCTTTACGATTTGATTTTTCTAAAAAATCCACCACTCCTAGGTAATGAAGACGAAATTAATCTAGATGTACTTCGAAAATACCAAACCATTTTGAAATTGACCGATGCGGCATACGACGGTTATGACAAGAAACGTGGTTTAAGAGAAACCCGATGGAGAAAATATTTACGAATCATAAAACCGCTAATTACGGGAACTAAACTGGGTGGTGGTGGTGGTGTAGGAAGAAAAAAAGGCGACAACAAAATCCAACTACCAGCAAAAAAGCGCCTATCGTCGAAATCATCTCAATATGTTTATTGGAATAAACCTAAGGAGTTAGTGGATAGATTACGATTATTGTGGGGGTCAAAAGTAGCTGGACATACCGGACATGATAATGAGATTATGTCAATTATGGAAGAGCTTCGAGAAGAAGGAATAATATATTAAGTTTTGCACGTAGTTGCCATCCTCAGTGTCTGATAAGACGTGGAACCTTATAATATGGATCCTAGCCGAGAAAAAATTAAAGTCGTAAATGAATTACATAGGACAGCAAGGAAAAATTTTGTTAGAAGACGTACAGTCATAAAAGGATATCGAGATTTGTGGCAAATTGATTTGGCGGAAATGCAGCAATATGCTACTGACAATGATGGTTACCGTTACATTGTTGTATGTATAAACTGTTACTCCAAATTCGTGTACACCAAAGCAGTTAAGAATAAGACCGGTGTTGAAGTTACGAATGCCATGAAAAGCATCATTGAAGAAGCATCATATGCACCAAACAATTTACAGAGTGATCAAGGAAAGGAATTTTATAATAGCACCTTTCAAGCCCTCATGAAAAAATATAATATAAACCATTATTCCACATATAGCACGAAAAAAGCGGCAATTGTTGAGCGTGTTATAAGAACTTTGAAAAGTAAGTTATATAAACAATTCTCGGCTAGAGGTTCTTACAGATGGTTACAAATATTACCAGCTATAACGAAGACCTATAATAACACTAAACACCGCACCATTGGAATGAAGCCTAACAGTGTAAAAGAGGATACCCCTATTAAAGCATATGACTATTTGAAAATTGCTCCGAAGAAAAAAAAATTTCATTTGGGTGACGTTGTTCGCATTAGCAAGTACAAAGGTGTATTTGACAAAGGATATACGCCTTCCTGGTCCACGGAACTGTTTGAAATAGCAAAAGTTAATATTACAAATCCACCCACCTACTTGCTGCAATCATTGGAAGGTCAACCTATTAAAGGATGTTTTTACGAAGCAGAACTGCAAAAGACAGCTAGCCCTGGTGTTTATTTAGTTGAGAAAATTCTTAGAAAACGCAAGAACAATCAAAACGATCAATTGTTTGTAAAATGGTTAGGTTTTCCAAATCAATTTAATTCTTGGATAGACAAATCAGATATTGTATAAATATTATCAAATAGGTTTTACGTTACGTATGTATGCATTATAAATAATAAAAATAAATATTGCTTTTCATAATTATTCGTTTTATTTTCAATTTAATAGTATAATTATGTTTTTAAATAGAACTTTATCTAGGTTGGTTTCCATTTTGGTTTTTTTGGATCCTTTATCTTCGTTGTAGTATACCGTGCAGCATGTGAGTGAATTTGATACATTTTTTCCTTAAGGTACGTAATTTTGGTCTCATCATCTTCAAACATTTTTTGAAAAACCGGTACTAGCACATTACTAAGTATGGTATATATCTGCGAACCAAGTTGATGAACTTCCGTAAGGACATATTCTTTGGTAGCAGCATCATTATCATTTATCGGTTGGGCAACATTCCTTAATAATTTTCCCTCTATATCAAAATGTCCATCTGAAGTAAGTTTAAATCCGATTCCGGGCAACCCTCGCGATAAGTTGTTACAAACAGGAGTTTTCTGTCGACCAAATTTATCAATTGTGTTGTTAACACGACCCATTTTAAAGTAAAACTAATTCACTCTCTTTATGTTCAGCCTATATATAAATGACATAACTAATAAAAATTCATTTTACAATACACCATGAAGCAAGTAAGATTTGACGAAGAAAGAAATATTATCCACCGTATGTCTGTTTGGTGTTTTGCATATAGACAAGCCAGACAAAGTAATTTTCAGCAACTAATACTTGATAGATATCGTTTTCAAAGGAGAATTGGAAAAATGGATGTAATGCTAGCGAGGATTTTAGAACGGAACCACAGAAATAATATATATCAAGAGCGATTTGTTAATTCAAATGTATGGTGAATAATAAACATATTTAGTACAAAAAGATTTTTATTAAGATTTAAATAATACATACACACTATCATTAGAAAAACGCACTTTTTCACATAAATTTAAAATTACATGACTATCATAAGAAACTTTTACACTATATCTAAATTGTCTCTATTTTTCGGAATTACCAGCGCTGCCCTTCTTGGTCGAATTCCATGGTCTCACTATTATTACGTTCTGATGAACCTCCTCCCCCTACTCCTCCTCCTCCTCCTTCTAAGAAAACAGGACTTTGCGGTGATTCGTTAATTATTTCGAGATCTTCAAAATTGCTTGAAGAAGTCCAGCGCTGCCCTTCTTGACTGAATTCCGGCGTATCGTGATTATTATGTTCTGATGAACCTCCCACTGAGACAGCGAGACTTTGCAGAGATTCACTAGAATTTTCACGAGATATTTGTTGCGGTGATTTCATCCCATGTTTCTTATGGTACTCATTTTGACACCATTCACAGAAACCCATTATTCCACTAATAAATTCCCAATTTTCGCAATTGGCACACATCTGACGACCGTTTACAGAGAATGGGCGAACAACTGCAATTTGACGTTCACTTTTTGGTGACTGCATTTTGAGAAAATAAATTACTATGTAGTATTCTGGAAGTACTGAAATGCAGACTGAAACAAGAAAGTTTTGTGCCTCTATTTGTATCTGTTAGGTGACCTTCAAACCCCTCCACTCTCATATCCCATGTAAAATCGAGGTCACCATACACAGAATAGACTTGTTTCTTTATCTACATGCGCGTAATACGTATACGCTGAATAGCTTTTTCTTGATTCAACAATTTTGAATCGATTTCCTTAAGTCTTTTTGTAACAGATTGCAAAAAATCTTCATTCGCCTCTTCAGCAAGCTTTTTATTCATTTCATTAAGTTCTTTTCTAACATATTCCAAAACATCATTATTCACTAATTCACTAAGTTTTTTAATAATTTCACGCCTTTGTTCAAGAACATATTCCTGATTAGCGGCATCCCCAGGATTCTTTGGTGGTGCTACATTAGTTAAAGATTTCCCTTGTATATCATATTGACCATCATCGGTCAATCTAAATCCAACTCCTGGTTGTCCAACAAGAACAATGTGATTTTGGTCATTAAATTTTTGGCGCCCAAATTTATCAATTGTGTTGTTAACACGACCCATTTTTAGCTTAAACTGATGTGATTTTTGTGAAGGTTGCCTATTTATAAAAAATTAAACAATAATTTAGGTACATAATCATTTATTTAACATCTCATGTTATTATATTATACAATGAATTAAAGATTTTCTTCATCTTCTTGAACACACTCCATTTCGTCATCGCTAACAGTAGCCAATGCTTTACTATCAACTTCATTGGTGACTGCTTTATTTCCAAGGTCATCAAGAATAGTGGTATCATCTGCGGGAGCCAAACCATATTTTGTAGCTAATTCATCGGGTAAATGGGGCACTTCGAATAGGTAGCTTCCCAATTCTTCATTTATCATTCCAGCGCAAAATTCGTCCAGATCAATGGTTCCATATAGGTATTTCTCGCAAGTATGTGCTCCAGCCGTGAAATTTACGGCGTCTTTCATATACTTCCTATACTGACTTTCACTAAAACCCACATCGGATTTACCATAATTTGCAAAGTGTACTATTTCTTCAGCCAGCTCTCTTAATTTACATGATAACCAATTAATGTACATATCTCGATTTTCAATGACAGTAGGGCAGTCACACATCTTAAATAGAAAATAATGGATATGTGATTGTGTGTGACTGTGTGTTTTTCGATATATACTTAACAAGAACTATTTTATTACATTTTAAATCAACATTAAAATAGCCTAATCAACAATATATTACAAACAACCAAAATTTAACAACGCTCTAGTATTACCTCCAGAGAATACATGTGAGCTTTGCCCCAAATAAGTTAAGGTGTACTGATCACCGGAGTTATTCATCATTTCAATAGTATCCTCTGTCAGAATTTCAGCTACGCGTGATGGTAAAAATGTTTCAAATGTTGCTTGATGTGTTGGATCAAACAATGTGACGATAATGGCTTTTCCAAAACGTGAAGTCAAAGAATTAATTTTTTTTATCATATAAATTTTGCCCACCGTTAATGTAGAGAATTTTCTACGTTCCAGAAATTGAATATCTTGGTTTATCATATTATTAATTTCGGCTATGGTCTGCTTTGAAATGCTCATGATTTAAAATACAATAAAAACAATTACTGTCAAGTACCTTGAATAAACACTTGTAGAACACACCACAAACACAATACTTTATATGCCAAAGCAGCAGTTAACGCATACGATGTATGAGTGACAATGAAAGCTATTTTCGAAATGAGCCATATTTATTAGGAAGTAATCCAAGGTCAAGTATTTATTTATGGTGGGAGGAATACATCCGACGACCTCGAAAAATACAAAACAAATGTAACCTTGAAATAAGCGTCGTCCACCTGGTCATCACCAAACAAAGAAACATCTGCTCGCGTTCAAGGCCAAGCAAATGTAACCTTGAAATAAGCGTCGTACACCTGGTCATCACCAAACAAAGAAACAGCTGCTCGCATTCATTGAAAATATGCACCGCAAATGTAACCTTGAAATAAGCATCGTACACCTGGTCATCACCAAACAAAGAAACATCTGCTCGCGTTCAAGGCCAAGTTCTTGACCTTGACCTTGGAATAACACCTGCGCATATCAAGGCCAAATAACAATAGCACACCTGGGCGTTCAAGGTCGACCCTACTGCGCATGCGGAGACTCGGGGAGCATCAACCTTTACTACTCCCATCCTATTGAAGTCAAAAAAACCTTACTTTAAAGAGAAATAGAAAACGAATTACGTACTATCTAAAAACTTCCTGATTCGTTTGTAAATAGGATATATTATTAACAATAATAAAAAAAAACTTAAAGCAAGATCACCTGTTGGCATTTCACACTAGCGGTTTGTTCTTTTGTGTTGCACGAAACTGCACTAATCTTATGGGCTTCTTCCACGAATAAAAAATGTGCAGGTTAGTGCAGTTTGGTGCAGCGCAAAAGAACAAGCCTTAGGCTTGTACAAAGCACTCTGAAGGATCTCCAATCGCGAGTCGGCTGACAGGGTTGGCGACTCAAATTAAGAACGTGGCGTCCTCTTCAGGCGATTTGCTGACTTCTATAACGGGGAATATTTTCGTTTCGTCTTTGTCTTTATTATCGTGTTATTTGGCATCTTCGTCAATTTTGTCGTCTAGTGTGCCCTTCGCGTCTCCCTTTAAAAATGAGCTGATTGCAGCTGTCTTCCTTACTCTGAGTCGCCATCTGGCGCTTTTTAAATGATGATTGATGACTTCTTGAAAAAAAAACATGTGACCAATGTTTAAGTTGTGTATACAGAATGTTACTAGAAAAGACATGTGACAACGGCCGCCATTAAACTCTAAGCTGATATTGAGTATATCATTATGATTTGTGCTGCTATAAGTCTACTCAGTCGAAAATATGGATTTATTGAAATAAGGTACGGCCTACTTTCTAACCCTAAAGTTTGATTTTCTACTCTTAGGACCAGTGCACTCTTTTTTATGAGGTTAATTGTAAATTATAGAATATAAAAAAAGAACGGACAGATTAACAGTATATCCACTATGCGTCTGTATTAGTCATGTCTGGAACAAAATTTAATTTGAAATTTAATAGAACCCAACTAAATTCTTAAAATTGAAGTTTATTTTTAGACTTTCAGTAAGAACAAGTGTAAATTGGCTTTTTATTAGAAAATTACGACCTGAAAGGCACTTCTTCGCTAAAAATAAACTCTCTATTAGTTTTTATTAAGAACTTTAATTTAGTACCCATTATTAAAGTTGTAAAAGTCTTTTTAGCAATAAAGACGGTTAAAATTTAACAACGTTCTATTAAGTTTAAAAAATCGGTTAGGAGCAGTATTTAGCTATTTACTATTATTCTTTTATTTTAAAACGTTGTTGTTACTCAGTTCATTGGTATAAAAAAACCAATGAGTTTCCTTTGTAGACTAGACAATGTAGACATATAAAGGATATGCAAGGAATATTGGAAGGGGTTAGAGGAATAGCGATAGCATGGAGCAAGTTAAACGTCATTTAAGTCAATTTTAAGGTACACATTCGATTGACAACAATAATTGGATCGATCCGAATCAGATTATGAACTTTTAGGGAAATGTGTAATTACAGCAAGACGGGTAGTAGAAAGAGATACAATGACACCGTAGTGTCGTAAAGTGATCCGGGTCGATCCAATTTTTGCCAGGCGAACCCTATTCGCTTTGGGGGTATGCATATTGAAAAAATCAATAAAACTTAGCCTGTTTCACGGGGTCAATATTACGCGCACATCAGTGTTTTTGGTCCTTACTCTGGAACCCCGAACCATAGCGAGGGAAGAATTAAGCTTCATTTGTGTTTATACGTTGTTGGTTTTGCCAGGCGGCCTATCGTGTGTTTCGGCTTTGTTTGTTCAGTTTTCTTGTGGTATGAGGTAGTAAGTGTTTGTGGCTTTCTGAGTTTCATTGTTTACTGATGGTAGTTCTGTATAAAACTTTATGAGTCGATCTTCAGAAGTTATAGCAGCATAGTCTTACTGAATATCTACTACCCTGCAAAGACCCTATTTTACTAAGTTAGTAGTCTCACAGGACTACAGAACAGTACTTCCTATGAGTCCCATTTTTTCTATCTTATTTGGCTTACGTCACTTTCTAGGATATGCCTAATAATTAGGATAATCATTTTTATTTAGAGGCATATTCTTAGTAAAATATATACCTACAGAGTCTTCCGAAAATATGTTATAAATAAGAATTTTGTTTGTTCCTATAATTTGTCAAATATTTTTTGCGGTGAATAAAATGTGTATGTTTGCGACGGAAACATGTTTTCTAGGATGGTTTTTTTGGGGTTTTTACACTTTAAATAGTAAATTATTAAAAATTATTGTATTTTTGGATTCTTTGATTTTTCAAATTTAAAAAAATCTTAAAATGCCAAAAATTATTCTAAACAAGACAGCAATATCTAAATTTATGAAATTAGGTAAAATAAAAAATTATTTTTTAAGAAAATAGCCTTTTTTTCAGTCTCTTTGTCGTATTTTCTCGATTAAAGTCTGGTGATTCGTTACCGTGGAGATTTTTAGCAATTGTTTGTCACAGTAAACTTTTTATTGAAGCAAGTTTGTAAGAACATTAAACACATTTGACATTCATGACATGATACAATACATGCTTTAAATTACCTTCATAATCACTTTCGTTAAAATATCTAGAACAGATTCTAGCATGTTTCACATTAAACTTATCTTCTCTTTGCACAGATGCTTTCAAACACTTTGTGTTTCTTTGTCTTTGGGAAAGCTAAAAACTTTAATATCGGGCATAAAGCCCTTGCATTGATTGTCCACATCACAACCATACACAACACACCTCATTTTCACTTTTAAACTCTTAAAAGTGATATAAAAACACCAAAAAATACCTTTAAAACACAACGCGATCTTAACAAAGACGTGTCTCGTTTACAAAATATGGCGGGATTACTCACAGGGTGACGTACATGGCCACGCCTACCTGCGCGGTGTCACATCTTTTATTTGTATCAGGGTACGAATCATGATTCAATAAAAGGAAGGTATACCAAACAGTGTCAAATTCGTCCGGGTTCGCGCATGACGTCACGCCGTGATTTATTTTTGAAATTTATATCGCGCAATATAGAGTTTACGTTAGTTAAAGGCGATTTTATATAAATTCTATTGGCAATATACTTTGCCTCCTGCTTATAATACAAATTTTATAGTATATGATTTAAAATAATCATATAAATAAAGGGATAAATACATACATTGATTACATTGATTGATTGATTGTCCATATCACAACCATACACAGCACATCTCATTTTTAATTTTAAACTCCTAAAAGTAATATAAAAACACCAAAAAATAGTTGAAAACACAACGTGATCTTAAAAAAGACGTGTTTCGTTTACAAAATATCGCGGAATTGATCACGGCGTGACGTAAATGGTCACGCCTATCTGCGCGGTATCATATTTTCTTTTATTTGTATCATGGGTACGAGTATAGATTTAGAACCAACATATTATTATTAGCATTGTAATAATTCAATCTTTAAACCGTTTTCTATTGAACTGTCGCCATTGCAATAAATACATTTGTCAATAAGTCATTAAAAATTATTTGGCGTTTCATTTACTTATATTAGGAAAAAATAGGTCACCTTGCTATTGTGGGACATTCATTTCCTCTAATAAAATTTCTATTATGTCGGTTAGACAGTACTTTTACAGACAATATAAACCACATTAGGTACCTACTGTTTGTTTGTAGTTATATACAGAGCCTGAATGGGTTGTTCGGCATAATATTAATATAATGCTTATACCTACTATACAGGGTGTTTCAAAAAACATGTGCCATCGCTTAAAGGGAGGTTCTTTGAAAGAAATTAAGGCAAAAAGTTCTTATGAACATGGGTCTGCAGATGCTTTGTTTCAAAGATACAGGACGTTAAATTTTTGAATGGTATTTACGTGTTAAAACCGATGGTTGGGAAAGCTAAACCAGTAAGACGGTTAATAAAATTACATTTATCTCCTAAACGAAATGAAAATTGAAAAAATATGAAGAGATAAGTTTTGTTAAGAATTTAACATACTATTTGACCGATATAAGAAAATGTGAAAAAATCAGTGGCGTACATGTTTTTATTGGAAAAATATTGTACAGTCTTCTCATATGTACGCCCCTGGAGGACCTGTCAAAGTCTTTTCATGGTCAGAATTATGCTTAATTTAAGTACTTTACACAATGTAAATTTCATCAAAATTGATTAAGCCATTTTGAAAATATTTTGGAAAAACTGAAAAAAATTAACAAATTTAACACCCTGTATCTTTGAAACGAAGCATCTGCGGACCCATGTTTATATAAACTTTTTGCCTTAGTTTCTTACAAGGAATCTCTCCTTGAGCGATGGCACATGTTTTTTGAAACACCCTGTATATAGATAATCAGAGCAATCTTATTGAAAGTGTCATAGATAACATTAATATTAATATTGCTGAGTACTTTGAAGCAGTGCTTTGTAAATACATTGCAGTATTCACATGTCTATGATTAGAAACCTTATGGAAATTCGGATTATACTTTCAAAGGAATAATAATAAAATTAAAATATAGCTTTGTAGAAATTTTTAAAGGTCGAAATTTTCCGTATTGAAAATCTATAATAGGTTGATTTTTAAAACACTGCTGTGTTTACTAATTTACTCATTTTACTAATGTAAGTATGTGTCCTCTACATCACCTTTAAATAAACAAAAAAAAACTAGGGATCTTGGGAATCCCTGATTAATTTAAAATGAAATTAGTGGTATCTATACCTTATTCGAAATCAATGAGCGTAACAAAAAATATATAACATGTTATATGCCCATAATTATTTGGACCTTACTGAATTTTTAGAAAAAATATTTAGACAAGAAATTTTGTCAAAATGGACTATTTACAACTTTCGACCCGTTTCCCTAACCCAATGACCGGCTAAAATACAACCTAAAATGGTTTTTACCACACGTACTTTTGACATGGTTTTAGCACGGTAGATAAACGTTTCATTTCACAGTCACAAGTCCAGTCTAGACCTTTTGTGTGGTTTTTTCTTTTTATAGCAAACTGGTGTACTAACGGTGCACCTTGCCAAGACATCTTCCGCTATGATATTTTCTACGTGACTCTTTTTTATGTTTCGGAAATAGAATGTAAGCTACAAACCTAAAGATACACTTAAAAGAGGTACAAAAAGTTTTTTGATGGATGGGTGCCACTTGCGCGTTGCACTGGCTTAGCTGGATTATTAAGAGATCACTTTGATGGGGTTTATATTTATTTTTATGTTATATTTATTTGGTATTATTTGTTATGTTTTACTTGTCCATGTTAGAGGCTTTATGCTACACCAGTGGAAGAGGAAAGTTAAAGTAAAATCGAAATTTAATACCTAAATTAATCGAAAGTGTTTACGAAATTGATCCTCCTATAATTTAAGATATCCATCGTCTGGTTCATTGAGAAATGTGATGAATCTTTAAGGCGTAATTTTGTTTGTACTTTCTAGGCAGGTCGGAATATACGTGTGTAGTTATATTTACCTGATTTTTGATTTTTCCTGACAGAACTTTATCGAAGTTGAGTTTTTTATTAGAGTAAAAATTATAAATTTGGTTTTAAACATATAAACACATTTAACAACAAACATATTAAAACATATTATAGGATATACTTTACAAAAACATTGCTTAATTGTTTTTAAACTAATATTACAAAGTCTGCACATAAACATAGTTAAATAATATACTCACTTTATTTGTAAAACAAAATTTATCAAACTAACTAACAACGAACTACACAAAATGCTTATTGATTGTTGGAAGATTCACAAGAAAATTACCGTAAATGCCGGCTTGCCTTTAATCTCGCGGCATTTTCAGTAACAACTCATGAGATTCCGTCAACAATTGACTTGTATAGCCGGGCAGCATCACAGGCGTGACAGATTTACAGAACATATAACGTAAAAATTGGCGCTAATTTGTGACGTATAATATTTCGGAATATAAACTGTATTTTTAATTTCTAATTTTACTTTACTCTGTGAAATTAAATATTTTATAAATTATTTTCTTTTAGAAATTAAATTTGCATAGTTTATTTTGTGATAACAAAATGGCATAATTTATTAAGGAAAAATAAGCAATATCTTATGGAACCAAACTGTAATTTTACAGTCATTTTTTGCAGAGTGGTTTGTGTGTTTGTGTGTTTTTTGTCCTGTCATTGTTAATAAGTCGTCATTAAAAACTGAATTCTGATATTTCAGCGATTTGCTTGGTTTCCAAATGATTTTCATCTTCAAACGGGTAGCTAGAATGAATTTAGTTCTATTATTGTCAAAAGTACGTACTATAATTGCCCTTTTCTTTATACATTTGCGAAAAACTTCAGAATCAAATTCATATTTAAAACTTAAGTAGTTGTCTTATTTTTTTACACTGGCGTTGGAGAATCTGGCCAATAATTCCTATAACATTAATTAATTTTTGGGTAATGTTTGTCTAGATGATTGTTAAGCAAATAAAATATGTTTACCTACTAACTTTTCAATAAAACGAAACACTTTACAGGTACACAAAGCCCAACAGTATACTACCAAAATGTCTAATAAGCACAAAATAATGGCAAAACACTTTCTGACAACATCGAAAACCCACAACAATATTTCTAAAAACAAACTTTGATTGCACACGTCATAAATCAAAATCGGAATGATGGGACGGCTCTGTAAATACGAAGGAACGCAGAATAGACAAGACAGGTTGAAGACTGCCGGAAAGAGATATGCCGGTGCAAGGGCGTAAGAAAAGGGTGCCCATCTCTACACGGCATTCGATGTGAGGGGCTGCACATATTCCACCTGTTGACGCTTTTCCGGCTGCAAGGATTAAATGTGGAATGTATCTTCGTTGCGTACATGTAAATCTACTATGCTATTTATATATCCATCTCTCATCAATTCAGCGATTGTCTGTGTCCTCGAGATGTTTTCTGAATTAGGGAAATTTTAAATTATAAGTTGTCAAATATGTTTGACATGTCGTGTCAACGGTCGCCATTAAAATCTTACATGGGATTGAGTATACCTATAGATGACCCCACTGATTAGAAACTCCATAAAGGTATTCCAAAACGCATGTTGCCGAGGTGATGCGGAGTTGATAGGTGGGTGACAAGGTGATGCCGCGTTGATATCTAAGTGACAACGTAAGGGTTAATGAACAATCTTTTTTTAATTTATTCTTTCACTTGTTGGTTAACTTTTGAACTAGGCGATTCCCTCAACATAAATCCTTTTTTCACGGTCGCTCGGCATTTTGGTGTTTGTAGCGTGCATAGCTGTAAATTTGCTACGAGACATTCTGAAATTTTAATCTTGAATTGATTTATTATCACGGCATCGGTAAAATTAATGACACCTGTCAGATATGATCTTCAGTTTTTTTTATTTATTCGTGTTTTGCAAATTAATGATTTATCTTTGTTGTTTCAGGTATGTGTGATGTGGTGTCAACTGCATAGTTGAAGTTCTTGGCAAGTATTAACTAAGGAATTTGATGTAACCTGTTTAGTAACATTTTATTTTTTTTTTCTTTCATTTCTTTTTAAATGTTTAAACAAAGTGCATTTTTACAACAACTAATACTAAACATAAAAAATAACAAGTTTATTTATGGTCAATGTGTATATAATATTAATAGTGAAATTAGATTTACTATATGCTTTAATTAATATGGATAAGCCTCCCTGTTGATGCATATCAGTAGTCGAAACGTTATTAATTTATTGATTTGTTTCACTCGTATTATTCCTATTCATGTTTACTAAAGAAAACGTATTCGGACTCGTATGGGACGTGGAAAGAGTGGACAGCATTTTTGCTGTTTTGGATTGGATATCCAAGGATGAATCTACGTATCCTTCAGCGACTTCCACCCTCCCAGGCGTTTAAGTTGTATAGGGCATCGGCACCACTGTGGCAGCCGTTCTTCGAAATGAGTGGCCCGTAAACCTTTCTGGTCGGGGGAGCTTCAAAAACGTTGCTAATTCCTTTGGAAATTGTGAGATTGAATTTTGTGAGGTTGATTGGTTGCCTTTCCGTAGCGACATTGGACAAAAAATCTATCATTTTGAATGTTTTCCCGAAGAATAAAATATTATTTTAGTATCTTGACCCAACTTTCATTAGTAATTAGAAAGTATCTACTCCTGTAAGCCACCTGAAACAATAGAAAAAGGAATAATCAAAAAAGATAATTTAAAAAAATATATTTTTGTTAAATGTTTTGTTATCAAAATAAGTTTTAAAACTTCCTATCTTGAAAGGAAGACATTCCTGTGGTGCGTTTTGCAGAAAATCTACATTATTTCTCGAAAAAATGTTAGACTTCGTTGGCTTGTAGTCCACATTTTGTTTCTTCAGAAAGTCGAAGAGCTTTCCAAATTTCGAAATATCAGCTCTCTTTCTGAGAGCTAACATGGTTTTTATTAAGCTGTAGTACAGTTTAGACGGTTTCTTATTTTTGCCCATATCGCCAAAATAAGCCAGTAGAATTGTCTCTGAGGCAATATTTCTTGCGTTTTTCTCCGTGAGTGCACCAGTTTTCCTACATTTTAAAGATTTTTTCGTAACGCTTCCTACTTTTTTCGAGCAGCAAATTTTTCTCTACCTCAACGTTTCCCTTAAGTTCAGGAGAAGTGAAGTTTAAATCGTTTTCACTATCGCTCGATATTTTTAATTATTTTTTGTTGTAAAAACATCTGCGGGGGCGTGTTATATTTACTTTTGTTTACCCTCTACTAGCAACGATCTCATAGCTTCAAAAACACATAAACTTGTAAATATAGCAGGTTGCTTAGTTTAAGAAACTATGAAATTTCACTTAGCATCTGACCACACTTTGAGTCGATGAAATATGGAGCATTTTTTATCAACCTAATAAAGGCGTATGTATATTCACCAAAAATACCAATAAAATTCCAAATTTATTAGAATGTGGTTCAGTTTAAATGTTATTAATGTTAATTGTTATCAGAATAGTCACAAAAAACTAATTTACATCTTAATTTACATTCCCGGTCGATTTTTTGACACTGTTGTGCTTACAACCTGATTTTTACTAATGTAGGTATGTGTCCTCTAGATAACCTTTAAACAAAAAAAAACTAGTTAGTATTTTGACCGAAATCGTTATTTTTAACCGCCTTTCCAAGATGAGGTTATCGAATCGACCCGTATGGTAATCCTAATTCCATTTCATTTCATTTCATTAGTAGAAATTGTTTCATCAGAAAACATAATAAATTTATAAAAATGGATATTTTCACTTAAAATTTGGTCACCCATCCATAAACAAAACTGTAGTCTTTTCGTTTCATCTCCCTCTTCCAGTATTTGGTTAAAATGGGGTTGAAACGGAAATAATTGATTTGCTTTTAAGATCATCTGAAAATGTGTTCTTTTCAAAACTTCTAAAAGATGTTTCTAAGGGATATCACAGGAGTTTCTCTAACAGATTGAAGAACTAAATCTTTGGCAGCATCGTTTTGATCATATTTCTTCTTCTTCTTCTTGAGATTCAAAACCAAACCAGTTCAATGGAAGTTTTTTTTATTGCGTTGTAGATTGTCATTTCAGTTATTGGGATTCCTACAAATTTCTCGCTAAATTGTTTCATGATGTAGCGATATGATGCGTAGCCACGTAAATCTTATTTATATTACGAGCAAATTATTAGGAGTGACATTTTTACTTATCTTGCAAAATTTTGTCCATTTGTCCTGTTCTAAACCCCATCCGCGGACATGCTGTATATAGGGCATTCAATCCCGGAGGAAATTTACAATCCCGGGATTTCGGGATTATAATTTTTCAATCCCGGGATCCCGGGATTGATCCCGGGATCCCGGGATTGATCCCGGGATTTTTAAAAAACGATTTTTCTTGGAATTTTTCTTATTAATTAAGCAAAAACATTTATTTCTTCGTCACTCCTTTATTTAAAAAAAAAACATTAGGTAATACAAAACCAAGAAACTCAAGAATACTCTCTTCATTTAATTTAAATAACTAAAAAAAAACCATAAAAATGAACATAAGTACACTATAACATAACCTATAAATAAAAAAATGTTAAAACATAACATAAAAAAAACGATTCTTACAGTAGGAAAAAAAGTGAATCTAAACTTGCTTTTTAAAAAAATTTCTTAAAAAAATTATTTGATCAAGAGTGTCATCACTCAAACTAGACCTTATTTTACTACACAATATTCAGGGTTGTCTATTAACGCATAATTGTACTATTACGTAACGCTTGTGCCCGATATAAATTAATGAAAAAATGAAAAGATAAATACCGAAAATCCCGGGATTAAATAAACGACAATCCCGGGATTTCGAGATCGAAAAATGTCTCCGGGATCCCGGGATCCCAGAAAACGGGATCCCGGGATTTAATGCCCTAGCTGTATAGTATAGCATGTGACTTTTTGCAAGTTTAGAATTTTGTATGAAGATTTATAAAAGAAAATCATTTGTTTCTTAATAAAAACCAAAATAAATGGTTATAAACAACCGTCATAAATATTTAATTTATGTAGAAAATACAAAAAATATATTTTAGATTATTTATTTGGGATATAATATAAGCATATTGCCTATTGGCACCAAAATCAAAATTTAATAAAATAGCCTATTCTCATAAAAAAAAATTACTTGTTAAGAAGGTAGGTTATATCCTTAAGTTGTACTTACTAATCGAAGCACACATAAATAAAGCGTTAACATTTTATCGTCAATATTAAATCCGCCTGTTATTTCTACTTACCGGCCAAGTCAAATAAATGTTAAAAAGTTAAAATCTTCAATTGCCGTTCCCCTGGGCCGTCTGTCTGAACGAATAATCTTACGTAACCGTTCGTTGAGAAGATGCTCCTCGAAAGTGGTTCTTTATTCTCGATAAAACCCGAGAATGTCACGGATTGCCCAATAGCACTGCGGCACCTGATGCGGTAGAGTTTTTGCTATGTAATTTTTCTATAACCTTATTTAATATTTCGATAGAACGATTAAATTCCGCAGGGGCGCCCCCCCCTCCTATAGCCTTGTACATACAGGATTTCAATAGCGAATTTTATAAAAAATAAATATTGTATCATTTCTACGTATTCTACAAAATATTGCCAGACGGCAATAAGACGGCAAAGACCTTACATAGACATGTAAGGTCTTTAAAATGAATTATACCAAAAAGAGATTAATAACAGATCAGCAGTGGCACTCTGTAAGAAAAATAGCGATAGCGACCGGCGTCTCTTTGCAGATTCTTCCTATGTATCACCGTTCGGTATGTTTCGAAGAGACACCTGTCGCTATCGCTATTTTTCTTACAGAGTGCCACTGCAGTACTAATATGTAATATAAGAAACGCGAACCTTTTTGGCATTTTTGATTTACATGCTCTTAGATTGTTTCTGAAAACATTCCTTACATACCTCTCTGCCTTCTTATCAACATTTGCGCCGGATAATTTTGGCTTCTAAGCAAAACAAATAACCATGGATGTATTAAGAAAGGATTCGAACACTGGAACAGTTTACAAACGAAGGAAATACGTAATTGAATCAAGAATGGTAGTAGAAAGAGATAAAATAGCATTGGAGTGTTGGAGCTCAGAAGTGTTGCTGTCTGTGCTGATTGCTTAGGAAAACGGCTGAACCTCGGTCTGAACACTCGGTTACACGTACGTCTTTGTCTAATGAACTAGAAAAAAAAAGTGCGACTTATAGATTTATAAATGACTCGGAGCGACTTTAAATAAACACCTTTAGAAATAACAGAACCTATAAATAATAAAACCTTTTTAACTTAAATTTATTATTATTTAGCAGAAAAATAAAATATTTTAGGGCTTTTATTACTGTTAGTAAATCTTGTGATGCTTCTAACGTATTTTTTGTACAAAAATACAAGGTAAAATAAGATGTGGCCAATGTTTACAAATTGTGTTTACAGTGTCATTTAGAATGGTTTGTTTTGGCTTCAAAGAATGTTAAATCATCCCGTATCCATTCTTAATAAATCCATGCAAATAACCCAATAATTTTTTTTTCAAATCTTTTTGGAAAGTATTTTTTTTCGAAAAACAGTTTTTTCGAAAATGGATTAACGAAATTTTTTCAAAATATATTCTCGGTAGCATATTATTTCGAACCTACATTTTTTAAAAAATGTCCGGCCCGCTTTTTCAAAGATGCTGTTTCATTTTATACTGAGGCTACCTTACCCAGTTGCCCATCATCATTAACCCCACGACATGGTACTTAGGCTTCGGTCTTCGTGGGTTGTCGGAAGATAAAAAAAAATCGATCGACCAGATTCACTCTTGTTAAGACACACAGAAGAAAAACAATGGTAAAAGAAAACAACCCTTACGTTAATCGTGAAACTAAATAGTAATTTCTTTATTGCGAACACTCTTCATTATGAATCTTATCTCCCAATAAATGAACAATGCAAGCCGAGCTTCATCTCGAGCCGATTCGCAGGTTACGCAAGAACAATTTCAAAGGTATTTTACGATTTGGTAACAGGTTGTACTGTACGATTACTTACGTATATATTGGAATAAAAATGTGTGTATCCGACTGCCAATTAATTGGTTTCTACGATTCATGAACGCTAATGCAATCACATAATGACGGTTATTTGGATTTTGTGTTGAAATGCTTTTAAAAAAATAAACTGAATGAGAAATCCATTCGTGGTGAATATAATAATTAGGTATGTTTGCATTGGTTTAAATAGATAAGTGGCTATTATGTACTTAAAAATAACTTTAATAAATGCCGTAGGAAATGGATTTATTTTTGTATAATAATAAATAATATAATATCGTAATACCTAAACAGCTTCAGAAGATGAAATAATTTGGTTAAAAATACTTTTACTTATTTCAAAATACGTATTACATTATTTCAAAATATATAGGGTGCCCCGGTACGTCCTTCGGAATTTACCTTTTAGATAAAACCAATAATTGTAGAAAATACCACATGAATATTTAAATTTAATAAAAAAAATATGCATTACTGCGACCACAAACTAGAAAGTACGATTTTTCTTAAATTACCAAAACGGAAAATATTCTGTCCAATGTGTTGGAATTAACAAAATCGGCAGGACTGCTGACCGAACTCCGCTTCGCGTCGTTCTTTCGGCCAGCTGCAGTTGCGTGCGGAAAAGTACCACTTTCCACACTTGTTAGGTAAATAGCTATTACGTACAATGATGACAGAAAAAACAATTAAACAAGAATTCGCCCTATTGGTCAGTTCCATCAAGAGTGTAATATTTTAGCAATCACAATATTATTCTTTTATTTCCTGATAATATAATGACGAAAGAATCAGATTTTTTTTCCATCAGTGTTGGCGAAAGTGCATTAGAAAAAGACAGCCTGAGCAAAACCAGCAAACCCGATTTTAACAGGCGCGGCCCGTGAAATTTCAAAGTTGTATATCTCTGTTGCTACTTATGGGACCCATGCCAAATTCAAGATTTTTAATAGTGAGCCTACTACGAATGTTTTGGTAAAGAAAAAAACTATTTTTCAATGTGCGAAAAAAAGTTGAATTTTTGAACTGACCCACCTGGGTAAAAAATTAACACATTTAGGTATGTTATTTATTATTTTTTCTAAACAAATTTTACATCATTTTGTCGACAATTCTTAAATTTTAAGAGAAAAAAATGTGTTAGTAGAAAGTTATAGTCATCTGAATTTTTAAAAAAATTATATTTTAGGTTTAAAAAAATTCAAATGACTATAACTTTCTACTAACGCATTTTTTTCTCTTAAAATTTAAGAATTGTCGACAAAATGATGTAAGATTTGTTTAGAAAAAATAATAAATAAAATATCTAAGCGTGTTAATTTTTTACCCAGGTGGGTCAATTCAAAAATTCAACTTTTTTTTCGCAAATTACAAAATATTTTTTTCTTTATCAAAACATTCCTACCAGGCTCACTATTAAAAAACCTGAATTTGGTGTGGGTCCCATAAGTAGCAACAGAGATATACAACTTTGAAATTTCAGGGGCCGCGCCTGGATTTTAAACCGGTTTTTGGTAGGTTCATCCTCAGGTCTCTATCGGATTGCCGAACGGATGGAGTGAACAGGTGCAAACCACGCGCTTTGAAAACGAAATTTGGCCTACCATTATCTATGAAAACCCGCTCGTCTAGCCCGGCATCCCCTGATACGCGTCGATCACGCAGTTTTATTATTGCTCCATCTGTTCGGCGGTTTAACTTTAAAAACCCGAATGCCAAAATTCACGTCACATGGTACAGCGGTCTCGACCACAGACACTAACGTCCAGATTCACTAAGAAAGTTTAAGATTTAGTACTAGTTTAAATTAAGATCTTCTAGTTGATCAGTTATGTTTTGACAAGTTTTTGTCCTGTCGTTGTTAATAAGACGTCATTGAAACTATGAATTATTCGGATATTTCAGCGATTTGCTTGGTTTTCAAATGCTTTTCATCTTGGAACAGGTTGCTAAAGTGAATTTAGTTCTATTATTGTCGAAGGTGCGTACTAAAATTGCCATTTCCTTTATAAATTTGCGAAAAAGCTCCGAAATAAATTCATAGCATAAAATTTAGTTGTCTTATTCTTACAGTTGTCAGTTTAAAACTTTTGGTTGTCAAATTAGACCGGACTAGCGTTGAAGAATCTGGCTGTTAAAGTCTATTTATTTCGACGATAAACCGAATATAAACAGATGCAAGCTGCCTACAAGTGATCGGTTCAAACGGTGAAATTGAACAGGGCCGCATTGAGAATGAGAAGGAAAACTTTAAACTGCAAAACTGTTTACAATTAAATAAAAACTTAAATAATTGCCAGCCTTGACAACCGAACAAACAAAACAGCGATTAAAAATCAACGCAAAAAATTAAAACTACAAAACAAGTCAAAACTCGAAAGAAAGTCGCATAGCCTTTTTCACTAGACAGTCTAATACCAATCCTGCGAAATACCGCCGATAGCTGTCTGGCCCGCCTCTTTCAATTTAATGTCCGGCCGGCCAATACGAATAGGAAGCTGGTGGAGGCTCGACGAGATCGTCAGACTATGACGTGTATGTTAATATTTACATCGGTCTAGCTCGGACATGGCGATACTTTAGATCACTCCTTCAATAGTCAAAACTGTGTCAGAACACATTAAAACGTCATGTATGTCAAAAACCGGAAGTTGAAAATATGCACGAATACATTACCTTCCTTACACAGCAGAGCGTGAATGTAGGCAGTGTTCGAAGAATAAAGAAGTCAATTAAGCTTTTAAACTGATTTTAAATTTTATCATTTTACATAAAATTATGTTGTGTGGATCTTTAATGAAATGTATTTTTTTTCTTATCTTGTATCTTGGTAGTTTATTTGTTGGATATCCATAAATAAATGGTATTGGCCTATTTTCTAATCATGATCATGAGTTACAAGTTGATCAAGATGACTGATAATATATTATAATCAGGTTTGACATCTGACTTTTACAGGTGTTTCAAATTCTTATATTAAACAAAATCTAATATACCACTCACGTTAAGAGTGTTATTAATGGGGTATGGCACTCTGGAATTTTTATTCTTTTCTTGTTTATTATTCAAGGATTTGTTGTTGGAATGAGCATAAACGTTTTATTGATGTTTTATTTAAATAGAAAACGTAAGGTATGTTTTACATCCCTACTACTACTTTGGATTTAGCATTGTTGTTGCGCAATAATTTGAAAAAAAGACACTAATTTTCCGATGCAGACACATCAAAAAATATAATTTATCAAAGAAATTAACATTGTATTTTGTACTTGTCCTGTTAAACCGCGCTCACAACAAATCGACACGTCTGTCGATAATACAATTTTGACTTCTTAAATGAATACTGCAGCGGCGTGCAGTGAAATTTCAAAGTTGTATATACCGCACCACGTTCAGGGATTTTATAATAGTGTTTGTCAGAAAAAAAAAACTTTTATAATTTGCGAAAAAAGTTGAATTTTTGCTTTGCCTACCCCGGAAAAAAATGAACACGTTTAGGTATTATATTTATTGTTTTTTTCGAAACAAGTTTAACATCATTTTGTTGGGAATTTTTTAATTTTAAGAGAAACAAATGTGTATGTAGAAAGTTATAGTCATTTTAAATTTTTTAAACCTAAAATATAATTTAAAAAAAAATTCAAATGACTATAATTTTTTACTAACACATTTTCTTCTAATAAAATTTAAGAATTCTGGACAAAAAGATGTAAAATTTCATTAGAAGAAAATGTGTTAGTAAAAAATTATAGTCATTTGAATTTTTTTTTAAATTATATTTTAGGTTTAAAAAATTTAAAATGACTATAACTTTCTACATACACATTTGTTTCTCTTAAAATTAAAAAATTCCCAACAAAATGATGTTAAACTTGTTTCGAAAAAAACAATAAATATAATACCTAAACGTGTTCATTTTTTTCCGGGGTAGGCAAAGCAAAAATTCAACTTTTTTCGCAAATTACCAAAAGTTTTTTTTCTTTACCAAATCATTCCCAGTGGGCTCACTATTAAAACCCCTAAATTTAGTACGGTTCCTGTAAGTAGGAACAGAGATATACAGCTTTGAAATTTCACTGCACGCCGCCGCTGTTGAATAGGCATCTAATAGGTAATCTAAATAAATTTAAAATAATACATATTTTTGTATTCTGTTTCTCTCGCTCTCTTTTGTATTTAAGGCGGTCGTTTTTAATTATTTATTTTGGTTTTTGTTAAGAAATATAAAGACTTTCTTTTAGAAATTTCCACATTAAATTTCAGACTTGCAAAGCGTAATGAGTGCCTGATCTAGGAAATTTCGAGGGGGGGGGGGGGGCAAAACTAAATTTTGCCGCCCTTGAATCTAATAATTTTACATAGATTTGCTTTTGAAATTAAAAAATAAGACAAAAAAGGCGGCCAAAATAAAGCAGTTATTGAACGTTATTTTACTGAATACAACAAACAAACATGAATCCCATTTAAGAATTACTGTAGCTAGAAATATTATCGTAATTTGACATAATATCCATTTTTATTTATATTTATAATGGTTCACACAAAGTGGGTAAATAAATATTTGTATTTTATTTTCAAATCGGATCCTAATTTTATTTACAACTAGGGTAGAGGCACCGTATACAGCTGTATACAGTGGTAGAGGCGTCCCTGGAATAACCTATGTTTACAATGCTTTAACACACTTTACTATACCGTATCCAATTTATTTTGAGAATGATGACAGAAACCCATTTTATAACGGAGAGATCAATTATGTCTCTCTCTCATGTTCTTTCTCTCTCATTTTTTTCTCTCTCGTCTTCTTTCTCTCTCATACTCTTAAAATTTTTACAGCTGGTAGAAAGTTAGGTTATGAGAAAGATAAACATGACATATTATTTGAAGCCTGTCCCATAATATAAGTTGTTTTTTGCAGTATAAAAATATACTTAAAAAGTTTATATAAAGTATTAGCAGCTTAAATTCCGGTGTTCTATAAATCTGGGACTGACTAACAACTATTGAAATATTACGCAAGGTACATATTTGTTCTCCTTTACATTTCTTGGACCGGGCGTTATGGGAATGAGTAACAGGAACGCCGACCCGATATAAAGTTGAGAATAGTGGGCATTACAGAAGATTTCTTTAGTTATTGAGAAAGTAGTGAAAATTGCGCCCTAGAAACGGTTGGTTTCAGTTTAAAGCTGAAGTCACAGTGCCATTACAAAGTGTATCTATCCTTCTGGAACTAAGACTCAACATTTACAGTTAAAAATTGTGAAACTACTTGGTACATTCGGTTAAACAATTATTTTTATCGCGTCTTTAACTTACACAAACGTCACTGTTCGCGGGTAGGCTGTATTATAGATCCATTTTCATAATACATCGGAGAATAGGGAATATTTTTTAACCTTATTATAAATTGCATATTTTAATAAAAATATTTACTTATTTTTGCTATTTTTTCTTCATTTATTTAAAAACTTTTCCTCCGATCCTTTTATTGCAAATGATTGGTTAGAGGGAGTATTGTTACTTGGTAGGAAACAATTTTAAGTAGTATAAAATAAGAAGGTTAATGTGGCTATGCTGCCCCTGTTTTTGCTTAATAAAAACGAAATTTTTGCAAATGCTGTGTTTGTGTTCGGTAAAAACAAAGGTATTTTGCTATAAAATCATAAAACTTACGTAAGTATTTTGTCAGGTTAGAAATTTGTTTTTTATGACAATTCCGGTTAAACTTTTACAGTAGACATCCAGAAATACTTGCACAAACCAAGCCGACCGTGATAAAATGTTTGATAATTCATTTTTATTGGCAACATCGTTTTTATTTGTCTTTTACTAATGCCCCTTTTGCTAACAAGGATAGAAAGAAATCGGATTCCGTTGGGAATTTTATCAGGAAAAAAAATTTGCTCAGGTTGGCTAATCTTTCGCAGGCGCGGCCCGTGAGTTTTTTTACAGGTGGGTCAAAATTTTATGGGCAAGTAGTGATATCAACGCAACAAGCAAAATACACTTTTTTAATTAAGGGAGGTTTTCTAATAATGTGCCTAGTTTTGCCAAGAAATTATTTACCTACAAATAAACACCGCCAAAATCATAGAATAGGTACTGCAGAATATTGAACATTACTACTCTTGATGTTTATGACTTTCAGTATCACTCTTCTGTTTATGGCTTTTTTCTATGTGTTTTAATACTCTAAGTTTGTAGATTTTAGCGGTTTTCGTTGTGATAAGTTTAGCTTCTCCTCAATAGGTGTCGCGCCTTGTACTAAAAGCCCAGAATATAAATAGAAAAAAATTCTGAGCTAAAAGTACCTATGACTATTCGTAAAATAAAATTAGGAACGCTGCCGAAACTCCGTTTTCTTTAATACCTACATACAATGCTGGCGACTAGACATAGTAATACGATATTTGTCTACGCACGTGCAGGATGTAAGCTGTAGTAAATATGAGATTGCCAACAATTTTAAAAATATTTTATCGAGGAAGAACTTGTTGCCAATACACCTTTTAGAGCCGATCTAATTTTTTAAATAACAAAAAATTAAAAAAGAAGTTCTTGCCCCAACACAGGTGCGAACCCGCGAGCGTCGGATTACCTCGCTGCGGTTATATCCCTTGAGCTACGCTAGCTATGTCAGAAAATCGGTCCGATACCGTTAAATTCGATGGCTAGCGCTGGCCTGACAGAAATCGTATTTATAATTTTTTATGTTTAACCAGGCGCGGCCCGTCAAATTTCAAAGTTGCATAACTCTGTTGCTACTTATGGGACCCATACCAAATTCAGGATTTTTAATAGTGAGCCTACTAGGAATGTTTTGGTAAAGAAAAAAAATATTTTGCAATTTGCGAAAAAAAGTTGATTTTTTGAATTGACCCACCAGGGTAAAAAATTAACACGCTTAGATATTTTATTTATTATTTTTTCTAAACAAATTTTACATCATTTTGTCGACAATTCTTAAATTTTAAGAGAAAAAAATGTGTTAGTAGAAAGTTATAGTCATTTGAATTTTTTCAACCGAAAAATAATTTAAATTTTCGGTTGCAAAAAATTCAAATGACTATAACTTTCTACTAACACATTTTTTTCGCTTAAAATTTAAGAATTGTCGACAAAATGATGTAAAATTTGTTTAGAAAAAATAATAAATAAAATATCTAAGCGTGTTAATTTTTTACCCAGGTGGGTCAATTCAAAAAATCAACTTTTTTTCGCAAATTGCAAAATATTTTTTTTCTTTACCAAAACATTCCTAGTAGGCTCACTATTAAAAAATCTGAATTTGGTATGGGTCCCATAAGTAGCAACAGAGATATGCAACTTTGAAATTTCACGGGCCGCGCCTGTGTTTAACCACAAATTAAAATTGTTATTACAATGCGCATATTAGGTACCTAATTAGTTTTTCTTTTTCCGAACCAAATGTTTTGAAATAATATATTTTAGGGGGCGGTTTGAGAGTATTTCCATAGTGGGAGTGGCCAGATATTATTGGTGGGCCGTCGACCAATTGTGTCTCTTTTTAACTTCCTAAAGCGCGTATGTCTGTTTCTCTCTTACTTTTAATGAATTTATATCGTCCAAATAAACCTATAAGATCAATTTACAATATGACCCAGCCCGGAACAAGCTTGGATATCCTTTGACGATGGCTGGCTTGACTTTATTCATTCTTGGGGAGTTTTAGCATGGAACTTTGAAACAAAAGATTCTTTTTTGGTTTTAAAAAATTAAAAAATAAATTATTAGGTAGATCACTGAAAATTTTAGGTGGGTCATTGACCAAATGACCTTATGGACGGGCCGCTCCTGATCTTTCGAAGTATATAACCAGCAATACTTCCACAAGCAAAGAAGGTACGAAACAAATTTCAACAAATTATTTTTTTATTTGTCTTTGTCTAATGCACTGTTGCCAACACGGATAGAAAGAAATCAGATTCCTCCGTGATTATCAGGAAAGAAAAGATGAATATTGTGATCACTAAAATATGTTCTGGTGTAAACTATCCATGGAACTGACCAATAGGGTGAATACTTGGTCAATTGTTTTTTCTCTCATCATTCTCACATAAAATTTGATACAATATAGGTTAGTGCGTCGTAGTATTTGAAGTATATTTTTAAACTACAAACCTGTTTTTTTACTAGTTGATCCTTATATTAAAAATTAAACTCTTGTGATAACGACTGTATTTGTTGTTTTATTCCATCAAGTTATGTTTACTATAAATCATTGTTCACACTCTGGCGATTCAGGAGACATCGACTTACCTTGGTGTTACAAAATAAAACCTCAAAGACATTAATTTCTATTTATAATTACTGTGCAGCCGGGCAAACCTAACTGCCGGCAAATGAAATAATGAAACTGAAAACGAAACCAACAAATATATATATATATATATATATATATATATATATATATATATATATATATATATATATATATATATGTATATACAAACGTGTATACACACATACATACACCTAGTAGCACCGAGGCATAATATGCAATATTAAATAAGAAGAGACGTCAGATACCATAAATTAATATGTCGACTGTTAATTACCTTTTGTATAATTTATGCCTACATGTAGGTACGCACGTATCTAGACTGTTTTAAAAAAAAATCAGACATTCCGATTTTTTTTTCGCAGGTAGTCGTGCTGCAGCTTTGCCTGTAAACCATTCGCGTGATGTCCAGTAATTATTACTAGTTCTTTTTGTCTGGGATTTTTTCTTTTACTGCTGGGTTTTTGGCGCAGGATCGGGTTAGAAATGGAACAAGGAAGAAGGAATTATGTGAGCATTCGTCTGCTGGATTAGCAATTCGTCCTAACCTAAAACTTTTTTGGAAGATCTGACAAGATCGTTGACAAATTATATGTGATTCACAAAATTTGGGAGGTGGTAGAGGAATTCTTCCTCGGCCGAGTACCACCCCACACATCCTTGTAAAGGGCTGGTGAAATCCCTACGGAGGTTTCCAGCTCTGGATGTGCGAGTCGGACTTTCCCAGTATACATCTACACTTAGACTTCGATCTTCGAGGGCTGTCAGAAGATTTAAAAAATATTGCTTATTCTAGCGTTTTAGAGTTTACCGCCGAGATGATGGTAACATTGCTGTTTCTCTTTAAATCCATTGACCTTCAGCAAGAGACGCAGCCGTTCATTCATCATTACTAGCCTTTTGTTTGCTGTATACATTGTGCAGGTATAGGACAAAGACCAACTGATATAATTTCGTCTTAGCGCGCCACCGTAATGGCTTTCCTGAAAAGACAGTTCCGGATAAAAATAATCCATTTTTCCACACAGTTGGGCACTGACGCATTATTTCACAAAGTTTCTGGATAAAGTTCTGTCAGGAAAAACCAAAAATCACCTAAAATACCACTACACACGTATATTCCGATCTGGCTGGAAAAATAGAAATAAAATTACGTCTTTTAGATTCATCATGTTTCTTTCGACGCACACTCTTATATAGGGGGGAAAATTCGCCAAGAAGGTGGGAGACCATATCGTTTGCCGGTTTATAAATGTCTCTGGAATCCCTGATTACTCTAAAACGTAAATAATAGTATCTTATACTTGATTCGAAATCAGTGTTGTATTCCATTCCGACCCTGTATGGGAAACGTTTTATTTTTTCAATACGGAGGTGGAGACAAGTTATTGAATACTTCGCACGTCTTTGTTCCTTTAAAATTGCCAGGTATTCGAATAAACATAGCTGGCAAAAGCGTTCTGTGTTCTGTACATTAGTAATAAATGACTTAATTTTTGCGCTTTGTAAATTGCTCCTTCATTTCGTATCAGTGCTTAGAAATGCATTGTATGGGTAGTATCGGATTTCTCAAAGGCTTTTGACCGCATGCAGAGGTCGTATTTCGTTGTCGTCATTCATTATTAACCACATTCCGCAGTACTTTTGTTAGTAAATATAAATTAAATTACATATTATTATATTATGGATTATGTTAATTTTTTTTTAGAATGGTAGATAGGGTTCGAAACTATCATATTTTTATACAAATTGTAGTAGCTATTTAGATATTCCTTATTTTAGCTCTCTGATTGGGAGTTCAATCAATTTCTCTCGGGTCGCCGTCACATGGCCTGGGCTTGAACAGAATATTGTTAATTCGGTCGTTCGCAAGAAAATGGTCTATCATTGTTTCAGCGAAAGAACGACGGTTTACAAAGTCATTTGGGTTCAATTCTTGCACTGTTTGGATCTTGTATGGATGAAACTTCAAATCTCTTCTAAAATTGTGCGTACAGATGATTTGTGCAATTGCAAAGCTTGTGATGCTTTACGAATTGCTCCACTTGGATTTCGAATAATCGCGGCACGCACAGCGTCAACATTTCCAGGAGCAGTCGCAATCCTTGGAGTCTTGGATGACCACAGGGTTTCACATTTACAGCTGACGATGTTTCTCTAAACCTCCGGCCCACGATTTCACCAACTTTTTACTTAGAGCGTCCTCCACATGCCTTCCTTGCAACTGTGTAAGAATCGCTACTCTTGAAGTATGCCAAAATCATGGATTTATTAAGAATGGATACGGGATAATTTAACATTCTTTGAAACCATTCTAAACGACACTGTAAACCCAATTTGTAAACATTGGCCACATCTTATTTTACCTTGTATTTTTGTACAAAAAATACGTTAGAAGCATCACAAGATTTACTAAAAGTAATAAAAGCCCTAAAATATTTTATTTTTCAGCTAAATAATAATAAATTTAAGTTAAAAAGGTTTTATTATTTATAGGTTATGTTATTTCTAAAGGTGTTTATTTAAAGTCGCTCCGAGTCATTTATAAATCTATAAATCGCACTTTTTCTTTCCTAGTTCATTAGACAAAGACGTACGTGTAACCGAGTGTTCAGACCGAGGTTCAGCCGTTATCCTAAGCAACCAGCACATACAGCAACACTTCTGAGCTCCAACACTCCAATGCTATTTTATCTCTTTCTACTACCATTCTTGATTCAATTACGTATTTCCTGTGGTATTTCCTTAAAGTTTGTAAACTGTTCCCCCAAGAGAAAACAAACAACAAATATAAGGCTTCACGTTCGATACGGTCACAGTATACGGAACATCGAATCCTTATTATAATAAATCCATGGCCAAAATAATGAACGCGCGGTGTATTTACACCTGACCAACGCTCCCTTTTTTGAAAATAATCCGCATCGATCCACTATCGAACGACGCGGCGCCATGATACAAATAAAAGAAGATATGATACCACGCAGGTAGGCGTGGCCATTTACGTCACGCCGTGACCAATTCCGCGATATTTTGTAAACGAAACACGTCTTTGTTAAGATCGCTTTGTGTTTTCAACTATTTTTTGGTGTTTTATATTACTTTTAGGAGTTTAAAAGCAAAAATGAGATGTGCTGTGTATGGTTGTGATGTGGACAATCAATCAATCAATGTAATCAATGTATGTATTTATCCCTTTATTTATATGATTATTTTAAACCATATACTATTAAATTTGTATTATAAGCAGGAGGCAAAGAATATTGTCAATAGAATTTATATAAAATCGCCTATAACTAACGTAACCTCTATATTGCGCGATATAAATTCAAAAATAGGGCACAGCGTGAAAAATAAATCACCGCGTGACGTCATGCGCGAACCCGGACGAATTTGACACGGTTTGGTATCATACCTTCTTTTATTTGTATCATGGAACGGCGCTACCCATATACGTATTAAATAAATATACCGCGGGTTCCCCATTTACCCAATGTGCGGATTTTGATGCCAACAATGTGAAATGGAGATATGTAATCTCTCATAAGTCTATCCTTTAATCCGATATTTCGTAAACTGCGATTGCGCTAAATTTTGTGTTGCTATTGGCAATCTAACGGCGCCACGCTTCATACGTTTCTTGACAGGGCTGGTATTTTGGTATAATTGAACTAGCTTATTACTTTTTGTACATCAGGGCACTTCAAAATAAATCACAAGAACACCGAATACAAAATACAACACGACACACTGTAAACTAGAAAAATCAGAAAGCTGAAAGAAGCCGAAATATACGCACAACAGCCGATGATTAGTACAATTCGCCATCTAATTCAGTACAATGTCTGACCAATGAAAAAATTCGTATTAACGCATGCGCATATACAGAAATATCAGACTAAAGGATAGACTTATGCGAGATTGTATATATCTCCATTTCACATTGTTGGCATCAAGAATTCCAGACAACCCGCGGTATATTTATTTAATACGTATATGTCGCTACCCAACCCTGCTACGTTACACGGTTGCCAAGTTATTCGAGTTTAAAAAGGGGCATCCATTGCTGGATACCCGGTACTTCGCTCGAACGTGTTTATCTGGGTTACTTACATATTTAACTATTTTCTTTTCTCAAACATGCTGTTATATATTTATCTTTGGACTGAAATTTAAATTAATATATTTTATTAGATATTAAAGCAATAATAAAAATGTAAATCCTTTTCCAAATTAAATAAAACTCGTTCTACATCATATTAATGCAGATTTATCCATATAAACCTAAAAACTACAATGAACTATAAAAGGTGCGGACACCTTAATTATTTTATATATAAATAATGTCCTGTTAAATTACATACCTACTTTGTAAAAAAGATCTGTACTTTTCGGAACGCTTCATCTTTTTCCCTTTATTATTCTCACTTATTTTTACTACTTTACATACAATGTGCTGTGCCGTTAACTGTTTTCTTATTGTCTGAGAAAAGAGTTGGTATTTATTATTTTCCCGAACAATGTGTCATAATAAAACAATGAAATTTGTTTTTTAAAGATGGGAGGATGAAAGGCGGGAAGCAAATAGCGACGGCATTGGCATCGCCAAAGAAAATCTGAACACTCAACGATCACCTGATGGTTTAAATGGATATTTGATACCTGGTCCCGAAAAATGGATGCCAGTGGTACTACAATATAATACCCTTTTTTTTTGAAATGCTGGACGGTATAATTAACATTCACTTTCATCAATTGTACTGTCATTCACGCCTGACAGTTAAAATGTCTATAGCAAACGCGACAAATACCTGCATGTCATAGAGGAAGTTTTTAACCAGGGGATTCACTAATAGGGTTTAATTTACTGGTTGAAATTTAGATCTTGTAGTACATAGATCTGTTCCGTTTCGACTACTTCGATTTCCAATACTGAAATATGATTTTTATCACCCCTCACTTTACTGTGGTGTTCTTCTTTGTGGAGTCTTCAATCCTGGAATTGGTTGGACGCAATTTTCCATCTTTGGTTTGTGCTTGTCTACGATTGTCTTTTGTTATGATGCTGCCCAGGTGCCGAAATTCTTCAACTTTTTTATAACCTTGGTCTTCTTACTAAGTATTTATTTCCATTTTGTATTCGGAAAGTATTTCCTGCATTTGAGTTAGGGTGTCCTGAAACTTCTTGCTTTCAGCTAAAACAGCTATGTCGTCTACAAGGTTATCTTCTAACCTTGTATCGTGACGCCTGCGTTAGTATTCTCCTTGACTTGGTTCACTGCCTCTTCTACGCATACAGAATGTCCACGAATGGGGTAGACAAGAATCAAAAGTTGGAATGTTGCTTCTTCCTTGGTTATCCACCCTAATTACGGATGTCTAATCCTTGTACAATTGTACAGGTTGTAGGTTACGCGTCTATACAATTTGTTCTACTCCACATAGTCTAATTCGATTTCCAAATCTACAAACGCGATGCAAGTTGACTTTCCAATTCTAAATTTTTCCTCTATTACCGTTCACAAAGCCAGTATCGCATCCCGTGTTCCTCTGTTTCCTTTGTACCTAAGTGTTGCAGCGTTACAGCATGCAAAATTCAGAAAGAGGCAATCCCACAACATGAACACCAATGATTAATAACACCAATTAATATATAATCAGATGAAAGACATATGGTGTTACGGTTTAAAGCAAGAAGTTAAGAAATTATGCTTTGCTATATTATTCTTTCTGGTGTCATATTGTCTCGCACACTCCAACTTTCTGGTCCAACAATAAAATTGAATTAACAACTAACAGACGATAAAATATTATTTCAATGGATGTATAAGAACATTTTGGTTACATAACAATGGGTGATTTTTTCCATGCAATCGTCTTTTGTGTGTCGCTTACAACATATTCGTAACTTTTTGTTCTGCAATAAAAGTTTTTGGTAATATATTTATTATAATGAGAGCAATATTGCTGTGTTGTTATATGGGAGTATTGTTACAAGTACTAATAATGGTTAAACGTGGCTAAATTGTATTTTTGATTTATTATTAAGTAGGTGTAGATTAAATAATAGTAAAATTTCCATTCCAGTGTGTATTAAGTATAATCTGTACATGAGAACAAAATATGTTTTCAGATTTGACTTTTGAAGTCATAAACGGAGAAAGTATTTTAAGAGAAGTCGGGTGTAGACACATAAAAGAGACATGTAATATCAAAATTTTATTTTGTACTTGTCCTTTAAAACCTGTACGTCTGTCGAATTCTTACGGCGCACGGTTTTAAACGAAAAGTACAAAACAAATTTTGATATATTTACGGCCAGATTCTTCAACGCTAATCCGGTCTAATTTGACAAGTGTAAGAATAAGACAACTAAGTTTTATACTATGAATTTGTTTCTTAGTTTTTTTCGCAAATTTATAAAGAAAAGAGCAATTTGAGTACGTACTTTCCACAATAATATAGAACTAATTTCATTCTAGCAACCCGTTCCAAGATGAAAATCATTTGGAAATCAAGCAAATCGCTGAAATATCAGAATAATTAATATGTTTTTAATGACGACTTACTAACAATGACAGGAGAAGAACTTGTCAAAACATAACTGATCAACTAGAACATAGGTTCTCAACGTGGGCGATAACGCCCCCTTGTGGGAGTGTGAGACTTTCGGGGGGGCAGTAGAAGACCCAGAGAAAATTAGGGGGCATTGAGATGGCGCAGAGGGGGCGTGGGCCGGTTAAAAAATATAGTCTAAAAAAGGCAAAAAAATACACTCTAATCACGTACTAAAGTAAAGTAAAGATTAATATCGTTTAATTTTTGTTATTGTAGGTATTGTAATCATTTTTATCGCGTGTGCGAAAATTCACGTATTTCGGTAAGACGGGCAGTGGATTAAAATCATCATTACTAAAAAATTATAAAATAAAAAGTACTACTAACGTACCGTGGGCGTCTGAAGAGGAGGGAAATGTATATTGACACGGGATTTAAAGGATTGGAGGCTGATAGGGGAAGGGAAAACATCTGCAGGCAATTTGTTCCATAATCTTGAAAACCTAGGTATGAATGAGCGAGAGAAGTGGGATGTTATAGGCTTTTGTAGCTGGATAGTCAAGGAATGTGTAATACGTAAGGCGCCTCTTGTTGTCCTGGTGGGAACAGTTAAGGAGGGAATTATAGCGGCTAGTTCTTCAGAGCAAAATCCGTGGACAAATCCCCAACAGCGCTGCGATGAACGAGAAAAGGGAATTTTGTTGTAAGGACTGGGTCATTGATGAGTCGAATGGCGCTCTTTTAGGTATAATCAAGGATGTTGTGTCGAAGGTGATGCCGCTCCCCATATGTGGGGACATAACTCTAGTTTAGATCTTATTTGGGAACCATAGAGTTGGAAGGACAAAAGTATTTTCTGGCTCGAAAAAGGAAACTAAGCTTTTTAGATGCTGATGTGGCTATTGAAGTAATGTGTTTGTGCCAGCTGAGATCATGTTCGAAAGCGACGCTAACAAGATCGAACGTTTATTTGTTCTGTAGTGCTTGTAGGCCATTCATGTGGATGGGGCCGGATTTTTCGCGTGACACGGAGCAAGACTGGGTTTGGAAGTGTCAAAAAAAAAACAAAATAGTAGAGATAGGAGCTGATTACTGCTTTTAACATAAAACAAATTTAAAATATTTCTTCTGTTGTGGAATTACAGATGTTCCGCGATATACAAGAACATAAACAACTGCAACTAAAGTAATTTCTTGTCTACACCACAGAATTACCCAACGTGTCTACTCGTCGCACGTTACGAGTATTAGCGCTTTTTAGTTAACTCCTTGGTTAGTTAAAAAACTACCATTGAAATACCAGGAAAGTAAAGAAAAAATAGAATACCTTGAATCTCGCTTAGCCGAGCATTGTATAATTGTAGGACATCAAACTTGGAAATCGAAAGCCCACCTATTTAATAACCTAATCTAGCTCACGATATTAACTAACCTTTTCAGGTAATTACTAAATTCTCAGAAGAAAATGAGCACTTACGTCCATCACTTGACTTTCAGTCTATTAAAACCGAAACGCAGGGGCTACAAGGCATTAGGCGAGCGGGTTTATTTCATAGACAACTTATTTTTAGACTTGCATTGGTCGAAAGTGTGCACATCATTGATTTCGAATCAAGTATACAGGGCTGTTCCTAGGGTGTTTGCCGCCATGGTGCCAAATTAAAATTGCCGCCCTGGTGCAAAATTAAAATTGCCGCCCTGGTGCAAAATTAAAATTGCCACCCCAACCAAAAAATGTGTTTTTTGCTTTTATGACATGCGAGGTTGTTAAAGCATTTAATTTTCTGTATAAAATATATATTAAACATAATTTTTAAATGTTATTATATTACTTAAAATGAAAACTTCTGGTTGACTTCATCATTGACGTAATGATATCTGAAAATCTGTGCAGTTTTGATTTATAAAATTACCACTTCACTAGCAAAGAACAAACAAAAAAAGAATAACCTAATATCCAATGAAATATAAAACATTTCTTTTATTTAGAAGGATAAAACAGCAAGATAAAATATGCAAAAATTGAGAATCATTGTACAGACCACCTGAAAATTCCTTATACAATATGGATTTCAACAAATGATGGTAAAACAGCTATTCTCCGGGCTATATGCCCCTCCGAGCGCTGAATTACATACCAAAATTTGCCGTATTTTCTTCAAACACAGTTAGATAATAAAATACTTGTTTTGAATGCAAGAAACTACCAGGAAGAAGGAACCTTTTCCTTTAGTTAGGATGTCGTCACTTGCAGAGCGGTTTCGAACTCTTTGGTTCTCATCAGTACAGATTCTGTACTGATGAGAACTATAAACGAACATACCAACCTTCCGAAAAAGTAATTCCTTAAAGCTACAATGTCGTACTGCATAAGCAGTGAGACACAGGCAGCGCCATCCATTAGCAGTTTCAAGCAGTCGGAGTAGAGTTTACCGTAAGGTAAAATTTTTAATAATATGACTGAAGTCTACTTGTCAGGGGTACATATTAATATGCAAAAATTGAGAATCATTGTCCTGCAAGATAAAATAAATAGATCGTTTTAATCTGTGTTAATTTATTTAAACCTTAATTTGAACAAACACCTTCCTAATACAAATAATTATTTAAAAAATCATAAACTCAATTAATCATCTTCGTTTAAGACTTAATACGTGGTAAATCCCGATAATTCTGATTGCGGTTGTTCGCTCTACTTCAAAAACTGTTTTCGGTTTTAATTTATTTAAAATTTAAAAGAATTAGTCAGAACATATTTCTTGGCTTTTACGAAAAAATTACTAAATACATAATAATTCGAAAAGACAAAGAAAAAATTCTATGTCGTTAGTATTGGAGGAACTATATCTGTTCCTACACAATACTTTAGACTTAGACATTAAAAAGGCCGAAACACTATATTCTATAATATTGTCAACATGATTGAGGTGTAGTGAATTTTTTAAATCATTTTATGATATTTTTTTTACAATTCTGTATTTTAGAAACATTCATTTTTCTTGCTACTTTATTAACTTCAATTTTTGGTATGTAAATTTAGATATTCTTAGATGTTCATTAAGATTTTTTCTTTAATAAGCCATTAATGTTTTCGAAATTCGATGCAGAAAATAACAGAATCGAATATTCTGCAAAGATCCAGGAGTGGCACTCTGTACTCTGTATGAAAAATAGCGATAGCGATCGGGCTCTCGTTGCAAATTCCTACTCTGTATCACCGTTCGGTATGTTTCGAAGTGGGCCAATATATCACGAACTTACGTAGCGAAAGCGATTGCTCGGGAGGTGTCGCCTTGACGTAATTTTGTCTCTTTTTACCTTTGGCTAAAAAGTCGTTTTATCTCTCTTGTGCAATAAATATAAACATAACCAAAACTATTTGAAGTTTATTGTTATTGTTATTAGTGATGTAAAAATTATATTTACTATGGAAAAACGCGTGCTAATATTTCTAGGATTAAGGGACGAAAAAAATACAGCTCGGTGGGCTATTTTAATTAATTTTTTAATTGCCCATCCCGAATTGGTAACGCACAATTTCACAGGAATTAGTGGATGAGAAACTTACATGAGATTGTGCCGAGTGTGGGACGAAATATCTTCCCAATTAAACAGCATGGGTATTCTAGTTGACTTTATTTCTGCCTATAAATGATCCACTAAATTATCAAATAGATTTACCACTAGGTCCTTGTTAAGACGGAATAATTCGGTAAATCTTCTCTCGTGTAATGAAGCGATTTTCGTCTAGTCGTCGATCGTTTTCAAAATTATTAATTAAAAACCTTTAAGCAGGGAACATAGATATTGCAATAATCGAAATCAAATATTAATAAAAATAATTTTATTTTTGTCACTAAAAACAATAATCAATTGAGGTTAAGACCTGAAATCTCTTCTTTTTTGTTAAAAAAATGTATGTTTTTAGAACGAACTATATAGTATTCTTTATCATGTTTATCGCTATTTTGCCTAGAAAGAAATGGGTGCCGTTCTAATATGCGGTCTACCGTCCTACATACAGTCTATGTGTGTACGCTATTATTCTAATATGCGGTCTACCTGCTAATAACTTTAACATAAATAATATAAATTGTGTTTACAACAGTGAGGAAGGAATATCTTTGAGAAATTATCAATGTTTACACTTTGATTGTACTGGTAAGAAACAATCTTAACAAAATCTAACATTGATAATTTCTCAAAGATATTCCTTCCTCACTGTTGTAAACACAATTTATATTATTTTATTACTTTAATACTCTAATCGGATTTTCCCAAACTCGCAAAAATAAAGTAAATACGCTCGGGGCGGAATTGGGGTGCAGGATTAACATACCTGAGAGATCACTATTTTTGGAATAATTATGCGGGCGGAGTTAGGCACTGCTCACAATTAGATATTAAATGTTAAAGTTATTAGCAGGTAGACCGCATATTAGAATAATAGCGTACACACATAGACTGTATGTAGGACGGTAGACCGCATATTAGAACGGCACCAAGAAATGCTTATAGAGTACTTAGTATCAAAGTGATCGCTTCCTCTTCGCTTCTTATCCCTTTCGCTATCGCTATTTTAAAAAGTTACCGAGTCCCACTCCTGACCGTCTTTTATAGGCGTAACATGTGAAAATTAACCAGGGCATAAAATTATAAACGAATATAAAATAAACCTAAAATCTCAAAACACACGAACATAAATTAAAGCTAAAAAAATCTATAAAAAGTTCTGCGAAGTCCATAACAATATCTATGGTTTATTCACTCGTTTATTCACCCGAAAATCCGACTTCGGTATTTGAAATACAATAAAGGGTCATTAAAAATCCATTAAGAGAGATAAAAAATCTTGCTTTTTAAAATTTTTGCCAATGCCAGGCGGGGCGGAAGTTGTCTACCGTAAATTTAAGACCACACGCAAAAATCCGCCTTAAAAACGCAAACCTTGAGGTGCTTCACTTACTTTAAAAAATTGTAGTGTAACAAATTGTTCTTTCATGCTGCGGTTCTTGATTCGTATTCCAAAATCAAGAAAATTTAGACATCTTGAACAATATTTTGTAGGGTTTCGTGTAAAAGAAGGTTGTTTAACCTAGTGATCATAGTGATTTATTTCCAGCAGTACTTTTTCATTTCATAGATTTTCTTTACGTGTACATACATATGTATTTATATTTCCTTTAATTTCGGAGCAAATGAGTTGTCAACAGAGGTTTTATCGGGTTAATAATGTGGAATTTGAAGATATTTAAGTCCTGCTTTTACAATTGCATTATAAGATGCGTGATTGGGCGCGTTGTCTTGATTGAAGAGCACACCTTCAGTTTCCTCGACATTTTTCATTAATAGCGTCACGCTCTTCTGGTAATGGTTGGTAGTTAAACAAAGTAAGGTTTTATAATTTTATCAAGTAGTTTACATTGGTTTATATACGAATAGTCCCTTGCATGCCCTTAGTAGTCGAAGCCTCAAGCAGTTTTAATTTTCTAAGGCGTAAAAAATTAGGTCACTGAAAAGCTTGCGAACTGTCTTAAAAATATACTTTTTCACTTAGGGGCCATTCATAATTACGTAACACTAATTTTGAGTAATTTGGCCCCCCTCCCCCCTTGTAATGATCCGTAAGGCAGCCTTTGACCCCCTCTCCCCAAGTTACGTACCGGCAAAATCCTTTCACCCCCTAATTTTATAAAATGAATAGCTTTTTATTGTTTATTACCTATTACATTACCTTTTGTAATGTAATTAAGTAAATTTATTTTACAGGGTTATTCAAAAAAATGTTAACACTTCCTATATGGCAGGTTGGGTATTCAAAAAAATATTAACTCTTGTATGATATTTCCAATCTATTTAATACAAAATATTAACAGTTAGTTCCACGCAATACTTTTTTCACTTCTGTGGTGAATGATTTAGATATTTTTGTTATTCTCCTACTAAGCAATTTATTTCTATATCTCATGTTTCCGCTCCACTATAAAATTTTATATTTTGAAGTGAAGTCTAGATTTTGCGCCACCCAGTGCAAGGGATCTAATTACCATGGGTCCATGGTAGAGTTATTAATTATCTTTAAAGCCGAAGATTAATACCGTTTGCCCTATGGGATGTAAAGTGAAGTCGAACAGGGCAGAGGCGTATATTGGTGATGTTAGATTTTTCTGATGTATAAAAAGGTAATGATTGGAATCTGCGAAGCATTATAAATAAAAGTTTTTTTTTCGTTATCATCTCCATAGGCGTAGTTAGGCAGTCAAGTTTGGGGGTGCTTAAGCCCTAGACCCTATTCAGTTTATGGCCTAAAATTTTGTTTGGGGTGCTAATTAGAGTTTTGGGGGTGCTAAACACCACCAAAGCCTTCCCTTAACTACGCCTAATAGGGTGGAGGGTTGTAAATTTTGGGGTGCTAATTAGAGTTTTGGGGGTGCTAAGCACCCCAAAGCCCCCTCCTTAACTATGCCTATGACCATTTCTTAACTATATGAACATTTATTTTTTTAAAATTGCCAAATTGTTTGAACCTTCTTAACTTGCTTCGCTATTGTAATCGTGGAAATATCACTTTTCCTGTATATTTATTAAAACCATTGACCTTCAGCAAGAGGAAAGGAGCCATTGATTCATAACTAGCCTGTTGTTTGGTTCATACATTGTACATGTGTAGGACAAAAAATGACAGCTATAACTCCGTCTTGGCGCGCCACTGTAATGGTTTTCCGAGCCGTCTGTATTTTCATCGAGTAAACCCGTGAAAGGCAGTTCCGGATGAATTTTCCCACACACTGAGTTACCATTTCTCAATTGTTTGTGAATAAAGTCCCTTTAAGAAAATCCAAAAATCCCTTACAGTTTTATTATACATATATGCATATAATCATGGAATCGATTTTTTGTATTTTCTACATAAATTAAATAATTCAAAACTTTGAAAAACGTGGTACTATTGGTTGTGACGTCACATGCCATGTAAATAAAAGTGTTATAATGGCTAGTCTCGTGACTAGTACATGGTGAATTCCAGTGTTAATTTATTTTCTTGATTATTTCCCAGAGGTTAGGAGATTTCGTGGATAAGATACATTACATTTGAATTAAAGGAACGTTTATTATTTGTGCAAGGACAATTGGATAATTTGCTGAAATTTGATGGTTGTATGATGGATGGCCGCTTATTTGTCTTTACAATTTCGTTACAAATACTTATTATTTGTTGTAATATAAAAATAAACGTACAGCCAAATATGTTTACTTGAATTTGACGATATAGACCTTTAATGATACCTATTTCTATCAGTTTATGGAAACTTGATTACCTCGGCACTAAAGTCTGGCAACATATTACAATAATCGAATTCAAATATGAATAAAAGTTGTTTTTTTTTGACACTATATAGAAACAATAAACAATTGAGGTTAAGACCTGAAATATCTTCTTTTTTGTTAAAAACATTTGTTTTTAGAGCGGACCATAGAGTATTCTTTATCATGGTTATCTCTATTTTCCCTATAAAGAAATGCTTATGGAGTAGTTAGTATGAAAGCGATCGTTTCCTCTTCGATTCTTTATCTCTTTCACTGTCGCTATTTTAGACAGTTACCGAGTCCCACTCCTGTCACTTGACTAAAGATTGTCGATGTTTCCATAGAAACCCTATATGACTTGAATTAACTCATATACGAGGAGTATGGAGGGTTGCTTACGCTTCGCTTTATTTTTCGAAATTATGGGAAAACAGTCGAACATCCGTGTAGGTAACTTAACATAAAATAGAGCTCTTAGCGAATTGAATATAAAAAACAAAAAAAATATGACGAGCCGTCTAAAAAAACTTAAGGTTATGTTATGGTAATGTTCAATTGTTTCATCAGTTACGTTTCCTAACGGTTCTTGTACAAATCTACATTTTTTCCAATTTAAATATTTTTCTATCTCTTCAGATAAAAAAGTTACTATCTATTGATCCAAATATAATCAACTCTACTTCGCGAAGGAATTCCCATGCAAAGAATTTTGCAGATGTTTTTTTGTTATTTCTATTATAAAATCCGCTTGCCTGTAGCTGTAAACAAATTAACAAACAAATACCTAATACCTCAACAAACAAAACACCATTAAAAAAAATGGAATAATCAATCTAGTAACGCAGACGTACGCAATAGTATTTCAATGTTGGTTCAATTTATATACTTGTGTCGTAAGAAAGTACGGGCATGAACGCATAACCGCAAAGTGTGATTTGATAGAAGAGAAAAACAAATAATAAGGTGCCATGAACCCGAAAGTCCAACGTTCCCATGGATTTCACTTCATATCGGAATGTTTGGAAATGCTCGGTATAGTTGACATTGTAGTGCCAATTCAATTGTGATAGAAAAATATTTAAATTGGAAAAAATGTAGATTTGTACAAGAACCGTCAGGAAACGTAACTGATGAAATAATTGAACATCAAATAAGCGAGTTTTGAATTAACCTTAAGTTTTTTCAGACGGTTCGCCGTATTTTTTTGTTTTTTATATTCTATTCGCTAAGAGGTCTATTTTATGTTAAGTTACCTACACCGATGTTCGACTGTTTTCCCATAATTTCGAAAAATAAAGCGAAGCGTAAGCAACCCTCCATACTCCTCGTATATGAGTTAATTCAAGTCGTATAGGGTTTCTATGGAAACATCGACAATCTTTGGTTAAGTGACAGGAGTGGGACTCGGTAACTGTCTAAAATAGCGATAGCGAAAGAGATAAAGAAGCGAAGAGGAAACGATCGCTTTCATACTAAGTACTCTATAAGCATTTCTTTATAGGCAAAATAGAGATAACCATGATAAAGAATACTGTATAGTCCGTTCTAAAAACATGCATTTTTTAACAAAAAAGAAGAGATTTCAGGTCTTAACCTCAATTATTTATTGTTTCTAGTGTCAAAAAAAAATTCTTTTTATTCATATTTCATTTCAATTATTCTAATATGTTGCCTGCATAAAGGTTTTTAATTAATACTTTTAAAAACTATGGACGAATATACGAAAATCGGGTTCAAAAGCGTGTAATGGGAGACGAAAGTGGTCCCTTTTCACTACACGACAGAAGATTTATCGAATTATTCCGTCTTAACAAGGACCTAGTGGTATCTCTTTTTGATAATTTAGTGGACCATTTACAGACAGAAATAAGGTCAACTAGAATACCCATGCTTTTTATGTGGGAAGATATTTCATCCCACAATCTCATGTAATTTTCTCTTCCACTAATTCCTGTTAAATTGTGCGTTACCATTACGGGATGAGCAATTAAAAAATCAACTAAAATAGCTAACTGAGCTGTATATCACAGTTAAGTGATTTGAACAACCGAGTTTGAATGAAAATGATTGACCTTTTATAGAAGGCTTTAAAGTCAAATTTTTCGATCATTATAATACTTTCTTCACTTCTAATGTCATTCAAAACAATGAAAAATCAATAAACCATAGGATCTTTTCTTATTCCCATGCAGATACTCTTCAAAATAAAAAAACTAAGTAGCGCGGTAATAAAAAAACCTCACCTTTGATATTGATTGAATGCCTCTTGTCGGAGAAAGTACTTCGAAGCAATTAGTCGTTGTTTTAACCAGTTTTCAATAAAATACAACAAAACAGGTGTACCTACCTTTCTTTGTTTGGGTGCATTTTGGTCATTGAACCAGTGAATACTTTGTTGTATAATTTGAATTAAGATTTTTACGTTAAAAGCAGCACCTTTTAAATGAAACACTTCCCACCTCGGAGTGTAATATATTATTAAGGCGGTTTTCCGCCAAACCGATACAATTTTGTTTTCAAAAGCAGCAACTTTTCTTGGTTGCTGTTTTTGGAAACCACACAGGAACGGTTTACAACAAACCGACGAAAAATTGCCCAGTTTTGGTTGAGTTTTGCACAGCATTTCCACTAAAGCGGTAGTTTTTAAAAATGTCTTTGACCGACGACATGTTTGTTATTGCTTGGGAATTTTTTTTAATAAAGTCGAATCAAGAGAAATTGAGGCAAAGAAGAATGAAACGATATTGGGTGAGACCATATTTAACGCGAAGAGGAAATTACACTAGTGACCAACTGATTAACGACTTGAGAAACCATGATTTGGGAATTAATGGAGAATTGAGATCCTCATTTCAAAATTTTCCTACAATATCTAGTAACGACTTTGAACTTTTAACAAACCTAATAGGACTGAAAATTTGCAAGCAAAATAAATAAACCACGCACGTGTCTCTTCACTATTTCCACCAAAGCAACTGTGTTTACAAAAACGGCAACGCAGCACGGAAACCCTTTGATCTTTGTTTGAACTTTGTTGAGTTGCCAGAAACAGTCGCAGCAACTCAAAGTTGACAAAATGTTTGTCAATTTAGCAACTCGAGTTGAGCGCAACTGAAGTTGCCGTTTTGTCGGTTTGGCGAAAAACCGCCTTTTCACCTTTAAACACGAAAAAAAAACAGTAAACACCTCTTAAACCGACGAATTGATTTGCAACGCAATCATTGACAAGGGAACTGATAAAAACAATCAAAGACAAGTACGCTAGTTGCTGCATTTGCATTGGATGATAAATTATTCAGCAATTATCGAACACATTGAGAAAGGTGTATTCGTAGGTTTAAGATTATTTGTTACATTACAAACGCGTTTCCTTTTTTTCTATACGTCTGTGTTGAAAAACATATATGTGAAAAAATTAAAAGGCTTGAATTTTTACCCCCAAGTACACTAAAGGTAGATATATCAAAAGAACGTTTTAAGTTGCATAAAATTTAAAACTTTTAATTTGACTCTCTCAATAGGTGGATACACATATGTAGAGATTTATTGGCAGCGATAAATTGTACCAAATAATCGTTAGAGAAAAATCGTTTAGATAAATCGTACTTAAGATACTAACAAGCTGTCTTATTTAAGCAAATTGTAAAAAATTTATCTGAGTGTATATTCGTTACATATATGCGTTACATATGTTGCCGTTGTAATCGATGATTTTTCGGAATTTAAAAAATCCAACCAATTTGTTTATAGTTAGGTATTTCCGTTTAGTGCTATGCAGAACATGAACGAAAACAACCAAAAGTATGTTGTTATTACTTGGAATGGTGGTGTACACAAACAATAATACATAAATTCATTTTTTAAAAATGGCCCAAGGGCATAAAATATAATTAATTCGCTAAACTTTTTATATATGCGGCAACACTGTAGCGCCTGTGTACTTTGTCAAACCGTCGCGTGAATAAAAGTTGGACTTTTAAATGCTGGATCACGTGACATTTCTGACAACGCTGCCATATGCCGATCGCACACGAAAGTGTTACGTCATTGTCTGGAGTTTTTAAGTCCATTTGAATTTTAGTAGGTTTTTATTTCTCTATTAAGAAGTTATGTAGCAGGAGCACGTCAGAATTATTTTTATAGTCTCCGGTGGCCGAGTTGATACGGCGCCAGCTTTGCAACCGAGAGGCGCGGGTTCGAATCCCGCTTCGACCATGGATATTTTGTAATTGTTGTTGGAAGGTGGTAGAGAAATTCTTCCTCGACCGAGGTGGTACCACCCCACACATCCTCTTAAAGGGCTGGTGAAATCCCTAGGGATGTTTCCAGCTCTGGATGTGAGTCGATTCCCCAGTACCTACACCCACGGTACATAGTACTTAGACTTCGGTCTTCGTGGGCTCTCAGAAGAAAAAAAAAATAATAATAATATCTTAAAGCATAGTGTTAAAATTATGAAATTCATTTTTTGTGACAGAGCTCATTTTCTATATTTTAATTTGACTAGGTAAAAAATTATTCATTTTGTCAATCCCGTGTAGCATTTTTAGTGTTTCGTGTTACAATTACAGAAACGGAACGCTTATGGAATCCAGTGGCGGACCCAGAGGAGAGGCTGGGGGGATGCAGCCCTCCCCCAAAACCAACATCCCAGATACACAAACATTAAAAAAGTGCACTTATAATTGAAGAAATCCACTGAATTGCATTATTCATCCACCCCCCCCCCCCCCCCCCCGACACATCAGTCCCCCCAAGACAAAATCGTATTTGCGCCCATGATGGAATCACTTCGGTGTCCCTCCATCCGTCCGTCAGTCTGTCACAGGCGATTTTCTCTGAAACTATTGGACGTAAAAATTTGAAATTTAGCACAGAGATAGAGTGTGGTGGCCCAATTATAGACGTGAAGTATAAAAAGTAGAATTTTGATTCTGGGGGTTAATTTCAGGGGGTAAATTGGAAAATGAAAAAAATACCAAGGGCATCGTGCAGGGTGTCAAATGAAAGCTTATTGAAGCACGAATTCAACAATACATATGATGTATTTTTTATGCATTTTTTTAAACATTTTTCGGGAGAAACGCTTAAAAATTGCTGTCCCCCAGCCTCATCACTAAAAGAATCGCTTAGAAAAATCTGAAAAAAATCATAAACATTGAGATTTAGGTATAGATTGAGCTAAAATTATCAGGCTTGAAAAATTCTAGCGCGATCAATTGTTTATTTCGTTATAACTGCTGAACCATTGGTTTTAGAGAAAAATATTTTCGACAAAAATTACTTCTCACGACAACTTTTGTCCTTACACGTTTTTCAAAATTTTTCGTTTGGCTCAGTCGAAACGCTCCCCACTCAGCTCTGCGCATACGCGATGATAGCTTGCACTTGATCGAATTTTTTTTATTTATATTAACCTTCAACATAAGTTTATATCAAAAAGTAATTATATTTTTGAATTGTCTTCGTTGTGCTTCAGATCGTGGATCTCTATCCCTTTTCACAAGACCATGCCCTTAAAGAGCATTTGCTCAAGCACATAATAATACTCGTGATAAATACCTCCAAAATTTATTTCATTTTCGTAATGCGGAATTTCCGTTTATTCATTAGTGTTTTCTGTGTATGGTAATTATATAATATAATAAAAAATCGAGTAGTGTACTTTTTAACACCCCTCCTTCCTGTCAAATGCTTATTTAAATTTAGAATATTTACAGCCCACTATAGTTAAATACTTACATAAAAATCTATTGTCATCCGTCTATACCAGCTTGTAGACATTATTTTATATTCATAAGACAATTCTAACTATGGGACGAATATTTTTGCAAGATCATTCATCCGTGGCGTATATAAAAAATGGACTAAACGCGTCCTTCAATTGTATTCCGAAAGAATATTATGCAAAGTATAGATGCCCCACCTTGAATTTAGGATCCCACGTGGTATATTAATCCATTGCTAATAAAAAAACGGCTTTGACGAAAAATGTCATTAGTCATTAACCAAAACCAACCTGAATTGTGAATGAGCTGCTGAAGAAACTTATACACGTAAAACTTTGATTTGAAAATTAGTTGGAATGTACAGTGTTATTTAAAAAGTTGTGACGTATCGAAGTTATATCTTCTTAAAAGGAATGCCCTATTTGTTCCTTTAATTTCCAATTCAGTTTGACATTATAATCGAAGATTAATAATTGAATATCTGGGGAAAGGGGTAGGTGGTAGACCGTAAGAATGTACGTTGTTGAGTTGTGCGGCATGCCATACTTGGTCAAAGGAAAGGTCTTTAAAATATCAAGAGCAACAATCTGTGGTTCGCACTGAAATTCGAGAGACTTGTTCCAGTTATGACGTGTGACAAAGATAAGGAGATCAGCTGTGGATCTTTGTTGACAAAAATCCTCTCTGTTATGGATGATTTTGTGTTTCCTGAATGACTACTTTATTTAATTCAATGCTGAACTTATTCCTGTTTTAGCAAAAACGATTATGATTGATTTAAGTTAAAACTACATTCGTTTCGAAAATAATGTGAACATACCACTATTGCTTTTCCATAAAATGCTATACCGTATATAATATATATAATTTATGTTGAGAATGATGACAGAAGCCCATTTTACAGCGGAGAGAGCAATTATCTCTCTCTCTCTCTCTCTCTCTCTCTCTCTCTCTCTCTCTCGCTCTCGCTCTCGCTCTCGCTCTCGCTCTCGCTCTCGCTCTCGCTCTCGCTCTCGCTCTCGCTCTCGCTCTCGCTCTCGCTCTCGCTCTCGCTCTCGCTCTCGCTCTCGCTCTCGCTCTCGCTCTCTCTCTCTCGCTCTCGCTCTCGCTCTCGCTCTCGCTCTCGCTCTCGCTCTCGTGTTCTTTCTTTCCCATTTTTTTCTCTCTCGTCTTCTTTCTCTCTCGTACTCGTAAATTTTTTACAGCTGGTAGAAAGTTAGGTTATGAGAAAGATAAACATGACATATTATTTGAAGCCTGTCCCATAATATAAGTTGTTTTTGCAGTGTAAAAATATACTTAAAAAAGTTTATATAAAGTATTAGCAGCTTAAATTCCGGTGTTCTATAAATCTGGGACTGACTAACAACTATTGAAATATTACGCAAGGTATAATTTGTTCTCCTTTACATTACTTGGACCGGTCGTTATGGGAATGAGTAACAGGAACGCCGACCCGATATAAAGTTGAGAATAGTGGGCATTACAGAAGATTTCTTTAGTTACTGAGAAAGTAGTGAAAATTGCGCCCTAGAAACGTTTGGTTTCAGGTTAAAGCTGAAGTCACAGTGTCATTACAAAGTGTATCAATCCTTCTGGACCTAATTCTATAACATAATCAACATTTTACAGTTAAAAATTGTGAAACTACTTGGTATATTCGATTAAACAATTTTTATCGCGTCGTTAACTTACACAAACGTCACTGTTCGCAGGTAGGCTCAATTATAGATCCATTTTCATAATATATCGGAGATAGGGAATATTTTTTAACCTTATTATAAATTGCTTATCTTAATAAAAATATTTACTTATTTTTGATATTTTTTCTTTATTTATTTAAAAACTTTTCCTCCGCTCCCTTTATTGCAAATGATTGGTTAGAGGGAGTATTGTTACTTGGTAGGAAACAATTTTAAGTAGTATAAAATAAGAAGGTTAATGTAGCTATGCTGACACTTTTTGCTTAATAAACGAGATTTTTGCAAATGCCATTTGTGTTCAGTAAAAACAAAGGTATTTTGCTATAAAATCATAAAACTTACGTGTCAGGTTAGAAATTTGTTTTTTATGACAATTCCGGTTCAACTTTCACAGTAGACAACCAGAAATACTTGCACAAACAAAGCCGACCGTGATAAAATGTTTGATAATTCTTTTTTATTGGCAACATCGTTTTTATTTGTCTTTTATTTACTAATGCCCCTTTTGCTAACAAAGATAGAAAGAAATCGGATTCCGCTGGGGAATTTTATCAGGAAAAAAAAATTTTGCGATGACTAATCTTTCGAAATATACTGGGTCTCCCAAAATTCCCGCATAAAATTAATATCAATTAAAAGATAAAGATCTAGGAAAAATGCTTGGACCCGTAAATTTTTATTTGTAATTGTGCATTTTTTGACATAAAAAAATATTATACAGGGGGTCCCATAAAACAGTTGTCACGTCTTTGACAATTTTTTTAAATAAAATGCCGAATTTTTTATTAGGTTTCCAAATTCTACGAAAAATTCTAAATATTTTTTATGTAGGACTTGCTATCCCCATTTTCAGCTGTTTCCAAGATATTAACATTTAAAGTTTTTTTTATTAAAGGTAATACTTTTAGTTCAAATTGTAGTTATTAGAGCATGTTAAATAAATCAGGTATCTTACTGTCATCAACTGTCCTTAATTATGTCAATACTGACTTTGGTAATTATGTAGTATATGGTTTTCAGCTATTTTTGCGTTTTTTGGGAAAATTCTTTTATTGTCACATTCTACTGTCTTTCCTGATTGCAAATATAAGTGCGCACATAATAAATTATGAGCAAACCTGACCACCTTTGTGCTCACCAACCTGAGCAAAAAGGTGGTCGGGTTTGCTCAGTTTTGATATAGATACATAATATGTATCTATATCAATGAAAACTGAGCAAACCTGACCACCTTTTTGCTCAGGTTGGTGAGCACAAAGGTGGTCAGGTTTGCTCATAATTTATTATGTGCGCACTTATATTTGCAATCAGGAAAGACAGTAGAATGTGACCATAAAAGAATTTTCCCAAAAAACGCAAAAATAGCTGAAAACCGTATACTACATAATTACCCTGACTTTGACTTAAGTAATTTGTCAATTACCTAAAAATGTTAACAGAAAAGCAGCGCATCGAAATTTTAATTATGTTGGGGTGTGGGGACCAAATAAGAACTCAAGCTGAGGTTTGTACTTTGTTTAACGAAAAGTATCCAGAAAACCAAATTACTCAGTCGACTGTAAGTAGGGTATTCCATAAATTTGAGGAGCATGGTACAGTTAGAGATTTACCTAGAAGCGGTCGACCACTCGTTCTAACCGAGGATAAAAAAATCGATTTAATGTTATCGCTTACTGAAAACCTCCACTCTTCAGTTGTTGCTTTCGCGTTAGATAATGAAGCTACTTGTAGTACAGTACATCGATTTTTTAAGAGCGAAAAATTACATCCTTATAAACCCATTCTTGTACAGGAACTACTAGAAGATGACTATGATAGACGGCTTGAATTTTGCGAAGAAATGATGGCAAGGATTGATACTAATAATGCCTTTTCAAGTAATATTTTATTTTCTGATGAAGCTACATTTTGCCTGAACGGGCAAGTTAATAGGCAAAATTATCGATTCTGGTCTCATGATAATCCGCGATGGTTACTTGAGACGCACACTCAATATGCTGGTAAGGTTAATGTCTGGGCAGGCATAATAAATAATAGAATTTTGGGACCATATTTTTTTGAAGAGAACCTTACCGCTGAACGTTATTTGGATTTTTTAACATTTGATTTAATTCCGGCATTAGCAATTCTTTTTCCTAACCAGATGGATCCAGATATTCCAAATGAGATGTTATGGTTTCAACAAGATGGTGCCCCTCCACACTTTGGCGTGGAGGTCCGAAGGTACCTACATGAAACCTTTACAAACCGTTGGATTGGTCGTAGGGGTATTGAGTGGCCCCCTAGGTCGCCGGATTTAACACCGCTGGATTATTTTCTTTGGGGTTATTTAAAGGAAAGAGTGTACCGAAATAGACCTAACAACATTGAAGGTCTCAAAGAAAGAATAAGGACAGAAACAAATAGAATACCTCCTAATTTTATAAGGAATGCAGTAAACGGATTTTACCATCGCCTAGGGGCGTGTCAGGTAGAAGGCGGTGGACATTTCCAGCATTTGTTGCGCTTTTAGAATTTTCATTTTAGTAAAAAATAAAAATTTATTATGGATAATCTTTTTGTTTTACTTTTCAAATTAAATGTCAATATCTTGGAAACAGCTGAAAATGGGGATAGCAAGTCCTACATAAAAAATATTTAGAATTTTTCGTAGAATTTGAAAACCTAATAAAAAATTCGGCATTTCATTTAAAAAAATTGTCAAAGACGTGACAACTGTTCTATGAGACACCCTGTATAAAATTTTTTTATGTCAAAAAATGCACAATTAAAAATAAAAATTTACGGGTCCGAGCATTTTTCCTAGATCTTTTTCCTTTAATTGATATTAATTTTATGCGGGACTTTTGGGAGACCCAGTATAACCAGCAATACTTCCACAAGCAAAGAAGGTACGAAAAAAATTTGAACAAAGTCTTTTTTATTTGTCTTTGTCTAATGCACTTTCGCCAACACGGTTAGAAAGAAATCTGATTCCTCCGTCATTATCAGGAAAGAAATAATGAATATTGTGATCGCTAAAATATGTTCTGGTGTAAACTGTCCATGGAACTGACCAATAGGGTGAATTCTTGTTCAATGGTTTTTTCTGTCATCATTATCACATAAAATTGGATACAATATAGGTTTAAGGCGAGACAAGCTACAATGATTTTAAATATTTATTAATTTAGGAAGACCCTGTATATTTGGTGATTAGCTAAAGGGCATTGGAAACAAGTATGCCACCATCTGAGAGTAAGTACACGAGGCCCATCTCTCTTTCAAAGAAAACTAAACAACTAATTAATGCATATTGCCGGCACAACAGAGTTCTGCTTTATGAGATCGTCAATCGCCACACCCATGGATTTATTAAGAAAGGATTCGGTGTCCGTATACTGTGAGCGTATCGAACGTGAAGCCTTATATTTGTTGTTTGTTATGAAAACAGTTCCCCTAGGGGTTTAGTTTACGAACTACGTAATTGAATCAAGAATGGTAGTAGAAGGAGATAAAATAGCATTGGAGTGTTGGAGCTCAGAAGTGTTGTTGTCTGTGCTGGTTGCTTAGGAAAACGGCTGAACCTCGGTCTGAACACTCGGTTACACGTACGTCTTTGTCTAATGAACTAGGAAAGAAAAAGTGCAATTTATAGATTTATACATGACTCGGAGCGACTTTAAATAAACCTTTAGAAATACTATAACCTATAAATAATAAAACCTTTTTAAATAAAATTAAAATATAATTTTTAAAAAATCAAATGACTATAACTTTCTACTAACGCATTTTTTCTCTTAAAATTTAAAAATTTTCGACATAATGATGTAAAATGTATTTAGAAAAAATAATAAATAAGATACCTAAGCCTGTTCACTTTTTAACCAGGGGTCACGAAGCAAAAATTCAACTTTTTTTTTCGCAAATTACAAAATATTTTCTTTCTTTACCAAAACATTCCTAGTAGGCTCACTGTCAAAATCCCTGAACTTGGCTTGGGTCTCGTAAGTAGCAACAGAGATATACAATTTTAAAATTTCATCAGCCGCTACTGGTACCTAGTAATTACAATTTTGTAATGTTGACAACATTGCACTGCATTAGCGGGGGGACAGTGTTCATTTTTATGGAAAACAACTCTGTTACCAGATTTTTTCGAAAGATAATTTAAGATTTGCAAAAATAGCTTCATAATTGCAAAACCATTTAATAATTAAACAAATCATATGTAAACTGCATCAAATATGAAATGTTGAGGTAAAAATTAGGATTGTTGTGACGGGAAAAGTATATCTGCAAAGAAAAGTAGAATATCCCAAGTAAGTACTGTACGTTGAGCGTAATGGATGAAGTGTAAAAGGTCATTGCTAAAACTACCTTAATAGTACTATCAGTGATCCGTGTGCTGCTTTTGGTCAAGATTTGGAATGACACGGCGAGTTAACTTCTGTAAATGGAGATAATTTGTAATTTACTGTAGCAAGAGAACAGGTGACAAGAAAAATTAATGCTAATACGATGATAATTCACTTTTAATTTTTTACTTTTTCGACTTCTGTCTTTATGAGCTTGTTATTCTTGTCCCAAGAATTCACAACACTTAGGAAACGTGTAATAATAAAGAAGTCATTTGCCAGACGTACAGAGAGATTTTTTTTTGGTCAATTAAGTAGTTTGTGGTTATTATCAAAATGACGCAAGCTTAAGCCTTGGTAAAAACTATATTCGATAGGTTGTTCCAAAGTTTAAGTGTTGTACCGCAGTGATCTTGTTTTGTTTTTACCTTATTAGACACTATACGATCAAAATAAAACACCAATAAATTGCTATTCGAATTTTTTTCTGCACTCAAAATGCCCTTAATATCATTCTTGGTGACTCTTACATCACACAAGGACTAGTACGTCAGCATTTTGCGGCATATGTATTGGCTGGGCGAAAATAGAAGACTGTGGACACTAGTAAATTCTAGGTGTTCTATCATAGGCGTTCCGCGCGAAAATAACAGAATCCAATATTCTGCAAAGATCCAGACCTCCTTTTATAGGTGTAACATGTGAAAATTAACCAGGGTAGTAAATTAGAAACTAATATAAAATAAACCTAAAATCTCAAAACACACAAACATAAATTAAAGCTATTTAATAATTATAAACTTCTGCGAAGTCCGTAACTACAATAGGTACCCTGATGTAAGGTGTCAGTATTTAAATTATGAAATTCAGGTTGAGTGAGAGCCCATTTGTGAATTTTAATAACTGATATAGTTTGGCCATGGGCGCCTGTCAGGCAACATACCACAACTAATAAACATACGCATCAGAACTACAGTTATATTATTGTTGCCCATTTATAGCCAAATATTATGTATGTATCTATATAGTTTATGTATCCCACTTACCACACTTGCACTTGTATATACAGTATACCGGACAGTAAAAATAAGTACCGTAATTTATGCATTAAAATTTTTATGGTTCGTTTTAAAAACTCGCGCATTATTTTTTTTTTTTTTGAGAAGCCAATGAACCTTGATGTATACATAGGTATATGTAAGTATTTGGAGGATCGCGAATATACGAAATGAATTATGAAACGCCGTGACGCCATAACTTATTAATTTCATTAGGAAAAGACAGTGGCGCGTGTGGATATTGGACGCAAGGAGTTCGTGCTTTCATTTGGTTTCATAACGAACGTGAGCGAGAACAAATCTAAGTTCCTTTTCGATTTCTTTAAATTTTTCTTGGAATTTTCATAGAAAACGTTTGTCGCCAGACGCAAAACAAATTATAAAAAACGTTTATGAGTCGTTAGTGACAATGGGCTGCGATAGAATAAGTGTAGTGAAAAAAACAAGCGATATGACAAAAATTTCAGTATCCACAGTGCGTGATATAACACGAAAGCCACGTTTGGAGTTCGATGTGATGTTGGCAAAGCTAACTGTTTGGACGAAAGCGAATAAAATACCTTATTCGAAGAGAACTGTACGAAATGATGAAAGAAAACATTGTGCCCACAAAGTCACGACAGAACCAATATATTGTGTAGCAGAACTAGCATCTACAACATATTGCTTAAGATGGGTTTTAAATACCAGATAATAAATAAAAGATGAACTATAATGGAGTCTCAAAGGTTACGAAAATTGAGATTTGAATACCTGCAATCTATAAAAAGATACAGAGGTGAAATCCGCCCTCCCTACCGTTTATTTAGATGAAACTTGGTTCGACACCCATGACACTCCCAAAAAAGGGTGGGTTGATTCCAGTGATAATTGCCAAAACAACGCTCGTTCAAACAGGGGGAAAAGAACCACAATTAATTATCCGGTTGGGAAAATGGATGGATTCTAAATTACCTGCTAAAATCAGCCAAAAATGTTAAAGCTGATAAATACTGCAACAACTAAATATTTAAACAATTTGTTTTTTACCTATTAAAAATGATTTAAATAATCACATTAAGTTCAACCCTGTGCTGCTATCATCCCATAGCAAAGAACGTTATACTTTTCCCTGAAAATATAGGTTTGGCAACGGAGCAGTTTAGATATTATTGCAGTCAATTTGTCTAACGGTATATTTTTCAATAGACTTTATATTGGCGATAGCTCGAAAACGTAAATTATAGTATGTGTGATTCTAAATAGTGGTTTACGGCTAAGATAGCATCGTAATAATGGTGGATCCGTGTTAGTCTATGTCAGTGCTAACTCGCCCATACCAAGCTTTTGTGTGTTTGATACATAGCATGTTTGCCGGTCGGCTCTCGGACTATTAAAGTAATATGGCACAAGACATAAATACTCTCTATCTAATCAAGCCCAGTCTTCATGAACTGTTGGCTTAAACCCGTGCCTTTTGCTTCCACTTAATTTAATATTAATTGACCCAAGACTGCGATATGTAAAAACTCCGTCAAGTGTGTAATTAAAACATTTATATTCTCGTAAGGTTTTAATAAATTGCCTGCATCCATACATACCTAGATCGTGAGAAATGATTGGTTGCGGATTGCTTCTACCGGATGTTCCAATATTGGATAAAAGTGATTTTCAGAAAAAAAAAATTGAAATAATATGTCGTCGAATATTTTTGCCGGTCGTTCAAAAATTTTGACATTTTTGACAATGTTTCTTGTAAAATAAGTCAGTATTACAATAAGTCGTTGTTAGGCAACCAAAAATAACTGTTAGGAAATATTTATTTCTTTATTGAAAGGAAAAAATTCCTTTCAGTTGTAAATGTACTGCAAAAGATATTAAAAACAGGATTTTGGGATATCATCTTTGAACACTCTCTAGATAATTTGCCAATGTCTTGAATTATTACTCTTGAAAAGTAACATATATAGGTAAAAGTTATACCTATATATATTGAATGAATATGAATGAAAAATAAAATTGTCGGGTTCTAAAGTCTTTATTTTTAAGAAAATTCCATTATTGTCATTGTCATTGCATAATTCATAATAATCCATGAGTACTGTGGCGGCCTGGGTCGTGCGGTCCTGTATACAGATGACACAAACATTTTGATAAGTAACGAGAATATAGAGGAATTGGTCGTGGCAAGCAATGCAATTTCACAAAAATTTAGTGAATACTGTCAATTTATAACTCCGAAAAACAGTTTTTATGCAGCTTTTCCAAAAAATGTTAGTGTTGATTATGACCTTCTCTTGGGATGGATGGGGTGTCAATTAATTGTACATCTGTAGTTAAATTTCTTGGACTTTATATCGATCAGAAGCTTACATGGGAAAAACATATTGATGTGTCCTGTGCCAGGATTAGTTCCTTGTGTTTTTTAGTTAGGCAACTGATGTGGATGAAAGAATGTTAAACGATTGTTTATTATGGACTAGTGCAGTCGGTCTTGCAGTATGGTCTGCTATTCTTCATTAAGAAAGCTTTAAAAGACAAGAAAAAGATCAATTAAAAATGAGAAAAAATGCTTCTCAGTTTCAACGCATTTGCATAAAATAAATATTTTCAAACCTTCGTCCTCGGCCGAATGTAATAAGAAACCCGAAGTTAGGCTTCGGCTTCGACCACAAAACTGACCTTCGGCCGGACTCTACAAATTACGCATAAACCACTCTGAAAATTGCATTCGCTGCGGCTTGTCGTTTGGAAACAATTCTTGGACTGAGCTTAGATGATAAGCGTGCATATGCAGGTCACATTTCAGGATTCTATTGCAGGTTCCGTAGAATACATACATACTTGCTGGTTTAAACGCCGAATAGGGGTTTATGTTTGTTCATTAACAATTTGCCTTAATTATTCTACTTTTTGTGCAGTGTGAACTTTGGGTCTCCCACTGCCTTCATTTCTATTCACACTTCCTGTTTCTCTAAATAAAGCCACAGATCTAGTCAAAACTTGGCGGAACTGGTCGAAATCCTGAATGGCGTCCCGTGTCGAATAAACCCACTGGCCATCAACCCTTCTACCATTTCTAAAGTAACTTTCGATCATAAAAATTTTTACGTTTCCATGGTTATAAAACCAATTTTTATTTTTAATTATTTATTTTTTATTAGCAATTTCAAGGAATCAGTTATTTGTTCATAAAATTAGTGATGCTTTTTTCAAAATTAAATAAAATTTAAATATTTTCTTTCCATTTTTCAACAATCTGTTACAAAATAGTATGTATACCTCGTAGGAAAAGCCACATTTCCGTACTCTGTGTTGCTGGTCTCGGCTCGACCAGCAATCTTCACAGTCGCATCGAAATGTTAGGCTTTTCCTACTAAACACACAATATACTATTCTGAAAAAAATTTATTCGAAAAATTGTTTTTCGAATAATTTTCCTAGATCCATATTTTAACAAAGTTGATGACAGAATCAGAAATTATTTGAGCACCCTATAGATACAAGTATCATATCTGCCCACTTTTAATATTTTTATACCTAAGATTTTAATCTAAAATTAAAATCTCTGCACGGCGTAGCTGGATGCATCGAACCATTTGGCCTTTAATAGCCTAAAGATATATATTTTCAAATAGGTCCCAATCTAATTATGAAAACAGTTGTAAAAATATCGATGATAAATATTCAGTTATTATAAAAAGAAAATTGAAATTGTTGGTGATTTATATTGTATAAAATAGTAATAGGGAAAGAATATTGCCTCGATTTGTATCTTGTCTGTAGATTTAATAATAATTTTGTCATGCATGATGGATTTTTAAAAAATAAATCACTTTTTGTGAGGACGGGACGAAAGGTTTCTATCTTGATCCAGCCAGAGAGGGCGCAACTTACCTTAATATTGACAAGTGTAGGCGCAGCCGCGCTCTTTGTCGCCATTTCTTGGAAACGGATTTCCAAGAGTTTTAAACTGTTTTCTGGTGATACCCGCGGTGGCATACGGCTGATTTTTTAGATGAATTTGTTGCGTTTTAATTTCGGCTACAGGTAGATTATCTTCGTCTCCTGGACCCGAACTCTGTAAGTTTTGGAGAAAGCGATAGCGATAGAGATAGGTATCAGGAGAGGATTGCCATCTCTCTCTATCTTATAAGGAGAGGATTGCCATCTCTATATAAAATTAGAAAGCGATCAAAATCGTTATCGCTTTTTTCGTTATAGAGTTCGGCTGCTGTTGGTTGGGTTTTAGGACCAATCCTCCTTTTTCAATCAATTAATGATTGGGCTCTTGTTGGCATTGGGGAGCAGTTTACATTATTTGCAGACACCACAATCTCATGGCATGATCAAGATGCCATTACTCTTAAATCTCAGTGTGATGCAAATCTCTTGTCCCTTAATGCGGACAAGACCGATATTGTTGGCTTCCAGTGTAGTATGCAGGGCTTAGATATTGGGGGAATTGATCTCGAGAACAAATCTGATTCCAGATTTTTTGGTGTTTCCATCGACTTTAAATTATATTTTAAAGAGCACATTGTTAGAGTTGGTAAGAGGATTGCGTCGGGATGTTTTGTGGTTCGTGTATTGTCGAGGGAGCTTGGGGGTGAGGTCGCTAAGATCGTTTACCATTCTCTAATGGAGTCTCATTTAAGGTACGGGACTGCGTTCTGGGGTAATTCTGCTAATTGCCTGTTAAACTCATTGTTTTCTATACAGAAACGAGCAGTGAGATACGTCAGTAAGGTTGCGAGTAGGGAACCATGTGTCCATTGTATTTTGTATAACCAAATACTGATTGTATCATATTGAGATCGCTTTAAAAAAGGGCGAATATTACTTAAATTGTTTTTTATTAATAAAAATATTATCAATTTTGATCTTCAAATAAAATAATAATGATCACCATTTCCTGTACTATAAATTTTGCTAGGAACCCGCCACTGGTTGAATGGTCATAAAAATTTACTACCATCATAAAACATAAGGAAAGTATTTCAGAATTCCTTTTTATGCGCGAAGAAATACAAAGAGTGTCAAGCATTTAAATTAAATAAAATTTAAATATTCTGCGTGGGATGTATTAGCGCAAAATTCCGTGAAATGACAGTACACTATTAGTTTTACTCACAGTCATTTCAACTGTTGCCATACAATTTTTATAAAAATGTTAGTGACGGAAGTTATACGAAAATAGAGAAAGAAGAGGTCACAATATACTTTACTATTGATTTGGACAAAAATTAGCACAATATCGGCGGCCTGTTGTTAACATTTTTTTTGGAACGGTTGGATTGAATTTTTCCATTGATCTTCATTAAGAGGAGACGACACCATTCATTCATTACTAGCCTTTTGTTTTGCCTCATACATTGTGCGTGTGTAAGACAAAGAAATAGGAGAGAGAGAAGCTAATCATCCGACTTCGCGCGGCGTTGCTATGACTTTCCGAGACGTCTGTATTCCACCGACCCAGACCGGTGAAAAGACATTTCCGGATGATAAGAATCCATATTTCTATAGATTGGGCAATGACGCCCCATTTTTCAAAGTTTATGGATAAAGTCCTTTTAAGAAAATCCAAAAATCACTTAAAAATTTACTATAACATAAAAAACAAGGACGAGATACAATTACTTACATTTTAGAGCGATCAGGGATTGAAAAGTTACTTTTATAATCTAGCCAACTAGATTATAGGTCCCTCACCTAGTTCTTGGGGACGGCTGTTGCCAGGTTTCAATTTTGTGGTATATTTGCTGATTGTTAATATAAGTTAATATCTGCAATCCTAAATACCACAGACCAGGGTTGGTAAAAGTGATAATGAAAAAAAAAATCAGAAATTAGAGATTTTTCTTTAAAAATATTGATTCTTTTGAATTTTTTCTAAAATTTTTATTCTAGACTAATGTTTATTAATACACATTTTCTAACTCTTCATATCTTGTTTAGTCAAACCTATAGTGAAAAAATTAATTTTAAGCGTAAATAATACAGAAACGAAACAAAATTCGACAAGTCGAGTCGAAACTAGCAAAGACTTGCGGAAAACGCTCGGCTATATAAATGACACGCGCCTATTCCAGTTATCAATAATATTTTTGCTTATGAGAGTAGTGTAGCACGAAATTTTAAATCATGACAAGTCGGGGTAGAAAGGAATTGAGTATTTGGCAATATTTTATAAAAAAGAAAGTGATTGGAAAACTAGGATACAGAGCGGTGTGTAAAAAGTGTGGTAAAGAGATGCAAGGTTGAGTGGATTTAGGTCAAGGAGTGGCCAAAGTTGTCATTAATATGTAAAGAGCATAAAGCAGAAATTGATCCAGTGATTTTGAAAAAGGTATCCGATATCTATATTAAAAGGATGGTTTGAGATTTTTTACAGTTACTAAAACCAATTTCTATAGCACTTGACGCAATATAACAGAAAGGTACATGTTTATCTCAAGCAGTTCAAACGTGGAAAAAATTAATTAGGTTTATAATCTACTATTACCTTATTGTAGAAAATGGTTTTTGTACCATTAGTAAACTACCCTTATTGAGGGCATATGTCGCAAGTTTCATCCTCGTAAATAATTACTGTTATTACCGCTCGTGAATAATATACTATTCTTCACGATTAGTGTCGTTCGAAGGCAAAACTGAATTTAGTTTTATTAATTGTCTCGTTTCTGTAGAATCACCCATACATAATATTTTGGAAATAATGATTAAATTGGCTGTAATATATCTTTCACCGGAACGTATAAAAATATAAAGAAATGTAAATGAAAAACGCGGAAATGCATTCTACTCTATTTCCATTGTTTACCTTATGCATAGGAAAAAGTTCATTTAAAGTAAACCGTCGTACAAGTTTAAAACATCTAAAACTTAAAATTAAGTGAGAGTTGAAAAGCATATTTCTAAACAGTAAACAGAGACGGGCCCCGGTTTACACTAGTGTTTATATTCGCCAAAAACCACACAAATTAATTTTCACAATGTTTACTTTCAAATTTGAAATGTTTACACTTCCGCTGTCTTGGTATAAACAGTTTTAATTATTTTATTTAACAATCCACCGAACAGGGTGTTTAAGAAGCCCACCGTCATTGACGAAATTTTAACAATGTCTTGAGGTAACACCAATTTCTTGCCTCCTTTTTCTTAATACCAAGCATTTGGCAAATGGGCATTTCTTCGTCTTCGTAGAAAGTAAACTGAGAAAAGATTACTTTCTACGACCAGCGAGTAAGCACAAGCACATGCCAAATGAGATTTTGGCGAAACGTCTGCAAGTGTCAACTGAACCAAACGAACGAATGTATTCCCGGATTAACCATATATATATATATATATATATATATATATATATATATATATATATATATATATATATATATATATATATATGTATATATGTATTGATCCGGGAGTACATCCTTTCGTTTGTTGAATTCCTATTGGAATCTGGCAGACGTTTCGCCAAGGTCTCAGTTGGCATTATCAATGCTTACTCATTGCTGTCAAGTCGTAAACTGATCAGTTTACGACTTGACAGCAATGAGTAAGCATTGATAATGCCAAGTGAGACCTTGGCGAAACGTCTGCCAGATTCCAATAGGAATTCAACAAACGAACGGATGTACTCCCGGATCAATATTTCTTCACATTTCTCCATCCGTGAAAGTCTACGTTCAAATATATATATATATATATATATATATATATATATATATATATATATATATATATATATGTATATATATACATATATAGTATGCATATAATACATATTAAGTAAAGTAAAATTGCAAAATTTATCTAGATTAAATATTATAGAAGAAAAGAGATTTAAATATGTACGAGAATTACGACATATGCAATTAAAAATTAACAAACTACTTAATAATACATAATATTAAGCACTTTTCTTATATGGTTGATTGCATTTTATAGCACTTTTTATCACAATTATAATTATTTAACCCGTATTATCATATTATTTATTATTATAATTTTTCATGGATATGATATTCATAAGGAATTTTTTTTGAACCGTAAAACGAATGAAATATTTTGTGAAGTATTTATTTAAGTACCAAGCTTCTAGTACTATGAGGATGGGCTGAAAAGTCCGTGGAATGACAATAAAAAACAGAACTTTGCGGTTTGAAACGTTTATTTTTCAACATAACCCACTGTCACGCAACCTCGATACCTTTAGACCAGCGATAATACAAAGCCTATATGCCTTGACAAAATTGAGACTTCGAAATGGGCATCCACAATCCACAGTAGCTTTAACATCGTCATCTGTTGAAAATTTCTGGCCTGCTAGGTATTTTTTTCAGTCCGATGGTGCTATAAGTCTGGCGAATAAGGGTATGGCAGCAAATTAAAGCCTACTTCATGAATTTCTACTATAATAAGAACACTCGTGTGAGGTCGTGCATTATATTAATGGGAAATGATTTTCTTCTTGGCTAAACCAGGACGCTTTTCAGTAACTGTTTGCTTTAATTTGTCCAAAAGATTTGCATAGTATTCGCTTGTGGTGCTGCCCCTTGGAAGGCAATCAGAATACCTTTTACATCCCGAAAAATGGACTAATTACCATTCTCGCCGATCGAACAGTCATTTCCTTTTTTGGTGGAGGAGAACAACCACTGCGCCGCCACTGTTTAGATTGTAGCTTTGTTTCTGGTGTGTAATGGTGGACCCAAGTTTCATCTGTGGTGAAATGCTCTAACCACTCACAAGAAATTTGCATCCGCACCAATTTTTGGTCCACAGAGAGCAGTCCCAGCACCCACCTCGTGTACAGCTTCAACTCTTCATCCAAAATGTACATTGCGCGTTCTTTGGAGATGTTTACAGCCTTCACTATCTCAGACGTCTTCAACCGACGGTCCTTGAGCACCATAGCATGCGCTTTTTCAATAATTTCTGGTGTAGTGGCAGATTTTGGACGTCCACTGCAGATGCTGCATCTTTGACACTTGTACGACCACATTTGAATTCACGAACCCATTTATCAATAGTGGAAAATGAGGGAGTCCTTCAAACCATCCATCATCTCATTATGAATGTCGGTTATTAATAGGCCTTTCAAGAAGGAGTACTTAATGACAGAACGAATTTCATTATCCATCTCGTCAAAAACTGACACGATTTTAATTAAACAGCGCTGAAAATGAAACTAATACACGCAGCGATCTGAAATTTGACAGCTGACGGTCGGAAGGAGTGACCTTGCCAGCGCGTCACACAAAAGTGGAATAGCGCCATCTATGTGTTTTTCCACGGACTTTTTAGCCCATCCTCTTATATACTATTTTGTTTTTTTTTTTGCTCAGTTATCCTCTATAAAGAAACAATGACTTTTCCTGGTAGACATATAAAAGACATTATACTAATTCTGTATACAATGGCATCACAATCAAAATTTAGTGAAACAGCCCGTTTAGTAAATTAACACCTTGAAAAAACAAAAGAAATCACCGAAGAAAAATAATTCCGATTATTATTAATACATTATTCTCTGTATAATTATTGCTACACATGTAATGATTGTTATATCATTATCATTATACCAATATTTTAAACAAATATTTGCTGAAGTGAAATGCAATGTCGTAATAATACCTACTCGGTATAAAGAGTGAATTATGCTTTTATAATAAGAATAAGTTATTGAAATACTTAATTATTATAAAGAAAGGAAGAAATTGTTTATTACTTTTATTAGTACATATTAGAAATTAAATTGATTGTTACGATATACATATATAACAGGTAATATATAATACGTATATAGGGTGATCGGTAGCAAATGGAAAATGAAGCAACGAATCTGAAAAAATTTAAGCGTTATATAAAACATGAGAATTATAGCTAGGTTACTGTTAAATTGAACGTGACGGGTGATAGTTGACACTACATCATTTCGGCTCTCGCTATCTGATGTTTATGAAGCTGGACAATTTCATCTGTCATTTTTCGCCTTCTTACTTTTTCTCAGGAGGAGTTTGAGTTGACGCTCGACAGGGCGAGTTTGGAGAACCGCACGTCAACCGCGAGCATATCAGGAATCAGGATAACTCAACTTGAACGCGATGGAGTAAGAACACGACATAACCTCTGAAAATCTGTTTTCTGATATTGCCAAAGTATGTTTTTGTGTCACTTGTTTCAACTCTGTTTATTATGTTTATGTCCTTAGTGTTCTTACTATACACAATACCATCATTTTTTGTATATGCTAAATATCGCATAATCCTTTTCACCGTGCTTATATACTTAATGGATTTTCTAAACTTCGGTTTCCATAATTTACTGAATAAGCAATATCTGGCTTTGTTTTATTAGATAGATTCAAAATACTTCCTATGGTTCTCTATATAGAAAATGTCCTTCAGTTTTCTTCTGTATATTTTTTTATTATAACTTATCATTGGAGTTTGGAGTAGGTATCTGCATTTTTTGCATTTTACATAATATTTTTAGTTTAATAAAACCTTTCTAAATTTACATAAACTTTTTTTGACAAAATTAAACTTTTTTATAACCGACCACTACAGATTATAAAATATATTATTATGCATTTTTAAAATCATTGTTTTAACATTGCGCATTATTTCATTTTACGCCAAACAGAGAAAATTAGGTTATGTTTGATGCACCCTCGCAACTCTCCATAGATTGACTCCGAGAAAAGCGGACACGCTCGGAGAACGTACTCCGTTCCATTTTGAACGCAACAGGATGCGGTCGGAATTTCTAAAAAAAACCATCGAGCGTGCCCCGAGTTTTCGGAGCGTCAACCCAAACTCCTCCTCAGTGTCCGAACACAATAGGCTTTCTAGACGACAAAATTGTTAAACCAGTGGCGCACTCAGGGGGCTGCAACCCAACCTAAGCAAATCGTCCGATGAGGACGCAACGTTCTTAAATTCAATCGCCAATAATAATTAAAAGTTTCAGTAACGTTTAAATCACATTATCGGACGGAGACGCCCTGTATAAAGAAATGTTACAAAGTACGCTGCGTGTGGATTTTTGATCGTCTTGGTAATTAAACAACAGTTATTTAATAAACGGCGGACTAGTGAATGTAAATGTTCGTATAACGACTTGGTTATTGTGTTCTTCTTAATTTAATGATTTTTGTTTTACTTTCAGAGATGGCAGAGGCGATGGTTTGTCCTCTACGATGATGGGGAACTCAACTACTCGGTCGACGAACACGTAAGTTTGCACTCAAATTATACAGGGTGTTGAAATAAATTTGATAAGTCACACGGAAAAAAACGATGGAGTATAATCTGCAGTAATATGTTAAGGGCATATGAACTTGTCGAACATTTTTCCTAAAGGTTTGTTGCCTTAGAAACAGCTTGAATTCATTTTTTTATTGTTATTTGACAAAAAGTGCCCGAAGCGAAGTTGAGAGCACTTTTTTAGCCAAATAACAATAAAAATGAATGAAAGCTGTTTCTTTACGGTAGCAAATCTAAATGCAAAGTCTTCTACATAGTTCATATGCCCGAAACATATTTGGTGGACTATTTCCCGAAACTACAAAAGTGCAAAAAAAACAACAATATAATTTTTTGACATCTGGCCGTTTTAAAGATGATATCTTCGAAGGAATTAATTTTTCTACCATATTTGTTAAAATATTTATCCATTAGTATTTTAGAAGTAATATTCCACAAATTTTTTTACCGTTATCTCCTTCTAATCCTTTCCATTCATTTTCCTCATGTTGTAACCCCAATCTTTTAAAATTCTTGCCAAATATTCTTGCGAAGTGGTAGCGTTAAATTCATAGTTTCATTCAGAACAAAATGCCACGAATTGTCTGTACACATGTTCCTTTGACTTCTTGGTATTTACTGAAACGCTTTTTTCAACATTTTTTCTTATATTTTCCAATGAATGCGTTTGAAAACGCTCCAGTTTTGATACTATATTTTATTATAGTCTTCCTGACTGTAAAACAGTGTAATATCTATCTACTATATCGTTTTAGTAAAAATTTTTAAATAAATTTGAAAAGTTGCCACATTCATTTTAATAAATTGTCATTTTTTATATACCTAATACATAAATAATATATAAAAAAATTCTTATTAAATTGTTTTATAGGGAATACTTATCACTAAATATATTTCATATATCCTGTAATATAGAACTATTAAAAGTCCTACAGTTTTTTTAAGCTTTTATAGTGTAATATAATAATGAGCACGAGAATTTTTAGAAATGTTTACATTATGAATTTGGCGAAAGTGTTTTCTCAGTGTAGAAGTGGCATCTTAGACCCCATAAAATCAACGATAGAGCATTTATTAAACTGGAACTAAATCAAGTAATTCGATGCTGAATGGTAATCCACTAGGAAATTCAAAATATTCTTCCGGAGGGACCTAGGAAACTTCTTTGAAAAAATTTAATCAAAAAATAATTTCTCGATTTTTTTTTTCGAAAAACTATTTTGAAAATACATGTTTTGCAGAAAATCTTTTTTGAAAATATATTTTTTCGAATATACAATTTTCGGGAAACGCTTTTCTGAAAAAATAATTCATTGAAAATGCGTGATACTGGGTGAGGATTTTAAAGTGATATAATATATCATAAACGATTTGGAATATTTTAATATAGTATTGCAAGGTAATAAGGGGACAGGGAGACATATTTTAAAATATACTTGACGTTTACCCCCTTCCCTGTCCACATTTTGAAGGGCGTTTGCCAAGTTTATAATGTCCAATAGAAGGGGATACTTTTTTCGGAAATTCGATTCTCCATCATAATATTGTCTGTCCCTACGGGGACAAACCCACCTTTCAAAATTGGGCTGGCAACTATGGAGGCAGTATGGAGGCAACTGCATCCTTAAAAAAGGTTGTTTTATACATGCTTATAATATGTCCTCAGG